>CAVLJG010000004.1:92151893-92751893 GCA_963669975.1 Acanthoscelides obtectus
ATAAAACAATCATAATTTGTTATTTACATACTTAACATTACATAGTTATTGTATTTATCAATAAAAGTTTACAAGGCGGTCGGCTTCTTTGCCTAAGTCAGTCTTCATCGAGCTCTCTGAAAGTAATATTAATTTATACTAAGTGACATATAAATCCGAACACCCAGTTTAAATGGTTTTATTTTAATAAAATTTTGTATAAGTACTTAATGAAGCATAATAAATAAATGATAAAAATTTCAAAATGATTGCACTGCTTTAAAGCTCTTTAACCTTTAATAATGTGTGGATGCACCCTGATGTGCTACGCATTCTCCAACGCGCCTAGGCATGCTTCTGATCAGGTGGTCAAAGTCCTCCTGTGGTATCTCATTCCAGGCAACCACCAACTCCTCTCTAAGTGCTTCTAGAGTCTGAGGAGGACGTTGCAAATTGAGCAATCTCCTACCCATCATATCCCACACGTGCTCAATTGGGGATAAGTCGGGAGATCTTGGTGGCCATGGTAACAATGTGACATCATTATGTTGAAAGAAGTCTATTGTGACTCTTGCAACATGTGGTCGGGCATTATCTTGTTGGAAAGTTGGATCTGCCAGGGTGTCAAGATAGGGTAAAAGATGGGGTTCTAGAACTTCGTGGAAATAACGCTGCGCGTTCATTTTACCTCTGATGCAGATTAAAGGTGACCTGGAACCATAAGCTATAGCACCCCAAACCATAACTCCAACAGTGTGATGAACATGTCTTTCAACAAAAAACTGTGGATTCCTCCTTTCACCACGTCGCCTTCTAACCCTGGCCCGACCATCGTGCATGCCTAAACAAAATCGAGACTCGTCACTAAAGACAATACTGTTCCATTCCTGATCCCAGAGTGACCGTTGTCTGCACCACTCAAGGCGATTACGTCGGTGTTCTCGAGTTAAAGGGAGGACCCAGTGTGGCCGGTATGAAAACAAGCGAAAACTTCTCATTCGTCGGTAAACACTTCGCATGCCAATAGGTCTTCCGTGTTCTGCAAACCATTCATTTGCAATGGACCTGGTAGTGGAGAAACGGTCCCTTAAGGCCAATAACCTTAGGCGGCGATCTTCACGGTCTGTTGTTCTACGGCGGCGTCCAGTGCTCCTTGCTCTTTGCGTACGGCCTTCTCGAAGCCATGCCTGACAACACCTAACCACAGTGTCTACACTTCTTTGCACTCTAACTGCAATTGCCCGAAAAGAAAGTCCAGCTTCCCGAAGTCCTTCTATACGGCCCCTATCAAACTCACTAAGTTGACGAAATCGTACAGGTCTCCGTACTCTAGGCATCGTAACCGATCGTAAAGGATGTCAAGAACCAAAATCCGCCAACGTTGATTCTTTACTGCGGCTGAAATATTCATTTTTAGAGCGTTAGTGAATTAAAAAAAAGCAGTATAAAAACCGGAATGTCCAACTGATAAGGCTGAAAATTTTTTCACTTATTATTTACAGTAAGATAAATACATTCACCAACTTTTATTAAAATAAAACCATTTAAACTGGGTGTTCGGATTTATATGTCACTTGTGCCGGATGGCTGGCAGGAGCGATCTCATTGTATTTGTCCGATGGTCGTGAAGCAGCTTCATCAGATCTGCCAACGTGGCATTTTAAAGCCTCCTTTTCGGCTGGAGGGGAGTGCTAAGGCCGGAGAAATGCTACCTCTAGTCCTTGTGGAAGGTTGAAAGATATTGTGTTATCCTCTCATTTGATACTCTGGCTGCTGAAGGGCTACGTGGACAGGCCCGCGATTGGTTGATCCTCGGGCTTCACTAACATTTCCTGTCGCAAATTTGCTTCCCTGATACGGTAGGTATCCTTGCCGAGCATTTCCCAAAGATGTTTAAATGGGAGGCAACGTGGCAACCTTTTAGGCTTTCTGCAAGCAGACATCGAGTGAGTTCAAGCCTGTCCGAGTTATCCTTGCTAGAAGTTGAACTGTACCATAATCCAAAATGGGCACAGTACTAGCACCTTCACACTAACGTCGACATTGTATTTCCATGAGTTCAACATCGCAAGTGCTGCTTTAACTTTGTAGGCAAGCATTGCATTGATATGAGATCTTACTGACGCCTCTTGTTAATCTCAACTACATGGTATCTTATTTATCCATCGTCTCATGTCCGATTTTAACTGACCAAGTGAATAAATAATTTGATTATAAGTAACAATTCAAAGTTTTTTGAAAATCAACAACAAACTTAAATGCAATTTTCTCGAATGGTTTTTCAGTCAATTCTTTCTATAAAAGATCTGAATATGAATTGCAATATGAAGTAAGAAATGGTCTCCATGTATTCCGCAATGAGCAATGGAACAATTTTCTGGCGGGGATGCTTGACTCAAGTACTTCTCTCTGGAAAGTGGCGAAGTCGCTCAGAAACTGAAAGCTTGAACATCACGGTCCTGAGGGCAAAGACTTCAGGACAGAGGACAAGGTCGAGGTATTCGCTGATGCTATGGAACGACAGTTCTCTCCCAACTATGATCTTGATAATGATCTCGACGAGGAGCAACCAACTGTAGGATCCGTCACGAGATATTTTAGGGCCAACGGCGTCAGTGACCCCGGCGCCGCCATTAGTGATTCTTCCTCAGAAGATTGGACACCTCATGGTGCGTAAAGCGCCTGTGAAGGATCAAATCACTAATAATTCGCTGAAGCTGCGTTCGCGGAAGTCCTTGACTAATCAGATCACCATGTGATTCCTGACGTGAAATTTGGATTTCGGTCTGAGCATAGTACGGAGTTACAGGCGGTTAGGCTTGTGGAGCGAGTAACCAGGGGCTTCACCCTTAACGAAAGTACTGGCATCTTGCTTCTGGATGTCTCGAAGACATTTGACAAGGTGTGGCACAAGGGCCTTCTCTATAAACTAATTCAAAAGGGTTTTCCATTTTGGCACCTAAAACTTTTGAAATTATTCGGTTCAACATCGCATGTGCTGCTTTAACTACGTAGGCAAGCATTGCGTTGATATGAGATCTTACTGACGCCTCTTGTTGAGCTCAACTTTATGGTATCTTATTTATCCACCGTCTCATGTCCGACTTTAACTGACCGAATGAATAAATAATTTGATTATAAGTAACAATTCAAAGTTTTGGAGATCCAACAACAAACTTAAATGCAATTTTCTCGAATGGTTTTTCAGTCAATTCTTTCTATAAAAGATCTGAATATGAATTGTAATATGAACTCTCGCCTCTCTACGAGCATTCCAAAAATGCACAACAGATTCCTCCAGTCCCTCATTATTTACCTCATTTAACCGAGTTCAATCTAAATTCTGTAGAATAAAAATTCTCCGTTGCCAGGATAATTGGTGCTTGCAAAATTTTATGAGGCAAGAGAGTGAGTTTTCAATAGAAAATAATGGGTAGATTGCAGGCATCATTAGGTACACTAACTACCTGTAGTTATGAGCAAAGAGAGATTTAATAAGCGACGGTTTGTTCCAACAGGGTTAAAAACAACGGTCTGCAATCGTTGTTATTAGGATAACATCTGCATGTCGCAGAAATGGAATTTGAGTTGAGGTAATTGACAGAAAACATGTTTTTTTCACCGTGTCTTGTTATTTTTTTATTTTCTCGCTAGCAGTCGAGCCAAACGGTGTCTGACATTATTAATGATTAATGGTCGAATTCTGCCACATATAGTATATCGAAAATTCCGCCAATCAGAACGGGTGTTTGTAGAAATGGATCTCATGAAGATAGTCGATTTCCTGTGAAATATCTCTTAAGCTAAACAAAAATTATACACAAATAACCAGATTTAGCTACAAAAAAAACCTATTTATATATAATATATTTTATCTATTTATACAGGGTGTTCCTTAATTATATGCGAATATTTAAAGGCTTGAATCTACATGAAAAATTAATGTTAGTTTGCTTTATAAACTATGGTCCAAAAATGTTTCCTTACAAAAACTCGGGGCGTTGAAGATTTAGGAATAAAATCGAAATTAATTAATATTTTCAGAACCGCTTCAGATACTTCACTGATATTTAGTACGTAGTGAAAGTTAATGAAGTTGCATATTTTTCAATGCAAAAATAATTTTTAGCTTTAACAGTGGCGTGCATACGGTTAATTACTTCGATATTTTTTAAGGAAAAAATGTTACGCCAATGGTTTTTTGCCAAATAAAAATAATTTTTGATTTCCCCGTTCAATTAAAAACAAATGATCTCTCTTGAATTAGTTTCTTTTGATGCTCCATTTTTGAGTAAAAAAATTAAAATCGTTCTATTGTCCGAGAAAATTAATGTTATAATTGAAGAATGCAATTTAGCAATAAATATCTAGTTGCTCTGGAATATGTAACTGGCTTTTGATATCTGACAAGCCTCTGTTCGTCAAATCTGTTCGCTGTGACATCTTTTTCATTATTTAGTTTTTAGAATCTTGTTAATAATGCTGAATTATTCAAATGCAGAAATGGCGGAAATTCATTACGTATATGGCCTTGCCGACGGTAATGGTGAGCAAGCCAGACTGTTTTATCACCAGAGATATCCCGATCGTGCTTTGCCAGATAATCGAACCTTTTCTAATATTCATCGTCGTCTTGTTGAAACTGGTTCTGCCCGAAAATGAACATCTGAAGGTAGACCTCTAAGTTAGAGAATACCTGAAATTGAGGAAGCAGTGCTGCACGAAGTCGAAGAACATCCTGAAAAGAGTACGAGGAAGATCGCTAGACACTTAAATATTTGCCATCAAATTGTTTGGAGAATTTTAGTGGATTCAATGATTCGGTTCACGGACGAAGCTAATTTTTCTCGAAATGCCATTCAGAATTTCCACAATAAACATTTGTGGGCAGAATAAAATCCCGATACCGTAACCGAAACCCATTTCCAACCCCAATTTTCGGTTAACGTATGGGCAGGAATTATTGGCAACCACTTTATTGGCCCATTCTTCTTGCCGGGACGACTTGACGGACAGACTTACCTCAATTTTCTTCAACAACAGTTGCCTTTGCTGCTTGATGATGTTCCGTTAGTAATAAGAAACAATATGTGGTACATGCATGATGGTGCGCCAGCGCATTTCAGTGTAGCGATTCGTAATTATTTACAAACTGTTTATCCAAATCGTTGGATTGGCCGCGGTGGGCCCCAAGAATGGCCACCAAGGTCCCCAGACCTTAACAGTTTAGATTTCTTTTTGAGAGGCTAATTTAAGACACTAGTGTACACAGGTCCCATTAACCCAGTAAAGGAATTAAGTGAAAGAATAGATACAGCTTATGATAGAGTAAATAACACTCCAGGGATATTTCAACGAGTGCGCAATTCCATGTGAATGAGAGCAGAAGCATGCATTCTAAGTGAAGGGGGCCATTTTCAACAATTTTTGTAATAATTTCGTTGGTTTTAATGTTATGGTGTCAGTTGTTGTTGTTCATTACCCCTAATGTGTTTAATTTTTCCAATTAAATTAATAATAATTTTGCAACTTAGAGTTTACTCAAAAATTGCGCATCGAAGGAAAACAATTTAAGTGAAATCATTTGTTTTAAATTGAACGGGGAATTCAAAAATAATTTTTTTTGCAAAAAACCATTGACGTACCATTTTTTTCTTAAAAAATATCGAAGTCAATACCCGTACGTACGCCACTGTTAAAGCTAAAAACTATTTTTGCATTGAAAAATATGCAACCTTATTAACTTCCAATACGTACTAAATAGCAGTGAAATATCTGAAAATATTAATTAATTTCCATTTTTTCCTAAAACTTCAACAGCCCAAGATTTTGTAAGGAAACATTTTTGGACCATATAGTTTATAGAGTAACATTAATTTTTCATGTACATAGATTCACACCCGTAAATATTCGCATATCATCAAAGAACACCCTGTATAGGTGGTTTTTTGTATATCAACTCCTTTTGACGAGTCCTATAAGCAGTTAACACGTTGAGTACGGATGTAGAGTGCAAAAAATTGAGTCTCAAGGACGGGATTTTTTTTGTGTTTCTTTCGGTGAAATTAAGTCTTTAATGTGTAATATATATTGTTTTATTTGCAAATATGACTTTCTTTGATATTTAAAAAAATATATTACATGTGACATCACAGTTATGTCTCGCCGTCTTTACCTTCAAACCAGTGCGTATGGACGGTGAGACATATACGTGATGCCATGTTTTGCAGGTCTAATCTTGTATGATTATGTTACTGGTGTTGAGCGCATTTCGGCGTGATGCTAATTTATTAGCTCTGTTTACGTGGAAGGGTAAGCATTAGATAAAAATGGGTAGTTACGAACGTGAGCAAGCAGCATTACAGAAGCTGTGGGAAGAGTGTATGTCCGATGATGAGAGTAATATAAGTGAAGTTGGGGACGTATATTTATCAGATGAATATAAACCTAAGTCAGACGAAGAGACATCCAGTGACAACGATATTTTAGTGGAGCGTGCAAAGAGACGTAAAACTTCAATCAAAGACTTGGGAGACAATGCAGCAGGTCCATATACTGCAGAGCACAATATAAGCGTGGATGCGGAAGACACGGTAATCATAAAGACATCTTTATTTAGTAGTATGCACGTCTTCCCTGAACAAATTAGTAAATAAGTGGTAATAAGTCATATTTTGCTTGGTTGGGAGAGGGATTTTATAAAAAAAAATGACAGACCATTCTCAAATTCCGACTCCCGCTGAAAAAGTTTTTTTTTTATTGATTTTTCGGCAGATTTTTCACAAATTGCCTTTACTTTCTTATTACTTGGAATATTTACATATGGGCAGTTTTTTTAGATCAGGTTTTTTGACATCCATAGGAAAAATTTCACGTTATTACTTTTTTACATTGACAATAATACTCACTTTTTCCACATTTGGAATGATTCATAAAAATAAAATATACTCGAGGATTTAAACGATTTTGTTTCTGATTCAAAATGTAATAGAAGATGTCATTTCTCAATATGCAATTGAAAGCGATGATGAAGAAATGCAGACTCCTGATTCTGGTGAAAATATAAACTGGGGTCCTGTTGACGGTTCATCACTCAAACATTTTGGTTTTGCTGAAGCTGATATTGGAATAAAGCCTGAATTTTATGAAAATTATGACAAGGAGCCCTATGATTTTTTCAAATTATTTATTACTGATGAGATAATAGAATATATGGTATATCAAACAAACCTCTATGCTGAGCAAGTACTAAAGGAAAAACCGACGGCCAAAGGACATGTGAAAAAATGGGTTCCTACTACAAGCCAAGAAAAGGAAAATTTTCTTGGAATTATATTGTGGATGTGACTTATGAAACTTCCACGTCTAAAAGCTTATTGGAGCACTAACATTTTATACATAAACAAAGTAAAAGAACTCATGGCCCGAGATAGGTTTGAACAATTATTGAAAATGTGGCATTTCAACAATAACGAAGATGAAAGTTATGCAAACGACAGACTTCGAAAACTGACACATTTAGTGAACAAATTATTGGATAGATTTCAAATGATCATCAAACCAGAGTCTGATGTATGCATTAATGAAACCCTTGTCCCATTCCGTGGTCGCCTTAGATTCGGGCAATATATAAAAAATAAGAAAAATAAATTTGGAATAAAATTGTATAAGTTATGTACTGCCGGAGGTTATACATTTAATTTGAAAATATACTGTGGACTTGATAACACAGGTGGAGGCAATGCATCATCTAACGTTGTTATGTCTTTGATGAGTGAGCTTTTAGACACTGGACGGATACTTTACACTGACAATTATTATACCAGTGTTTCATTGGCTACCCAATTGTTACAAAGAAAAACGCATCTCGTAGGAACAGTGAGGTCCAATAGAAAAGGAAACCCAAAAGAAGTATTGAATAAAAAATTGAAAAAACATGAAGTAATAGGTCAGGAGAGCGGTACCGGCATTGTAATGCTCAAATGGAAAGATACTCGTGATGTGTTACTATTGACCACAGTACACACTGATGAAATAATCAAAGCTCATCAGCGTAGAAAAGAAATTGAAAAACCGCAAGCTATAGTTGATTACAATAAATCGAAAGCTTATATTGACTTGTCAGATCAGCTAAAAACTTATTCACATTACCTTAGAAGGGGCAACAAATGGTACCGGAAACTAGCAATTGAATTAATTTTTTGTTCTACATTAGTCAATGCATTTTTATTTGTTATAAAGAAGTAACACAAAATATAATTCAAATTACGGAATTCAGGGAGCTTTTAGCATTATCACTTCTAGGTGTAAATAACAAACCTAATGAACCAAATCAAAGAAATACAAAACACGAGCTTCAAGAGCATGCGAAAAATAGATGTGTGAAATGTTATGCCAAAGCTAAGGAGGAATTTGGTCGAAAAGAAGCGCAAAGCAAAACACCGAGGACTAAATTTCAGTGCACTCCTTGTATCAAGATCTATTGTATCCCGTGTTTTTTTGAAACCCATCATGCTGAGAAATTGGACTAACATTTTAAATACCATTATATTATTTTTAAACCACATTATATAAGTTCATTTGCACTTCTTAGCTGTAGAATATACGTTTATTTTATATTATTGCATTTAATTTTGTTATATTTACTGTAACTATATTTTCTAAATTGAAATAAAATTGTATGCTATCTACAACATAGTATTTTAGTCAAATATCCACAGCCGGATAGCAGAAAACGTTCGTATAGACGGATAACTATCGTTTCCCATTCATTTGGCATTATAGCGAGACACTACACCGAACCACACCGTCTTATTCAATATTTAACATGAGACGTTATTGTCATGTCTCACCGTCCCTAGATTACCTAGTCGGTGAGGCATTACTTTAATGCCACACCGTGCTCAACGTGTTGATAAATGACTCATCTTTGAAAACACCCTGCATATTGGGTACCGTGTACCTAATACTACAACTAACAAAGCTCATTTATTGAATATTTTGCGTTCCAAACTAAGCAACACGCTTATATTTATGCATTCATTCAATGTATTTTTTTTTATTTTTTGTCATGAATGCGTCTTCGTTTATCTCATCAATTTAATAACAGTTCTGGCATCGCGCTGTTTCGTATGATATATAGCCAAGACACGAGAAACGACCAGTAATTTCATGAACAGAAGCCGTAATTATTAAGGGCTATTATTGTTTTTGAAAAACAGCACACACGCATTATACCGGGTGGCCAAGCTGAGGACACAAATTATCATTATTAAAAATGACTCGTTGAATTCAATGGTTTTTTTGTTCGTAAATGTCAGACAATCTTTCTAATTTTGCCTACATTTTTGGACTTTTGATCCACTATGGTGTCAGTCACGTGTAAGCTTGAATAAAAATATTAATGCGTGTTTAAGCATAAATGACCATAACCACCAAACATTATTATCCACCTTTGGAAGATTAGTGGGACGTAGACGAACTTCCAATTTATTTATTTTATATCTATAATATCGCACAGCAATCTGTTCCAAGATGAATAAGATATGCAAAGGGACGATGTCCGACAGCCTCAGTGCCTTGGGCCTGAAACCGAACTGCATTGTGACGTCACCGCCGAACCTCGACGCACGAGGGTGGTCGGCTACAGCTGGCAATACAGAATATGTCATAATTTCAAGCTATCGCAAGTTATGCGCAAGTGAAACTAGCAGTATTTTCGACTGAAAGGATCTTTCTAATTCAGCTGGATGTAACCAACATCTTAAGACCCCTAATCCCCATCGTCGTATCACAAAGCTTCATCTAAAACACTTGAGTGATTTATGAGAAATTAACAGTATTAGAAGAATTTAACTTGAACACATTATATATCAGTCTGATGCCGCAAAGTAGAAAAAATCTTAAAAAAATTAAAAACAAATGGATATCAAAGTGACGCAAAATTAATAAGTAAACTTTTTAATATGCAACATTTTACTAAAATTCTCAAAAAGTCATTCAGTGTACCCGGGTTCCGAAGTTCAAGTCTAAGAGTAGTTTTCGAGATCCAATTTTAGTCAGAGCTGACTGACACAGCAACAATCACCGAATCCCTCGAATTTGGCCTGTCATGCTGACCGAGAAGAGCTCAGAGATTTTTGCTTTAGCTTTCATTGAAAATATGCTTGCTTTGTTGACTCAGATGCATCAGATGCCTGTTAGTCACTAACTGAACTCATGGATAAACAGATCTCTATAGCAGGCTCCAACGGCTGCTCAACAAACCGTGTGATCGCTACCGAAGTCTCCCACACTAAGAGGCGAGCAGCTTTCAGATATAAATTGATCAGCCGAATACTGGAAACACTTGACACGATTCCACCGGTATTGTCACTTTGTTGTTGAGCCGCTCTGTAGGATGATCGTAGCGCGGGAGAGTCTCGGATAAGCCGAGTTATCATCTTCTACAGTTATTCCTGCAGGCCTGAATACATTCGGTCGTAATTGCGACAGCCTGACAACCAACGCTGTAGATGTTGCAGATAACGATATCTCTTGTATATTAACGATGGCTGTATGCGTATATTGCTTTAACTTTGCATAAAATAATTCCTCATTTTACTAAATACGAGCCTCATCGTCTGAGTTCAGAGAGATTTATTTGTAAAGCGTAGAAATTGTAACAAGAAGATAGAGTACTTAGCAATGTAGTTCATTCAGCTTGTTTATCATAATTATTCCACATTTCTGAGATGCAACGAGTTGAGATCAGAAGCTAGAGTTTCAATGTGTCTTACTAAGGATATTGTAGCCGTGGGACCAACCTCGTTCGGTTTGCAATAATTTCAGGACTCAACCAGAGAGTAGTTATAGTAACCCAACTATCACAGGCATGTCATAAGGACGTCGAAATTTGGTGATAACTCTTCAACTAAGGGCCACTTTCACCAACAACAGTCCGTTATTCTCCAGCTATAGGGTAACAGACCGTCAAATTCATCGAATGAGCTTCAAGTTATAATCAACAAATTTTAGCAACCAATAGCTATGAAATGTTGAATACAAAATACTGTCAAAGCATGAGATGACCCGCTTCTCATTGAAACATCACCAGCTTAATGAATATTAAGAAATTACATACAGTTCAGTCAAAATTTAAATAAATGTTGGATTTTTGAGTAAAATTGATATTTTAGTTACTATTGTTGATTTTTTATTCATGTTTATATTATTTTCCTCAATTGATATGCGATACTGGGTGTTTTTTTCTATAAACCTCTTGCAGATAGCCATTAAGCACCTACTTGATGACAGGCTCTACCAAAAGATATTGCTCGTTTCCAAACATTTATTCATTTACTTGCCGTGCATCAGAACCATTATGGCACCTTAGATTGATATTCCCACAAAACCATTCAGGTTTTTTGATATCCATACATCCATAAAGTTGAATATTTTTCGTTGTTCAGGAACTGAACAACCATCCACATTATATTCACAGCGATTAAGAAATTCCCAAATATATGCCTTAAAGCTACCAGCAAACCTAAAACCTGCAAAAAAACTACAAATTCGCCATATTTTTCTTTTTCTCGAGTACATATTCTAGGTTATATTTATATTAGACATTTTTTTAATACAGCTGATTATTGGATATCAAGGAGTGACACATGTTTGTGCTATTCAATGACAACATGGTGACTTATGTGGTTGTCAGCGGCCATTTTGTGAAGGTGCGACTGGGTTGCCAGATTGTGGATTAATATCCCGTTTCACCCTCAGTGGAATAAGTTCCGCCAACTGTTGAAATATACTCTACTATGCTTTACAAGACTATTCGTGACATTTTTCCCAAAATCATTGCACACTTGAAAAAATGCAAATGAAAATTTAAAATTATTTCCACGACGCCGCAAAATAGCTCCGTCGGTACCTTGGGTTATACATCTCGACAGTAGGGATGTTCGATACGATCCTATATTTAGAAGACTCAATACATTTCACGAGTATCGTCATCTCTCGATCCGGACTGTGTCAGAAAGAGTGACTGCCATTTGGCTGCGACATTACCCTGCCAAATCAGACATATCTTTCATCATTTTCAAATAAATTGCACAAAATCTTCAAATTTGTGAAGTTAGCGAGTTTCACTTCATACGTTGTTACCAGACATGCCCAAATCATCAGTTGCTGCCGTGATATTCATCCCGACCACTGCATGCCCACGGCTAGGCGACCTGTATGTTAAATTTGTATTGATATGGTAGCGGGTTATGCTATAAATCATATGCCACAGTGTTTGTGCACTGATTGCAACGGTTAGATGATACCAAAAATATTTTCATAAATAGGAGATCTTTCCCATTCCGGATCGAGCAATCTACTAAAGATGTTTATAATCATGATACCTAGTAAATTTTCACGAAAAAAATTCAAAACCAGCAAATGTAAAAGGTTTATTTCGCACCCTCTACCACGGTACGTGATCGTCGTTAGACTTGGCAACCCTGCGAGTGACAGATAGATGTCCCCGCCAGTCAAAAAAAGACAAACAATAAATATTTCTAGTTTTTATGATTTTTGGACTTAAAAGACATTATTTGTGAAACATTTTTCATAATTTTTTGTCTATGTCCATAGTTATTGCATTATGCATCAGGGGGATGTAGGGATTGACACGTCTTACACATATTATCTGTGTTTTAGGATGGAGAGGACATAATGTTTTTATTGCTTTGAAGAAATTCATTAACCCATAAATTAATAAATGATTACTATTATGACGTAAAGGAAGATGAGGAATTGGATGGAATGTATTTTATATTCTATTTTCTTGCAAAATACAGACAAATCCACACTATTCAACAGGTATGTAATGATAACTTTCAGTATATTTAAGTTGGTAAATTCGAGAGTGCCATGCATTAACAAACGTCCAAATCTGCTGCCAAATTTAACAGCTAGAAAATCGACCTATTATTTGCCGCATTCCCATTCGCTGAGAGGGATAACGGATTGTTAAATGTAAACCTATAACATATATCAAAATACATGAATGTTGTTCTGTTTTTTCTTTTCAAAAGCATCATGTTGGAATCAAAAAGTGGTCTTGTTTATAATACAGTCGAATTTTCACGATTTTATTCAATATTTCAATAGAAATCACTAATATTCAGAGACCTTTGACAGCTTCTATCAAATTGCATTTCGATAAGGTGTTTTCCCATTGGTCCATAATATTAATGTTGGTGAAATTGGGCCTTAATGTTCCAAATATCGACGTCGTAATGACGTCTACTAAATGTCCAATTGTGTACATATACTACAAGACGTTGTCATGAAGTGGTTTTCTATTCTTTAAACTTTTCTGAGGACGATGTTTTTGTTAATTTCTGATCAGTCTCTCCGATTCAAAAGGATCAACTAAGCGGGCAGAGAAATAATTATCTTATTTCATCTCTGATCGGAGCACACTCAAAGCAGCTCAGGTTATCTGAAATGACAAATTCTTAAAGTTTTTTTTTTATATTTCTAGCGTTCCAACATACATGGTGTTCGAAAAATAGACGGAGATATTCTAGAGGGTGATTCCTTGTTAAAATATATGAAAAAAAGTTTCTATAAACATGGGTCTGGAAATTCAGAGTTTTCAAGATTCTGGGTGAAGAATTAAAAATAAAATTATTAATATTTTAAAAAATATTTACTCGATTCTGTTGAAATTTGAAATTTGATTGAATATTATTGATGATTTAGCGCTAAATAGATTAAAATTATTAGTACCAGTGGCGTCCCGGGGGGCAACTTAGCGAATATTATTGACAAAAAAATGTACGCCACTGCCTTTTTTGTAACTTTAATATTTGTTGTGTGATTAAGCATCTAAAAGCACAACTTCTCTTCGTCTACGGGAAAAAATTAAAAACCGATTTATTGCACGTCACTGGATCTGATAATTCTAATCTATTCAGGGCTAAATTAGCATCTTAATATAGCAATAATAATATTGCCAAATTTCGTGGAAAAATGGTTGCCTTATAAATAAGGGTACATTATAGATGTAATATTATGTATTTGTGCTTTAGAATTAGGATAACTTTCATAGAATTTCCAGTTTCACAAAAGACGGTCAGTTATTTAAGTGGGACCAATGGGAATACGGCAAATAATAGGTCGATTTTCTAGCTATTATATTTGGTAGGATGTTTTCACTGTTTTTGACGACTGTTCATGCATGGCAATCTAGTTTTGTCTGTATATCACGTACAGGGTGTTGTACAAAATACGTACCTGTAGAAATGTACGGATTTTTGCTATTTTGCAAAAAAAAGGATATAAGACGTATTCAAACTGGTTCATCACCTTTTGTTACATCAAAAACAATTTTTGCCAATTTATGATCTAGAAATCCACACCAAATGCAAACAAATAGCACATTCTGCATTTCCGGGTCCTAAAACATCGATATTTGTAAAAGTATCCGCATCCACCTATTATTCATCGTCTAGATATTATAAGTCAGAATCAAAAATACACTATTTATGAAAACATATCTCCAAACATTGTTTTATTTTCTTATTTCTATTATTATAACACGTCAATTGCTTTCAACTAAAGTGAACTGCACATCTGCAGTGTTGCCGAACTGACAAAAAAACGGAATCGGCAAATACCTAGTATCGTTGAATTCGGTATAAGGTAAATGCCGTCCCAAGATCACTGGTAGATCAAGGACCTTTGAGTCATGAAAAACGTCTGTTATTGTATTGGGCGTGCACACAACATGTTTTTTGAGGGCATAGTTCTATATTACAACTTCTACAATGTGCATACTGGCCGTTCTTTGAAAGCACTTTGCAACCATTCTGGAAACTCCTTTTTCGATTCTTGCTTATAGTATTGTACATATTTTTCTGTTTTACCGTTGAACTCATGAACTCACCTCTCATTTTAATTAAATATTTATTTTGAAAACAGGCAGGTTTCGGTTTGTTTATTGCTTGTCCGGTGATGAGGTAATGACGGTAATCTACCAGTCTGTACCTTTGTATGCACAACAATCAAGTCAGGGCAAGTGGGGTAAGGGATGAGGATATGCGTTCGTAATCGTAGGCAACCCAAATCTACGCCTCTCATGTGCCCGACTGCCTGAGTGTGTATGCATATGTATGATTGATACGGGGCATAAAACTATGAAGACTACATAAAATTAACTTTTAGCTTTATTTTTGGTTTCAGCTCTTTTTCGGCAAGTATAGAAATATTTAAATTATTTTGAAAAATCGTGGAGAATGATGTTATCGGTAAATATTCTCTTTTTGGTAAAAATACCGAAAAATTCGGTTCAAGTTCATGCATAGACAATCTGAAATTTGCAATATGAATTAAATTATATTCTAAATTCTATGCATATCCGTTCATATTCGTCAATATTTCATTTGAAGCCTTTATTTGTCATAAGATTTTAGCAAAATGTAAAGGCAACACCGCACCCTGCAGCCCAGTTGGCAAGAACGACAAGCTGTCAAGATTAGGGATGTTTAGATCCACGAAAAGTATCGTTATGTATCGATTCTTATTGTTTTAGGAAGTATCGATACTCTAAAATATTGGAATAAAATTATCGATATCCTGCGGAAGGAAACAAAGAAGAAAGTAATCTGAAGTTAGTCACTCTTTCTGACACAGTCCGAATCGAAAGATGATACTCGTGAAATGTATCGATACTTCTAAATATAGGATCGTATCGAACATCCCTACGGTCAAGATGTATAATCCGAGGTACCGACGGAGCTATTTTGCGGCGTCATGGAAATAATTTTAAATTTTCATTTGCATTTTTTCAGGTCTTGTGCTACGATTTTGGGGAAAATGTCACGAATAGTCTTATAAAACATAGTAGAGTATATTTCAGCAGTTGGCGGAACTTACTCCACTGGGACCAGGAGGGTGAAACGGGATATTAATTAACAATATGGCAACCATGTCGCACCCTCAAAAAATGGCCGCTGACAACCACACAAGTCACCGTGTTGTCATTGAATAGCATGGAATTAAACCTTCTTCAGAGTATATGTTTTATGGCAAATTTGTAGTTTATTTTCCGGTTTTTAAGTTTGCTGGTAGCTTTAAGGCATATATTTGGGAATTTCTCATTCACTGTGATGTGTGGATGTTTGTTCAGTTCCTGAACAACGAAAAATATTTAACTTTATGGACGTATGGATATCAAAAAACCTGAATGGTTTTGTGGGAATATCAATATCAGGTGTCATAATGGTTCTGATGAACGGCAAGTAAATGAATGAATCATCAAGTAGGTGCTTAATGGCTATCTGCAAGAGGTTTTTAGGAAAAAACACCCACTAGGTGATGTTGAATCAGTAAAATCGCATATCAATTGAAGAAAATAATATAAACATGAATAAAAAACAATAGTAATTAAAACACGAGTTTAATTCAAAAATCAAACATTTCTTTAAATTTTGACTGAATTATATGTAATTTCTTAATATTCAATAAGCTGGTGATGTTTTAAAGACCAGTTGTCATCTCATACTTTGACAGTATTTTGTTTTCAACATTTCATAGCTATTGGTTGCTAAAATTTGTTGATTGGAACTTGTAGCTCATTCGTTGTATTTGACGGATGTTACCCCTATAGGTGGAGAATAACGGACTGTTGATTTGACAACCTTGGTGATATCGACCCTAAAACTGCTTTTTGATAACAATTAATAGACGTATTATTAACGTTTGCCATATGACGTCATCGGTATGTGACATTTTCAAGTTACGTTCACGTCATTCAACTCGTGATTTCTCGTCATTTTATGACCAGTTTATAACATCATTTCCGCGTGTTTGAGCTACCCTATGAACGAAATGCTAATTTGAGGGTAAGTCTAAACGAAAGGAAGTTGGAATAAAAAATTCTTATCCTTTCGCTGCGAGTGGTGGACAATAAGGTCATCCAAATAAAATTATCTATCTGGCAATACCACCCCGCCTCCATCTCTCGTCAAATAGCAACTACACGTGGTTAAACGTCATTTTCTTCTTTTAAATTGGATTGGCCAGTCTATCTCTCTCTAATTTTATTTACCTTTTCTAACTATATTCTCTTGGTATATAGTCGAAATCACAAAAGATGACGATTACGTCATCATTTTAGGCTGTAGTAAAGACAAACGACAGCGATTTGTGAATATTTTTAATGAAGTTTCAGATATGTTTGACGGAGATTGCGTAGATTGCGTTTGATCACACTATAGTAACGTATGTCCTGAAAGTTTTGGCACAAAATTCACTGGCTTTAATTTTAGCAAACACAAAATAATATCAGGTTCACTGAGGCGGGTACACTTTGCCGATGGAAAAATCTTGAGTAATTCTGAAATGAAGGGAAACGACGGATTTTATATGGACAACGTAGATGAATGCCCTGACAATGTTAGATACAAACATAAAGCGAAATTTGCAGATAAAATCCTTGTCTGGTGCGCAGAGATGTATCCCAACCTTTCATGGGAAGAGTGAGGTATAAAGCTTTGAGTAGTCAGAGCTATATTGATAACTGCCTTGCCAAATTGCTTCAGTTTGTGCTCGCCCAATAGAGGGTTTTTGTGCTTTACTGACTAGGAAGGCGTATCATGGAGGCTGGGAACCTCAAGATGAAGAACAACTAAGACAGCGAATTTACGAAAAACTGAGAAAAATTGATCGGATTCTCTCCAGGACCTTTAAGATATTTAAAGAATATTGCGTCTGGTAGAGCAGAATGGGCCTCTCAACATAGTTGATTAGTATAGTTAAGTATTGAGTTGTAATTTATGATAACTAGTTCTTCATTAAAAAAAGGGTGTCCTGTAAATATTCTGTGCTAAAGCTTTTAGGACATACGTTACACTTACAGAAATCGTTCATGTCGCAAATTATTTCTCAAGAATTATACTGAACCATGCAATTATTGAAAGCTGTAAAAATTACAAGATACCTACAGATATGAAAAAAAATCGTGAATATAAGAAATAGTCCGATCTGTCAAATGTCATTGTTTCGATTTCCACGTTTACTTCCCAAACCACATGGCTAGGAAGTATTGTAATCGCGAAAAATATGAAAGATGAGAAATATTTTTGACGTTACTTGCATGGCATGCATATAAAAAAAAAACATAAATAAAATAAAAATTCTCTGCTTTCCGTCCAACCAAAGTCGGCCTATTATGGACAGCTGTTTCGTGTTTTTTGGCTACCCCCCAGCATGATCTAGGCTTGTATGTTATCTATCGAAAGAAGAGAGCGCGAAGCGCCATCTGCCACTAGAATCGACCGCTGGGAAATAGTGAATCGCAGCCTTCCAGTAGATGACGACGATTCTAGCTGTGTAGTAGATGTTGAACATTGAACACAAAATAAATATACTCTGCTCTCGTCCGTCCAACCAAAGACAGCCAACCAAGGATAGCTGTTTCGTGCGTTTTGACTACTCCTCGGCATGGTCTAGGCTTGGTCTCTCGACTATGGGACTACTAACGAGAGCATAGCAACTATTCTCTATCTAAAGTGTATGATCTATCAGCTCGGAGCGCCATCTACCACTAGAATCGACCACTGCGAAGAGCTGTCTTATTACCAAGAAGCATGTCACTCAATTCCATCAGTCTATCTACATGTCTGTCTGACACGTCTAATGAAACGAACGTAGGAAGATATACCTGTGTTTGAGGGTGGCCCCTGACATGTGATGTTTAGCCACAGCAACGTTTCCAGATCGTTGGTACTGTCGGTATGGCAGAGAAAAAATTCCAGATTGCAACGTTGACTAGGGAGTAACTGTATGGACTGGTTTGACTGACTTGATCTACTCAGCTTTTTTCTCAGAGATTCAAACGTATGTCAAATATAATCCTTCATGAACTAATGACAGCGTTGCGTGGGAAGTGCAAAGTCAACTAACTTGGCAACATTTATTTGTTATCTATCAATGAAATCGGCGAATTTAGCACACAAATCAGACGTTAATACATAGTAGCACTTTATTGTAGATGCTGTATCTCCAAAACATCGCTTGCTTTCCCGGGTTAATGAGACCATAATTAGCGTCCCAGAGCTCTCTGGTAACATTGTAACCCCAGATAAACTTGAAATGTTTACATTAACTTGCTTGCCAGCGCGTGAAGATATAGGTATACAGTGTCGGTCAGTGTAGTTTGACTACTTGATATGACCCTATAAGAACGTACTTTACGAGATGGTATAAACGTGCGTATAGCATATGGAAACTTAACGTCCACATATAAATGCATACTTACCCTAGCTTCTGTACAGATGCGATATGAGTTATAACCCATTTAATTCTTGTTATATGCATTCCAAGATGCTTGACAATGTAGGAGATATTTTGATGGATTGTTGCAAATATTAATAGTACGCTTAATTATAGAGGCATAGAAGAATAATGCAACGAAGCAAATTCAAAGGATGAGCTCCATCTCAACTCAGTTTACAAGTGACAATCTATGTCTGGTAAAGACTAGCTCAAGCACGCGCAGTTGAAAGTCAAGCTTCTGGTTCAAGGCTCGCGGAAACATTTTTGATGTCTTGTAGCATACCATGAAGAAACTCATAATCTTCCATAATAGGTAAAAATCGAATGAAATTCGCAACACAAAACCGTGTGTCACAATTAGCATTTTATGTTATGAACGCACAGAACTAGGAAAATGATTGCAACAGGGTTGGTACTAGTTATTGTTTAAATCATGTCACTTAAATGGACACAGTGAAATGGTAGCTAGTATGTTAAAGTGAAAATCAATGATATGCACTCTATTCTGTTTCTTTTTTAGTGATTTTTAATATAATTCTACCAACTAATGTTATACAGCAAGAATCCTGCTTTAAAGGGACTCGGATTTAGTATGCACTGAATTCGAATTTACAGACCAATTCAGATGAAACGTCGTTGTATAAGGAGAAGGTATAACAGGAATTCATTACAATTTCTGATTGGGTCAACCATAAATGCCTTACCATAAATTACCAAAAAACGATATTTATGCCATTTTCCAATGATAAAAGAAGGCTTTCTTGATTATACTGATATTAAGATAAAACAAAATCCAGAAAGTACTCGAGAAATCATAAAAATAGAATCTACCAACAAATTTTGGGCGTACTTTTCTGGATTCGCACGAGAAATGGATTCATCATATTGATCTTGACCTTGAACTTGAGATGTCTGTTATTCAAAATTAAATATCTGATCAATTATCTGGATCAAAAGACCATACAAATTATTTACCAAGCTCTCGTGGAGTCTAGATTGCGATATGGTTTATTGAGGTATTAGAAAAATAATTTTTAAAAATAATTCCTAATAACAAACTTTATCCGTCAGAACAGTTGTATAGAATTGCATAAATTCTAGATCTTCGGCAATTATTTTTCTTCGGTATATTGGTATATCAATTCAAAAACAAACATACGTTAGTACCGATACAATATACTTATTCTACTAAAATTAATAAAATAAGCAGGACTCCTTTGTCGACTAAAAAAAATAGGACAATGATGCTATACGTATCTCGGCAGTCGATTGTATAACCTGTAGCCTGATGAAATAAAAAAATACCTTCGTTATCAAAATTTAAAACAGAAATAAAGAAATTCTTACTTGAAAAGGGAAAAGAACCAGTTCACAGAATCATAGAAAATATGTGAAATTTTACACTTACCTTTAGTGTGTCATGATATTTAAAAATATCTGTTACCAATAAGTATCATGACAAACTTAATGAGAAGGTAGGCTTTGGACTGACCGCCCAAATAACTTACCTACATCAAAGTGTCACCGTTTTTGAGATATTGAATTTTTTCTTAAACTTAAAAAAACGAACCCTTTCATCTGTGGTCTTTAGCTGCATGCACAAATAAGGTTATACTTTGTTCATTTTCTCTATAAAATACTTCTAGATAGGTGCTTTATCATATACAAATGCAATGTAGAGATATTAAGAAACCGTCATAAAAAATAATTCTTTTGTATTGTTACTGACTCGAGTCCGAATTTCAGTAAGTTTCATAAAGTCATATCAGGAGGAGGTAATATGAATGTAGCTTTGTACTATTTAGCATGACACTGATCGGTAACCAGTGCAACTTGAATTTAAATCCAATAATTACATTGTAGTGTGTGTCAGTCACTTTCAAAAGCAGCTACTCTCACTTTTCTCTATTCCAAATAGTACATGTGATGCCTCTCTGAAATCTGTACTCAATGAGCAATCTTTTTATTCAATACAATGCAGTTATAGCCCAGTACATTTTTGTTTCACCACAGATGGTCAAAGTTGAGGAAAGGAAGGTTATAAATCACAAAATAGTCCTTATTTGATCAATATCTTTTAACTACATCGCATTTGTATATGATAAAGCAACTATCTAGAAGTATTATATAGAAAAAATAAACAAAGTATAACCTTATTTGTACATGCAGCTAAAGACCACAGATGAAAAGGCTCGTTTTTTTTAATTTAAGAAAAAATTCAATATCTCAAAAACGGTGACACTTTAATATATGTTATTTGGGAGGCCAGTCCAAAGCTTACCTTCTCCTTCAGTTTGTCGTGGTACTTATTGGACACCCTGAATATAATATATAGTAAATGTTTTATTACTATGTTTTTTATTGATAAAGTTCACTGTTTCTGTGTCTTTAGTATCTTTTTAATAAAGGGTAGGTGTTTTAACAAATTATTAAACCGTTGGTTAGGTAATACTTTTTATATTTCTATTTTTTAGAAGTAGGTTTTTAAACTTAAAAAAAATTGTTAACTCGTATATTTAAATAGATTTTGCTATAAATGTTCAATGTCATTTAGCTAAAAATGTAATAACAGGGCAATGATAAGTTAAAAGAGTATACCCATACTCTCCCACTCACAAGTATTTGCTTTTTGTGGTGCTGCATATGTTTATTGCGGGATATGCTTCCTAAATTGTTTTTTTTTTCTTCAATAAACATTATTGTTTTTATTATTATTCTTATTAATTCATGACTGTGATGAAAATGTAGGAAAAACCTACATTTTCAGCATAGTTGTTTTTACCTCAACTCTACGTTAAATTTAGTTACACAATGAATATCAAGTCCGGACCTAGATACTATGTTTTTGATGATTTTTTACTCAATTTCAAGTTGGTCTGCTAGGCCAAATTTGTGTAACTGCATATTGAATGCCGCTTCCCTTCTAAGCAAAACTCATGTTGTTGGGCACTATCAGTTGGTAGAAGTAAAATAATTACCGCAGTAAGTAAATTAAATAGGTTACACGCCATTAATTTTCACTTTTATTTATATCATGCATTGCTCTTTTTTCTGTGGAATGATAGTAAATTCTAGTATAAGTTACAGTTGCACTTGATAAAATACAAGATAGAAACGCAATCCGATTCCGACCCTGGAATTCTGGGTACTCAAAACATCTCAATTTCAAATTTAAGCATTATTTCTTTAATGTTGATGAAACCAAGTTGATAAACGATTTTGAGCTTTGTAATATATAAACTGCTAAAAATTAGATATTCGAACAAATAAAATATTTGAACGAATAAAATATTTGAACTATAAAATCAAAAGAGATGCAATCTATTTATTTTTTAATTAGCATCAGTCGTTGGTTTTTTGTATATAGTCAAACATTCCAATACTCAGCTTAAAAGGGGTTGATTTTGAAAAACAACACGAAAGTAGATAAAATCGAGTATGGCACTGTATTTCTAACTATGTTATTGTGAAAAAATCCAATAAAATCAGTTCAATAGTGCATGAGATATGTGGTATTAAAGATTTTACGTTTGAGTTACAGAGCACAGCGTATATCTAAAAAAAATGCATTTACTCACAATCTGAATGTCAAAATCGGTCTTCCGTTTTATATGCTTATATACTTAACTGTCGAAATTCGGATAATTTATCAAGCTAGAAATAATTTCCGAGACTGCTCCAATAATACTGATAGACAGAATATCATCATGATTAAATACTTGCTTCAGGGATCTCACTATCCAGTGTGCCTATTAAAATTCAAATATTTCGGAAAGGAATGCCGTTTCGGATTCCAATCCCCTATAGGGTATCACATCTTGTTATAGCGTAAAAGTAGATAATACGGAGCAAAATTAACTGGAGCGGCTTCGATGGGAAAATATTTCGAGTTTTCAAGAGTATAGATACAATGATTATATGTAAATGAAAGTCTTAATAAGGTCAGTACATTGTGACAGGAAGCAGTTCGAACCAGCTGATCAAAGTAATTATACAAAATGTAAGACCTTGTATTCGCCAAATACATTTACGTATACACATATACTAAATGACATAGAAAATGCAACACCAATTAGAAGTGCTGTAATTTTAAGCATATTTTTACAAGTTTTAGGTCTACTGATAAATAGATAGTGATTAGAAGTCCTCTGCTATCTACACATTCGTTAAGTCGTTGCGGCATTGATTGGATTAGGTGATTGATGTCTTCTTGGTGTATTGTATTCCAGGCCATCTGAATTTGGTTTCGTAGAGCCTCCAATGGTTATAAAGGTTGCTTTGAATTTTGCAGCCTTGTTCTCAAACATGCTCGATGGGGAAAAGGTCTGGAGATCGAGTAGGTTTACTCCGGACGCT
The DNA here is from genome assembly GCA_963669975.1 of Acanthoscelides obtectus. Taxonomy (NCBI): domain Eukaryota; kingdom Metazoa; phylum Arthropoda; class Insecta; order Coleoptera; family Chrysomelidae; genus Acanthoscelides; species Acanthoscelides obtectus. The sequence continues at coordinate 92,175,543 of CAVLJG010000004.1, forward strand.
TCTAAAAAGTCTAAACTGACACATGCGATATGCTACCTCGAATGAGCACTAAGAGTGACCTGCTGCCGTAAGCAATGGCACCCCATACCATAACACCCACAGTGCGATGAATACGCCATTTCACAACGTCTTCTCCTTACTTTTACACGGCCATTATGTGCGCCCTTGTCACGTGCCAAAAATCGCGTAACCTTTTTTTATTATTTTGATAACTTATCAGTAATTTGAATTTCTCTTTATTGATTATAGAGTACCGGTTCCTAGACCAAACCCATTTCAATGATTTTCTTTTCGCAAATTTCATAGTTGATTGATTGTATAATTTGACACGTATTATATCTTTTTTCTCAGCGATTCAGTATCTTTTGGACACTAATGTTATAGTATTATTAACGACAATCTCAGAAATTTCCTCAAAATATATCGTTGGTCCCTCGTAGAGTTGGTTCCCCCATTGGCAACCAGCGCGCCACCTTGTGATTTCTACACGTATTAGCCGTGTATGAATATTTAATTTACAATCAAGATACCTTGTTTCAGGAGGCTGCGTACGCAGACGGTTCAGCGCCATTTTCTTTTTCTTTCTGCTATGGTTTTTGGTTGTGTGTGGGTGTTTTTTCGTTAGCTTCCAGATTTTGAGATATTAACGCCCCAAAAGCCAGTTTATGGAGTAGTACCCTTTTATTTTCTACCTTACGTTCAGTTGTGTTGATTTGGGTACTACCGGTCCATTTTCTAACGGGATTTTAACCTTCAGCGGTAAGTTCTCTTTTGCATACCATCGAACCACGTCCATTAATACATATACTGAAGAATTTTATTCAATATCTGCTTCCTTTTAGTGGAAAGGCATCGCGGAGAACCACCATTCACACTCCTCCAGTTTGTTTTTGTAGCTGCCTTCTGAATGATTTTGTTGGAAGCCATTCCTTTCCCTTGATAAAGAAACCCTGATGAGAACAGGTAAAACATGATTTTAACTGGGAATTTTATAGATACATATTATTATATTGATTATTGCTGACTGAAATTCTTAGAGTGTACCTGATTTTGTTGGCGTTTTACGTATTCAAATATACGGCAGTGCCTACATGTCACCTTCTTTTGGGCCTAGTACAATATATTGATCATTATTTTGATTTTTAGTTTACTTTAGTACATTTTTATCTTTCCTTGCCCTTGCAGAAAGAAAAGTGAATTTCTTGTAAAAGATAATGTACATGGACTTCATGTTTCGCATGTCTTAAATGTGTAGTTCGGTCTCGGGCAGAGAATAGAGAATAGTACATTTTTAATCGGTCTTTCTCTCTCCAGGATTTTTCTAATACCATAAGTTTTGGAAAACGAGGCAAGCAGCCACTCCTCACGTCACTGCTCACTACTGGCCACTGTTTTTTTGGCCTGAGCGCTTGTGAGCTGACTACATCTCAACTGCACCTAGAGCTGTAACTGGAAGAAGACCATTATCAAGATAAGTTTAGGTTTAGGCGTTAAAGTATTTGTAAAGCCTTCGTACATGTACCATGGTAAACGTGTCAGATAGTTTTGAATAATATCGTTTCTTTTAACTTGCACTCCTGTGGTGGAGCATATGTGCTGCTTGTTTTGACAATATACTGTGTATCTTTTTTTTAAATATCTTGTTTTATTTAGCTCTATTTATACAATTAATTAGGTTTTGTCATTACTGTGAGATTCTTTTCTTTTGTGTGGGTGGTCAGGCAAAACAAGTTCCGACTAATATCTCAAGGATTTGTGGGTTAACCAGTCATGAGTCACTGGCGCTCTTAACCCCTCCTACTCTCCACTTTACTGAACTAGTGCCTAAATTTGCACGCCACTTGACAGCTGTTTTGCATTGACTGACCCTTAGACTTCATTTATAGTAAGTTATTAATTAACCATTTCCTCTTGTTTATAAAAAAGCCGTGGCACCCAAACAGAATCTGGACTCATCGTTAAACACGACTGAGTTTCATTCCATATTCCATTCAAGTATATCCCTACTCCATACCAATCGTTGCCAACGATACTGTAGGGACAGAGGTAGTACAAGTTATTGCTCTTCGACAGCATCAAACCACTTAGCAACTGCCCTTGTTGTGGACAATCGATCTCTGAGTGCTAGTTGTCTCAAATAACGACCGCTCTGTAGTCTGTCTTTGACGTCCAGTACTCGTCGATTTTGGCCTTCTTGGAACCACGCTCGACAACATCTCATTTCACGATAAATGGGCTACCTAGTATCCATAGCGTTTCTTATAATAAATACAATGGTCGCAGAAAACGTGGTTAGAAATTAATCGACTGTCATCAAGTGTCATTGCATGACTCTGTAATAATTTAGGCATTCTAAGAATAAAGTTTAGCAGTATTTCAAAGTAAAATTTCATCTGTCAATCCACATTCCGTGTACGGAATTACAGTATCAAGTGATTTACAAACGCGCCCCTGGCCGATACGACCGCTCTCTTGTTCGTAGTGTCTCGAGATTGTGAAAGGAGGTTTTTCCCAATTCTACTAATCTTAAGCAGTTCAAAAATATGATTGAGAAAGTTTCTTTGGGATCCTCATTGCAGCCGTGGTGCAGTAGCATTTAGGCTTTTGCCTCCGCGGTTGCTTCGGTATAAAAAAAACAAACGAACCATATGATCTTGATGATAGAGGGCCTTTGTTTTTATATACTTTCCACAAATACTCCTATAACAGACTGTCGACAATATGCAAGGATTTAATATAAAAATTGTAGCCAAGAGTATCCTGTCGACTTGAAAAATCTACAGCGATTAATAACTACATACGTGGTGACTCAGACATACATTTTTTAAATCGAAAGCCCTACATTTCATTGCAGATTTCAAATGAAGCAAATTAATATAGCATGCCATGAAGTTTCATTTTCAGATTGTTGAAATATTGGACAATCGAAAGAAACACTAGACTTTGACAATTTGCACCTCCGCAACTGTTTCAGCTATACTTTGTAACTATCTACTTATTTTTTCAGCTTTTTTTCTTTGGCAGTTTCTACGGAGTACTCAAGAAGCTAAAGTTAACTATCTCTCAAAATTTTCAAATGGAACAAAGACCCTGAATATTTTCACACTTTTTTTTCAAGCTTTTTTGTGATATAAGGCTTACGGTTGGTACCTGGTTTTTGAGCTGCTATAAACATATAGACACCTTCTGACTGCGTCAATTCTAACTATCTGCCGTTGCCACTAAAATAGTATTTTTCAGTTTGAAAATTATTGTAATATTGTTCGTTCCGAGGTTCATTCGCCTTGATGTCTGATTTATGAACAGGCTAGCTGTAACCCAAAAACCGGTGATGCAAAACCCCTCATATAAAAAAAAACTTGTGGCACGGGAATCAATGAATGTGAAATTGAACAGGGTGCTCCGTTTAAAATTTTTGAGAAATAGTTCATTTTGCGTTTTTGACCACCCTGTATAAACTGTTCAAAAAACAAAGACACTAAGTGGATATGAACAAAATGTTCACATCATAACGCTTTATAATGAAGTACCTCAGACATTAAATTCAATAAATTACAGTGACTTTAAAAAACAAATTAAACAATGCATTTTAGAAAAGTACTCACCTAAATAATTTGACCCCTCACTTCGCAAAATTCTTTCCTTTTCTGTGTACATTCACATGTATAATTAAGTTATATTATTTACTGTTAGTATACATAGGTATATTTTTTTACATATTTATAATCGTTATTGTATTTTTTTTCTTTTAAATTTTCAAGCTACACTTCGCCCTTTAATAAAGAAACGTTTATTATTATTATTATTATTATTATTATTATTATTCTTTTAACGAAACCCTATAATATGTTATATCAAATTGCTTGCTCTGTAATTTGAAATAAAACGTAATGCTTTCTACTTAAAAGGATGGAAGTTGAATCACCGCTTAGTTATGAACCACCCTGTAGAAATAAAAATGTTTTATCTTGAGAAGCAAACTGTTGACATACTAAATTTTTAATTATATACAAGGAAATAGAAAAAGGTGCGTCACTTGAATTTTAAGCTCCCAAGACATTTTCTCATCAATTCTAAACATTATGTAGTAAAATATTGATGTAACCAAGTTGAAAATCCTTGAAACTGTCACATAATCGCAAAAAACAAATGTTTTGGATAAATAACAAAATATAACTTAAGAACCAAAAGAAGCGCAATCTATCTATTTTGCTGGCCAATTAGAGTCATTGTGTTTTGTGTACATAGTCAAACACGTCAATATTCAGCTTAAAATACATATGTTGATTCTTATAAAAAACAAAAAAGTGGAATATGCTGCAAATTTTCAACAAACGATATTAAAGATTTGGTGTGTTTCCATAAGAACTGGATTTAGAACTTTTGTACCTTCAAATGTGAATAGGCCCGAGACCGTACTACCTCCCATTTCGCCATGTCTATTTAAGTCCGGAACCCCCTGTATACTAAACAGAAATGTCAAGGTGTATTTTATATCTTTTATAACATGCCCGCGATGGCATAGAAATGCTAAAAAACATACCATTTTTATTGTGAAAACATACAACTATTATCGTTTCCAGCATACAGAATGAGTAACTAACACATTTTTTTGTGTGTGTGCACCATTTTTATGTTTAATTGCAATGGTGAATAATTGAACAAACGAGCTACCATAAAAATTTAATTCACACAATCAATAACATTCCAACATGCCAGTATTGCTTTATCAAAGATAAACAACACAAATAAAGCCTCACTAACAGAAACCCTTTTTTCGCTAGACTGCCTTCATATAATTCACTCGAAATCCATCAAACGTTTCCTTTGATTGCCGCACTGAAAATAATCCGCGGATTGGAAGGTTCTGAAAGCCCTTCAATGCAGTCGTTACATCAATGAAAAAAGGGATCATATATAGGGAGACAAGGAAACTGCATTAGTAAAAATGTGGCGGGGTAAAGCAGGAGAAATCCAGATGCGATGGCAGCTTTGCTTTATTGATGAGTTAGACAATGAGAGAGACTCGATAAAAGGCGTTTTAGTGATTTCTTTAGTTAATCGTGGTTCGATGATTTCCATAGGGAATACGGACATCAAAAACGGATCGGTTTCACACTTTAACATAATATTGCTTTTTAAAGTTGTTTCCGTCGTACTGAGTTTTTATTATCTTTATTTTATGCCAGCGAAATGTAGATATACGAGGTTTGTTAAAAAAGTATCGCGAATTTCAGGTTTTTTCAAGAATTATTTACTTATCCATAAATATAATAATAATAATAATAATAATAATACAATGTCTTTATTAGGCACATTATATAAACTACAATATAATGTGACCTCTACGTAGGCGAAGTCTAGCTCTTGGCTACTCTACTTAACCTACCCAAATAATAAATTGAAATACTTAATCAAAGGAAACTTTGACAAGCAGCAAAAGACGCTTCAAAACAATGAGCTTGATAGCTTCCTGACATACATAATATATACACACATATATTACGTAAAAATAAAATAAAATATGAGAATTAAAAACTAACTTTTCCACAGTTACTACAATGACAAATAAATCTGTTTCACATGCTTACGAAATCTGTTTACTGGCCACTCCTTTATATTGTCATCTAATTCGTTATAAATCAGGATAGCATTGTAAGTGTATGAACTACGAAATAAAGTTGTTTTATACATAGGGATCTCTAGACTTTTTTGTGTCTGAAATCAATGTCTAAATTATTTCGTCTGAAAACAAATTTCTCATAAAGATACAAGGGGGAACGAGAAGATATGATCTTATGTGTAAACACTGCTATATGGTACTTGCAAGCATTTTCTATACACATCCAACCAAGATGAAATCTCTTCAAGGAAATATGATCATACTTCTTGAGATTAAATACAAATCGACAACAAGTATTTTGGAGTTTTTGGAGTCTTGCTTTTGTGATAGAATCAAGACAATGATAGAACACAGTGCTACAGTAAAATAAGCTTGGAAATATAATAGCCTCACATAACTTTTTTCTAACTTTAAAATTCAAAATAGAGCGATTGACATAAAAACACTTCAAAGTTGCATAACATTTTTTTAAGATAGACGAAACATGCTCCTTAAACCGTAAAGTAAAATCAATAATCAACCCTAAATTTTTTGTAGTATTTACGACAGCTAGACGCTCCTTGTCGACTTTTACATCAAGAGAATTCAATATAGTGTTTGTTACGTTTGACAGCAGAACAAAAAAGCATCACTGAGCACTTATCCTTATTGAGCTTAAGATTGTTACCATTTGAGTATCCTACTATCGCCTTCAAATCATCATTAAGCTCATTGATTGAATTATGTAAAGTGTTACTATTAAAGCTCTTATATATCTGTGTATCATCGACATAGGACATCACAGAAGAGTTTTTCACAGAGCTACCCATGTCTATAGTATAAATTAAGTACAACAAGCGCCCTAAAACTGAACCCTGAGGGACACCTGATGTTATATCAATCGGACTAGATATAGTGTTGTCTATCTCTACTACTTGTTTACGATTTTAAAGATATGTTATAAAAAACATTAGAGATATGTCTGAAAAAACAAAAAACTTCAATTTAGCACATAAAAGCTCATGATCTATTTTATCGAACGCCTTAGAATAATCTAATGATACAAGTGCTGAAGCATCTCCCTTATCAAGCGAAGCAATGATGTCATCTAAAACCCTTGCTAAAGCTGTAGCTGTACTAAAACCACTGCGGAAACCAGATTGACACTTGGGAAAGAAATCATTATTAGAGAAATAATGATAAACCTGATGTTTAATCAATTTCTCCAATATCTTCGATATAACAGGAATCAAAGTTATAGGTCTTAAGTCTGAGAGACATTTTGGATTTTTACATTTAGGCAAAGGCTTGACAAGAGATAGTTTCCAAGCATCAGGATAATACCCAGCCTCCAGGCAACAGTTCAATAAATGCGTCAATGGTAGTAGTACTCGAGGCAAGCAATGCTTAAGCATTGAGACTGTTATACCATCCGAACCTGCTGCATTAGATTTTAGGGACAGAATAATGTCTAGCACATTTTGTGGGGTAGCAAAACTAAATTCAAATCTAGCACTTTCATTAATTTTGGTACTATTAAATTTATCAACTAGATCCTTGCAATTGCCCGAAGGTGTGAAAACGGAAGAAAAATAATTGTTTACTTCATCGGCATTTTTCAACTGCGTAGGTAAAGATCTATCTACATTAGTTTTGAGTTTCAATGAATGTACAGCTTTCCAGAGATGCTTGTTACTATTTAGTTGTTCATTGAAGCTTAGATTGCTGCTTTCTCCCGCCTAATAGCGGAAATGACATCATTTCTTAATTTCTGGTAATATTCGAGACTAGCTGGACTTTTTAAAATCTGATACTTTCTGAAGGCTTTATCTCTCTCAGAGATCAAAAATTTTATGCCACCTGTGAGCCATGGAGCATAAGGTTTAGTAATACGTGCTGAAACAACAGGAGCATGGACATCAAAGAAATCCAAAATATGATTAGAAAAAAACGTAGCTTTATGCTCTAAGTTACTGATGTAATATATATCATCCCAAGTCACATCTGACTACATTATGATCTGACAAATTCGGAACAGGTGCAGAGCTAGTTGAAATTAATGATTCAGCTAAGTTATTTGTTGTACAAATGACATCTATGGAGGTTGCCGTGGTTAAAGTTATCCTAGTTGGTTGGGTGAAGTGAGATACCATATCGTAGCACGTAATGCAATCTAGAAAACAATGGTCAGTAAGTTGATCAACGTTTATATCACCCAGCAAGCATATATGATCATACTGAGGAGACACAAATGAGAGAAAGTTGTCTATATGATCAATAAAACTTGATAATCTGCTCGAAGGAGCTCTGTAGATAATACAAACCAAAATTTTTAGATTATTCAACACTATTTCAGCACAAACCTGCTCCATACCATCTGGACATAAAAAATCTTGCAATACCAGCTTACCTCTCAGTGAATCCCTTAAATAAACAGCAACTCCTCCTCCACATCCTACTCGATCAGTATGGAAAAAAGTGTACTCAGGAATATTTACTATATCTGCTGCAAAATCATTATTAACCCATGTTTCGGAGATACTCATAATATCATAGTTATCAGTAGTCAACAAATCTACAAAGGAATCAAAGCCAGCAAACAGAGATCTTACATTCAGGTGTCCAACAACAAAATGGTTATAACTTTTTGTGCAATTATTCATAAGCAATCTGCATTTGGGTTAAGTTGAAAAACGCTTTTTAGCAACACTTCGCCTTTTTATACTTTGTATAAATAAAGCCGGATTATTATTATTATTATTATTATTATTTTCAAATTATCGATCTTCATGTTGTAATAACTGCAAGAGGTATCACTTGCAACATGCTTTGTACACCAGTTAGTTTTATATCTATCATTATGAAACTTACAGTTAGGACAACAAGAATCATCAGTTTTACAATCTCTAAATTCATGAAAACCTGAGCACTTAGAACAGACAACATTCTTGCTTCGGCAATCTTTCTTACCATGACCAAATTTACAACATTTGTAACAACGTAGCAAATATAAATTTTCCCTCACAGTACATCTCACCCAGCCAATAAAAACAAACCCTTTGCTACTAAGTAATTTGAACATAGAAGGAACCACCTCGATAACAACATTTTTTGTATTTTTAACCTTATAGCAACTAATTATTTTTATATAATCTGAATTAACACCTAAATTGTTATTGAATATTAAGTCGTCAACAAAACTATCAACAAATTCAAGTTTATCTGGACCAGGATTTTTGAAACAGTCGTTAGGTACACCCTGTATCAACATTCTAGGAAACATTTTGGTAGGCTCACAAATATCGAACTTACTTCCTAAATCAGATTTTAGAGAATCTTTTAGAGCATCCACATCTTTTTTGCTATTACAGCTGATCATCAGACCATTTTTGGTGAGTTTAGTCTTGTTGATATTGACATTAAGAGCACCAGGCGAATAACGAGATTTAAAATCATTTTCGACAGTTTTGTACGAAGTAGAACGATCTGCAGGCTTAATCAACAAATATGAATGGTCCACTTTTTTCACGATAGCACTGTACGAAACACAATCTTTGTTTTTGCTGCTGTTGCCCACTGGCTGACTTCGAAATTTATCTTCAATGTCACTTATGAGTTTTTTCTGAATTTCCACAATATAACCTCTCTCGTTTGCGATTTTATCGATCAAATTTTTTTCTCTTACCAGGCACTCAATTTCTTTTTACAATACAGCTAAAGCACTTTCGGGCACACTAGCACTGCTCCTTGACGCCCGTGAACCAGGCACTCTAACTTCAGACTTTTCAGGTTTTCGATTAAATACTGCTTCCCCAAAATCTGCCATTTTCAGCTTGCCATTTATCATTGGAAGACAATCGCTGCAGAACCATTTGATTCCCGCACAATCACGCTTAACTTTAGCTAAGTTGTCGTCGACCTCAGCACAATGATGATGAAACAACTTTTTGCAAAAATCGCAAGAAATATTCTTGGTATTCACAATGAAATTATCTGAGCATCGAGCACACGCCTGTATGCCGGACGCCATCTTTTTCCGATATCTATTTTGTCCCCTTCAAAGTGATCCCCATCAGACATTATACACTTGTGATAACGTTTTTTCCAATCCTCGAAGCATTTTGAAAAATCATCTTTTGTGATCTTGTTCAGGTCCTCCTTCGATGCCGTCTTTATCTCCTCAATCGTGGCGCAGCGTCGTCCTTTCATGGGCCTCTTCAGTTTCGGGAACAAGAAAAAGTCTCGGAGGGCCAGGTCTGAGGAATATGGTGGGTGAGGCATGATTGTAGTGTTGTTTTTGGCAAAAAATTCGCGCACAAGTAACGATGCATGAGCAGGGGCGTTACCATGGTGCAAAACCCAATTTTTGTTCTTCCACAAATCCGGGCGTTTCTGGCGGATTGCTTCTCGCAAATTCCGCATTACTTGAAGGTGATAAACATAATGCCATAAAAAGATCGAAAATCGAGCATACGTAGCCCGCGAAAATTCAAAAATTGCGATACTTTTTGAACAAACCTCGTAGTTCGAAGATCGTCTCTATCTGTATTCTCTTGAGAAAGTTAGTTGAGTAGTGAAGCAAATTTTGAAAGAAAACATATGGTTAATTGTTAAAAAATCCGAGGCTCGTAGAAATGAAACAACTTTTCTGATTGGAAATATTTAGAGGATAATGAAGCTCGTTGATCTCAAGTTTTCAAATAAAAGCGTGTTTTTTTTACCTTTACCCTTTTTCCAACCTACTGCCAAAACGTAAGACAATTTTATTACAAATTTGAGATGAAGGAGCTTCATTATCGTTCAAAGAATTCCAATTGAAAAAATTATTTTTAAAATTTTTATTCCAGCTAAATAGAAGCTTGCTTTTAAAAATGTATTTTATTTTATTTATTTTTTACTTTTCAGTATTTATAGTTTCCAATTCCTAGTTTGGTGATTTCTATATATACTAAGTGACATATAAATCCGAACACCCAGTTTAAATGGTTTTATTTTAATAAAAGTTGGTGAATGTATTTATCTTACTGTAAATAACAAGTGAAAAAATTTTCAGCCTTATCAGTTGGACATTCCAGTTCTTATACTGCTTTTTTTTAATTCACTAACGCTCTAAAAATGAATATTCAGCCGCAGTAAAGAATCAACGTTGGCGGATTTTGATTCTTGACATCCTTTACGATCGGTTACGATGCCTAGAGTACGGAGACCTGTACGATTTCGTCAACTTAGTGAGTTTGATAGGGGCCGTATAGTGGCACTTCGGGAAGCTGGACTTTCTTTTCGGGCAATTGCAGTTAGAGTGCAAAGAAGTGTAGACACTGTGGTTAAGTGTTGTCAGGCATGGCTTCGAGAAGGCCGTACGCAAAGAGCAAGGGGCACGGGACGCCGCCGTAGAACAACAGACCGTGAAGATCGCCGCCTAAGATTATTGGCCTTAAGGGACCGTTTCTCCACTACCAGGTCCATTGCAAATGATTGGTTTGCAGAACACGGAAGACCTATTGGCATGCGAAGTGTTTACCGACGAATGAGAAGTTTTGGCTTGTTTTCATACCGGCCACACTGGGTCCTCCCTTTAACTCGAGAACACCGACGTAATCGCCTTGAGTGGTGCAGACAACGATCACTCAGGGATCAGGAATGGAACAGTCTTTAGTGACGAGTCTCGATTTTGTTCAGGCATTCACGATGGTCGTGCCAGGGTTAGAAGGCGACGTGGTGAAAGGAGGAATCCACAGTTTTTTGTTGAAAGACACGTTCATCACACTGCTGGAGTTATGGTTTGGGGTGCTATAGCTTATGGTTCCAGGTCACCTTTAATCTTCATCAGAGGTAACATGAACGCGCAGCGATAAATTCCACGAAGTTCTAGAACCCCATCTTTTACCCTATCTTGACACCCTGGCAGATCCAACTTTCCAACAAGATAATGCCCGACCACATGTTGCAAGAGTCACAATAGACTTCTTTCAACATAATGATGTCACATTGTTACCATGGCCACCAAGATCTCCCGACTTATCCCCAGTTGAGCACGTGTGGGATATGATGGGTAGGAGATTGCTCAATTTGCAACGTCCTCCTCAGACTCTAGAAGCACTTCGAGAGGAGTTGGTGGTTGCCTGGAATGAGATACCACAGGAGGACATTGACCACCTGATCAGAAGCATGCCTAGGCGCATTGGAGAATGCGTAGCACATCATGCATCCACACATGATTAAAGGTCAAAGTGCTTTAAAGCAGTGTAATCATTTTGAAATTTTTATCATTTACTTATTATGCTTCATTAAGTACCTATACAAAATTTTATTAAAATAAAACCATTTAAACTGGGTGTTCGGATTTATATGCCACTTAGTATACTTTCATATACTATATTTTACTACTACGACACCATCAAGCTTCTTGCTTTATTTATATTATAAAAGTTCGATAGATATATCATAAAATGATAAATCAGAATGGCATCGTGTTGCTTGTTATGTTTCTCTTATAAAGCCCTTTATCTATTCCCGAGGGGTGACTATGATAATTATAAACGTCATCACTATATTGGATTTAGAATGACGTCACATTGCTTATTGTATTTCTTTCATCAAGTCCTTTCAGTTGAAACCCATATTATGGGAAATGGAAATGATGAATCGCCATTTTATAGAATCAGCAATATTGAACTCAGTATGGCGGCAGTTAATTCATTTTATATTGTCAGGCAAACCAAAACTGCTTACAAAGTTTCAGCTCAATTTGTTCAAAATTCAGTTCCAATATTTGTCCCACACGTACATACATACCTACTAAAAATACAAGCACGTCAAGCTTGTAAAGTACATATAAAGAAGATGCGACAGGCAGTATGGTTTTCGGAACCAGCAATCAACGAGAGACTTCCTAGCTTACAACTGTGACTTAAATTTATCCAGTCATATGGTGAAGCTGATATCGTTGCTCTTGATACCACAGAAGATTTCGATCAGTCGCTGCATGCGAACTTCCATCCTGTGGCCTCCCAGAGAAGCTTGATGAATGAGTGGGTGTGGGTGATTTCCTTTACCGCCGCCAGATGTCTCTCCTCTTCACACAATGTCATCGCGGCTGTTCCCCAGGGATCGGTTCTGACTCCAACATTGTTTCTGTTAAGTTCTAACGACCTCCTCTCCTGTACAATCAATCCAATCCACAGCACTCTATATGCAGGAATTTAAAGGGCCAACATTGTTTCTGTTAAGTGTTAACGACCTCCTCTCCTGTACGTTAGCGAATTAAAAAAAAGCAGTATAAAAACCGGAATGTCCAACTGATAAGGCTGAACATTTTTTCACTTGTTATTTACAGTAAGATAAATACATTCACCAACTTTCATTAAAATAAAACCATTTAAACTGGGTGTTCGGATTTATATGTCACTTAGTATATTTAGAGGCTAATGAAGCTCGTTGATCTCAAGTTTTCAAATAAAAGCGTGTTTCATTCACCCTTTTCCATCCTGCTGTCAAAACGTAACACAATTTTATTTAAAAACTTGAGATGAAGGAGCTTCATTATCATTCAAAGAATTCCAATTGAAAAAATTATTTTAAAAATTTTTATTCCAGCTAAACAGAAGCTTGTTTTTAAAGATGTACATATTTTATTTTATTTATTTTTTACTTTTCAGTATTTATGGTTTCCAATTCCTAGTTTGGTCATCTCTATATAACTTTCATATATTTTAGTACTACGACACCATCAAGCTTCTTGCTTTATTTATATTATAAAATTTCGATAGATATATTATAAAATGATAAATCAGAATGACATCGCGTTGCTTGTTATGTTTCTCTTATAAAGCCCTTTATCTATTCCTAGGGTCGACTATGATAATTATAAACGTCATCACTATATTGGATTTAGAATGACGTCACATTGCTTATTGTATACTAAGTGACATATAGATCCGAACACCCAGTTTAAATGGTTTTATTTTAATAAAATTTTGTATAAGTACTTAATGAAGCATAATAAGTAAATGATAAAAATTTCAAAATGATTGCACTGCTTTAAAGCCCTTTGACCTTTAATAATGTGTGGATGCACCCTGATCTGCTACGCATTCTCCAACGCGCCTAGGCATGCTTCTGATCAGCTGGTCAATGTCCTCCTGTGGTATCTCATTCCAGGCAACCACCAACTCCTCTCGAAGTGCTTCTAGAGTCTGAGGAGGACGTTGCAAATTGAGCAATCTCCTACCCATCATATCCCACACGTGCTCAATTGGGGATAAGTCGTGAGATATTGGTGGCCATGGTAACAATGTGACATCATTATGTTGAAAGAAGTCTATTGTGACTCTTGCAACATGTGGTCGGGCATTATCTTGTTGGAAAGTTGGATCTGCCAGGGTGTCAAGATAGGGTAAAAGATGGGGTTCTAGAACTTCGTGGATATAACGCTGCGCGTTCATGTTACCTCTGATGAAGATTAAAGGTGACCTGGAACCATAAGCTATAGCACCCCAAACCATAACTCCAACAGTGTGATGAACATGTCTTTCAACAAAAAACTGTGGATTCCTCCTTTCACCACGTCGCCCTCTAACCCTGGCACGACCATCGTGCATGCCTAAACAAAATCGAGACTCGTCACTAAAGACAATATTGTTCCATTCCTGATCCCAGAGTGACCGTTGTCTGCACCACTCAAGGCGATTACGTCGGTGTTCTCGAGTTAAAGGGAGGACCCAGTGTGGCCGGTATGAAAACAAGCCAAAACTTCTCATTCGTCGGTAAACACTTCGCATGCCAATAGGTCTTCCGTGTTCTGCAAACCATTTATTTTCAATGGACCTGGTATTGGAGAAACGGTCCCTTAAGGCCAATAATCTTAGGCGGCGATCTTCACGGTCTGCTGTTCTACGGCGGCGTCCAGTGCCCCTTGCTCTTTGCGTACGGCCTTCTCGAAGCCATGCCTGACAACACCTAACCACAGTGTCTACACTTCTTTGCACTCTAACTGCAATTGCCCGAAAAGAAAGTCCAGCTTCCCGAAGTCCCACTATACGGCCCCTATCAAACTCACTAAGTTGACGAAATCGTACAGGTCTCCGTACTCTAGGCATCATAACCGATCGTAAAGGATGTCAAGAACCAAAATCCGCCAACGTTGATTCTTTAGTGCGGCTGAAATATTCATTTTTAGAGCGTTAGTGATTTATATGTCACTTAGTATATTTCTTTCATCAGGTCCTTTCAGTTGACACCCATATTATGGGAAATGGAAATGATGAATCATCATTTTTTAGCATCAGCAATATGGCGGCAGTTAATTCATTTTATATTGTCAGGCAAATCAAAACTGCTTACAAAATTTCAGCTCATTTTGTTCAAAATTCATTTCCAAGATTTGTCCCACACATACCTACTAAAAATACAAGCACGTCAAGCTTGTACATATAAAGAAGATGCGTGGATTATTTCGTCTGGATAATGAATACTGCTTCTTCTGACGAATCATTAGATGCACTTCAAAAGAGTAAAAGGGACATGTACTTTGAGTAATAATTTAAATAACTATTTGTATTACGAGTACTTGATTATTAGTATGAAAAATCGAATGCGGGTGTGCTGAAAATTTAATCTGCAGCGCGAATTAGTAACTGTTCGGATCAAGAAAAAAGATATCTAGAGCACCATTGCTCGATTAACGACAGGCGGTATGATTTTCGGAACCAGCAATCAACGAGAGACTTCCTAGCTTACAACTGTGACGTACATTTATCCAGTCATATGGTGAAGCTGATATCGTTGCCCTTGATATCACAGAAGATTTCGATCAGTCGCAGCATGCGAACTTCCATCCTGTGGCCTCCCAGAGAAGCTTGATGAATGGGTGGGTGTGGGTGATTTCCTTTACAGCCGCCAGATGTCTCTCCTCTTCACACAATGTCATCGCGGCTGTTCCCCAGAGATCGGTTCTGACTCCAACATTGTTTCTGTTACGTGTTAACGACGTCCTCTCCTGTACGATCAATCCCATCCACAGCACTCTATATGCAGGAATTCAAAGGGTATAGTTTAATGCATCTAAAACACAGTGTTGTAGCGCGTCCTAGCATTCATCCTATTTAAATGGATGATAGAGTTCAGGCAGCGCGTGGCGTAGTGGCAGACGCTAAGGGTCTACTAATCAGTCGCTGTGAGGTGCGCCGAATCGAATCCCGTCCCAAGAAAATTTTTCTCTTGGCTATGTATGTTATTGTCCGTAGGTGGTAGACTGTCTCAGACTGTAGCGCGTGGAGGTGCCAACCGGCGGATCTCTAACGTGGAGTCCGTGTGGCGCCCCCCTTTCCTCTGTATCTACCTATAGCCCCACGGTATCCCCAGGTATTTAGGTTTTAGGCATGCATAGTGGCTCAATTACAAAAAAGAGTCATGCGTTCCGATTAGTAGGAAACCAGATTGCCGAAGACTCTATTTGGCACGAACACAACTCGTCGATCGAACAGCTTCTGGGAAAAGTTATGTTATCTGGTCAGGGCCTCGAGTACTGCTCATATGTTTAAAGTGCTGCTGCCCCAACTACATTGTCCACTCTCGATGCTGTTCAGTGGACGACTGTCCGACTGATCAATTATACTCTTCTAACGGGCAGTCTCGGAACTCTTTCGCACTGACGAGTGGTCAGCAATCTTTCTCTCTTTTACCGCTATGTCAACTGGCTTTCCTCCTCAGAGCTTTCCTCCACGATGCCGATCAGCAGGATGACACCGTAAATCTCATTTTTTTTTCATTTCGAGTAATAAACAAACAGCTTGAATCACCGAATTTGATAACACTGGCTTCTTTGTAATCTTGTGGTCTTGAAACTTTATTTGTTACTAAGAAAATTTGCTTATCTTTACAATGACTATACACTGCGCAAAGGAAAATCACAACTTCTAAAGCACTGTAGAATAAATGCATAAATGCACCGGAATCCTTACATTTTTGTCGAATTTACATACGAATTCTAAAGGACTACATTATATGACAAAATATACAAGTTATGATACAGTAAAGACAGAAAGGAGCTCAAAGTCGTCCAGCTTATAGTTGCAGGCTAAAAATGAGCGCCCGCAAAGCTCACTTGATCTTTGTTATTTAAAAGCGTTGTTTGCAAACAAAGGACTGCGCGTAATCCTCAAACAGAACATCTTCTCACAGTGAGCAGCCATTATGTTAGAGAGCTGATCTAATATACTCAAAACAAACCCCTGAGGAACACAACGCGGATAATGACAGGGAGTTGTGAAGACTGGGAGGAAAAAAGAGGGTGGTAACTGTAGTCCAGTACAGATGGATCTTGAAGGCAGAAAATTCAAAACCTTAGCATATATATATATATATATATACAGTATATTCAGATAAGAGATAGACCGGACATAAACAAGACCACGTGATCATCGAACGCTGTAACATTCGGCAGGGACGTATTAAGAGTCACGCAGTACATATTTTAGATAGTAGATGCTGCTTTGCGTAACTTTGTAGTAAATTAGCACAATTCGATGTGTATACGATTGGTGATGGATATAGGATCATGTGGGGGTGGGGTAAGAAATATATAATGATGTAAATATACATAAGGGTTTCAAAATTTTCGCTTCGATGCCGCCTGATGTTTGGTGAAATACAGTCGAATATAATCTCAAAATGGCGTTTAAATTAGCCTAAATTAAAAATAATCGTATATCTCTTAAAATTGCTTTTAGAATATTGATTAGTATATTTTTTGATTTCTAGGTAAATATGTAACCAAATTAAAACGTTCAAAACGTAAAAAAATGTGCATGGTTGAACATTGTCAGAAAGTAGATTCTTGAATAGGTTTTGCCAAAATGGGTTCAAAAATGTCAATAATTAATTAAAAAATACAGTAGCTTTATAATTACTTATAACTTACCGAATTTGATGAACGACATCTTTTATTGGAAAGATGAGCTTGATGAGCTTTCATCATCGCTACTGCCTGAAGCACCAACGTCAATCATGAATGGCTCGACTTGTTCCTCTAAAATATTGTCCAGTTCCCACATTCTCTTTTCAACTTTGTCTTTCACGTGCTTAATACAGTTTTCCCATTTTTGCGCTGTTATTAATTCTAGTGCTTCTTTGAAAAGTCCTTTGAGGTCACAAAATTTAAAAGTTGTATTGTGCTTAGCTATATAATTTTTAACCTCTGCCCATATGAGCTCAATGGGATTGAGCTCGCAATGGTATGGAGGTAAACGGAGCACAGTTTTATTTTGACTTGCTGCCATTTCGTCAATGGCGTATTTTTGATATTCCGCCTTGTGATCCTTGACAATTCTTAATAATTGTACTTTCAGCATTGCTTCTTCAAAGTTGATATTTTTCGAGCGGAGCCAATTTTGAACATCAACTTTCCTTGAAGCCGTTGTTGGGACCTTCTCCATTCTTCGAGAATGATAAGGCGCATTATCCAACACAATTACTGCGTTTTCCTCTAAGTTCGGTAAAATTTTTGAAAACCACTGTTCAAACGATTCGCCATTCATTTCCTCGTGGTAATCTCCAGTTTTCTTAGACTCAAAGCACCACAGACCGTCAACAACTTATCCATCCTCACTGCCAATATGGCAGATAATGAGCCTTTTCCCTTTACCTGGAAATCGAAGTACTAACTGGTGTAGATTTATTTCAATAAGCGAACCTTTTTCAAATGTTTTCATCACATTCAGCGAAAAAACATTGAGACATGAGTATGAGATTGCTATAATTGGGATTATTTAGTCATATTGAAAGAAAGAATATTGAACGTCGTATGATTACTCAGCGCTTCACAATTTAATTTAAAGTTATAAACCTTTAAAAAATGAATGATCAGGAACCTGAAATACGCGCAAATATTAATATTAACAAATTATAACTTTATAAAGCTTAAAGTATGAATTAAAATGATTAGAAATATTAGGAACGGTACACGATATAAAACTTAGTAACTTTTTTTAAGTTTATAATATTCGACATATTTTAAGATTATATTAAAAAATTATTGAAATATCGAAAACACATAAAAACATGGCTTAAAAAAGTTCTAACAAATGAAAATGACAATAAAACATCCACGCATTTTATCGAAAGTTATAAAAGTTTTGTTACTTGTAATATGTTTTATCTGCCCCCTGGAATTAATGTTTAGAACCTTCTTCCCAAGGTTTGAAAAACATCCGATTGTTGTCTATTACTCGTATTTACCTGCTAGATTTTTTAATCCGGTGGACAGTCCATCTAGAAAGGCCCTCCTGGATGAAGTTACAGAATCATCAACCCATACTTTACTTGTAGTGTGTCCTGCGTTTACCCACGTTTCATCAAGGTAATAAATCTTTCTGTTTTGATTTCTATGTTTCCCAATTTTTGTTAAATAATCCCTGCTCCATAGCACAATTTCTTCTCTATCCAGTAGTAAACTATTACGACCCCGTTTTTTCCATTTGAAATTTAAATGCTTCAGTAACGCATGGAAAGTTGATCGTTTGAAATTTGGCAACGTTGTATCTCCATTTACCTCCTGCAGTACTTTATCTATAGTAGGTATTTCATTCCTAAAGAAGAATTCATGCACTTTCCTCCTAATCGCATGCTTATCAGCTTCATCCAATGATTTAACAATACTTTTGCGATGTTTACTGGTCATTGGCTCAGAAAAGGTGTGATTTTTTTTGTATTGTCTTAACACATTAAACACTGATGCGCGACACACCCCAACTTTGTGAGAAACCTTCACAACAATTTCTTTGATGGTTAATGCCTCGTTCTCCTCGCGCTCGATCTTATATATATTCAAAATGACCTCTTTCATTTCTGCACTCAGGTGTCTTTTTTTAGAGCGTTTCCTAGGTGGATTACAGGAGTTTACAACTTCATCGGCAGTATCTGTACTACTGGACATTTTGCGCAAGCAGTTGATAACAATAACAATCAATAACAAGGTATAACAATAACAACGACAAACTCAACAACTTAATAAGATAACAAACGAAAACGTCCAAAGAAATATCAAATTGCAATGATGCACACGACATACGTAACACGTCTGAACCTGAATGTGACTCTGCCTTGATACGACTGCTCTGCCGCTCGGCATAGGCATTTAATTGCGAATTGACCAATGAGGGCTCCTGTTTTACGTCGAGACGGCGGCGTTAGCGTGAAAATCACCCGAACCTTTTGTTTACATCCGGTCTATCTCTTATCTGAATATACTGTATATATACGAGTATATGGTCAGTTTCTCATACGTAATCGATCTGTAGCTTATAGCTATAAAAAATATCTAAAAGATTCCATGTAAGTATACGCTTTCTACTTGGAAAGTATATCGTACTCCAAAGGATGGTTCAATAATAACCACGTAGCGACACAAGCATGCATTTTTTAACTGGCATATTACGAGTATGTATATTTTAGTAGATACAAAAACGTATCTTCAAAATAAGTTCGACATCGCTACATCAGAAGCTACGTGATATATTCTTGTTCCAAAAAACATTTAACTTCTTCCAAATTTCTCTACATTTAAACGCTTTTTAAAATGATCTTCATCATATATACAGAGTGTTTATTAAGGATATATCGGGTATTCGGTTTGTACCCAAGGTTACGGCATATTTTTGTCATAATCAGTTGCTTGACTCAGATGGTCCCTCAGTAAATATCGACCGTCTCCTCCACTAAGCTAGTGCATTTAAGGTGTTTGCACAGCTTATTTTTATATACAAGGTGTTGGTATTACATGTTATTCAAAAAAATGCAGTACACGAAGCAGTCTCCACATCAATTTAAATTGTAGTAGTAGTAGTAATTCAGCCGTGTTATAACTCAAAATGTGGTTACAGTACTAGTAAGTAATATTAACCTTGAACAAAGTGGTAAATAAATAACAAACCTTACGAAAAAATCAAACATTACAAATCATACACACACAGGTAAAAAAAATCACAAAAAAATATGGAAGATTAATTTATAAAGTAAACAAAATTCAAATTAATAAACACGTATGTATATAATTTAAGATAAGGGAAACATAAGTAATGGACAGACAAAAATCAATAAATGCACAGCACACTGAACAACGAAACGAATTATTATTTATGGTATGCAACTAAAATCATTTTCTAAAAAGTCATCTAAACTATAAAAAATTTTAATCAGTAGGTACGTACATAAAATTTGGTATTCTAGCCTAGCTTTGTATGCTAGATTTAAAAATATTAACAATTTTAGACAGTTTTGTTTGGAAGCGTATGTAACAGGGACGGACTCAGGTTATTTTAGCCCCCAAATTTTTGTGTGATTCTATTTTTGAAATTCAATTTTTGAATTTGAAAATTTAGGGTTTTCTACATAAAAAAGGTACTCTTATTGAATATCGATAAATTGTGCCATTTTTGAATAAAATCAAACTAAAAAATTTGTCACACGATAGGAAATGTACTGAGAATTTAAATGAATTGTTGAATAATTAGCCATGGCAACGAACAAACTAATTTAATAATTGGTAAATATTACATAAATATATATTTCTACTGCAACATAGCTAACTAACATTTAGGCAAAAACAAAAGAAATAAATTTTTTCAACGAACGAAATTGAAATTTGTTTAAACAAGAACACATACAGTTGGATATACTAAAACCAGCTTTACAATAAGTGTTCAAATAAATTCCCATTTTGTTGGATACAGAGTCTCGCTCGACGAACTAATGATTGCGTAGCCCGAAAAGTGGAAAACCTTTTTCTTCTTATTTCATTGACAGCCTGATGGATTCTTTGAAGTAAATCTTCTTGAGTATTTACTTCAGTCGAGTAAAGTAGGTATTTTAATGACCCCCAAAAATAGAAATCCAATGGATTTAGATCAGGTGAACGTGGCGGCCACGCTACAGGACCTCGTCGGCCTTACCACTTGTCTGGAAAATTGCCATTCAATCAATTTCGAACATTGCGTCCAAAATGTGCAGGGGCGCCATAATGTTGAAAAAACATATTTTCTTGAAACTGCTGGCGCACATCCAATGGTATTATATCCATGAGCTCATTCTGAAGAAGAAAGTTCAGATACACCTCTGAATTAAGGGATTGGGAAGTACTATAGGCCCAATTACTTGATCCCCAATTACTCCTGCGCATAAGTTCAATGAAAATCTATGTTGGAAATTTGTACGGCGAACAACTTTTGGATTTACACCTGACCAGTGACGCATGTTATGGAAATTGAAAGCACCATTCCTAGTAAATATTGACTCATCCGAAAAAAATATTCTAGGAACACTGTTCTCATTTGCTAATATCCACTGGCAAAACTCGATCCGTGGTAAAAAAACCTGCCTCCGTTACATGCTGCACCCGTTTAAAATGATAAGGATGTAATCCTTGCATTCTTGTCATTTTCCTATCTATTTTTAGGATAACTATCAAATAGGTATTCATGAATTTTTCTTACTATTGATCGAGGTATATAAAGTCCGTACCATGAATGTTGGCATACACGTCATCACTTGATGCATTTATCCACGACTGGCAGATTTTCTGCCATCTCCTTTTAACGAGTGAGCACGACCGTACTGGATAACAATAACATATGTTTTCTGGTGCTACGACAGAAGTTGGGAGCGTTGCCGCTTACGCAGCAATGTGTTAGACAAAGACGGTATTATTAGGTAGGTCGCACTATATCGTAAGTCACGGTGACAGCGACGATCATGAGCGTACGGTTTGTATAGCAAAGGTTCAGACCTGCGCGGTTGATTTTTGCACCGTTTTCCGGTTTGTTGTTCTTTACAATTAGTGTAAATAAAGTGAATAAAAAATGCCCGGCAAAAGACTTGATGGAGTAGCCAGGGACATGGTGGTGAAGCTACTAAAGTATTTTGATCGCGAAAAACGTAATAATGGGCCCTTATTACCTGTGGACGCAATTCAGGAGGTAATATTTATATGTATGGTTATATGTATTATTGAAAAAAGTTTCACGTTGTTTTTTCTCCTTGCGTCATGTTTTTCTTGTTATGTTACACATGTATTAAAAAATTATATTATACTTTAATTTTTATATCTTATATTTTCAAATGGAGAGAAAACTATCAAGACAGACAATGAATAACTCTGGTTTCTCGAAGCTTAACTCTCGAACGTCTCGAACTCTTGAACGTTGAAAAAAAAGTTATAGGGTTTTTTCACCATCGACAGAACCTAAAAGTTTATTCACATGCCTATCACTAATACATGTGACATTATACGAAGTCTAATAAATCATAAAATAAATAAATTAAATTTTCAGCGTGTTTCCCATGCAATGGGCATTAGTATGCGGACGGTGTCACGTATTTTCAGAGAATCAAAAGAAAACCAAAAGCCCGTAGACCAGGAAGATCAAGCTGCCTCCAAAACAAAAAAATATAAGCCCCGGGAAAAAACAAAAACAACAGACTTACCAGACGCTGTGAACATGGAAGTGAAAAATGCAATTTACAACATGTACTCAGAAAGTACGTATTTTTGTCTCCATTAATACGATTTATTTATGTATTAATACTTACAGAGAGGCATGTTACTATCAAAACATTAAAGGAAGAATTGGACGTCAAACAAATAGTGGACATAAGCAAGATGTCATTGTGCCGCTTATTGGCTTCCAATATAAACAGGAAGACAACCGGAAGGCGCTTATGGAGAAAAGCAGTGTCGTTCCTTTGAGAGCAGAATTTCTGCGCAAATATAATGAAAATGGAAACTCCCCCTTTAAACGCACAGTTGTTTTTTTAGATGAGACATGGATTTTTGCAAAAGGGAACAGGAAGAGATCCTGGCAGGACGGATCCGTAAAAGGGACCCGAAAATCTGGGGGATTTGAAGGCAAACGCTATATTGTATTACATGCTGGTCACAGTGGGGGGTTCGTGGAGAATGCTTCACTCATCTATGGCACTGCCTCAAAACTGGCAGATTATCATGGAGACATGAATGGCGATATATTTTTGAAGTGGATCAATGAGAAGCTAGTTCCAAATTTGGAGGAACCATGCCTCATTGTTATGGATAATGCTTCCTACCACAGTGTATTAGTGGAGAAGCAGCCAATATCATCTTGGACAAAAGCCCAGGTCATACAGTGGTTGGAGAGAAACAACATTAATTTTGAGAGGAACCAATTTAAAAGTGAACTCTTAAAATTGGCCAAGCAACATGCTCGGCCTGCAAGATTTGTTGTTGATGAATACCTACGAGAACATGGGCATGAGGTACTGCGACTACCGCCATACCACTGCCAGTTCAATGCCATCGAACTGATATGGGCACAGGCAAAACAATATTATGATACCCATATAGGCGCGGAAGGTTATGGCGCTGACAAAGTGCTAGGCATGTGGCAGAAGGCATTGGAAAACTGTACTCCTGAAAGATGGGCCTCTGTTGTCACACACACGGAGGGAGTTATAGATGCATGGTATAACAGACAACGAATCCTGGATAATGTGCCAGAAGTGTTTATTACAATCAATGGAGACGACAGCAGTTCAGATGAAGATTTTTAAGACAGCGATATTTATTTCGGTCAAATCTACCCATGAAAGCTTGAAGGAATTGTTGTGTGATAGAGCCTGGTAATTCATCGTAACTTTGTGTTCATATACGCTATCTACCAGTACAAATAAAAAAATCTATTAATTACCTTATATGTTCGAGTATGTTTAATTTTAGAACTTAAAACTGAAATTTCAATATTTTTCTCAATGTTATGCTTTTTCAAAAAATATTGTTTTTCTTCATTTCCTGCAAAATTGAAATATGTTCCTTAAATCGCGCATTCAAATAACAATAAATCAAGACTTACCGTTTTGTGCAGCAAATATTTTCGAAATATACAGAAAATACTTTTTGCCGCCTGACACAGTGCATTTTTACTACTAAAAATCTCTTCCCGGGGGCACGCCTATGGATTTTCGCCTATGGTAGAAAGTGCCTACTTCAAAACTATTTGCTCGGAAATGTACAAATGATGACGTGTACGCCAACATTCATGGAACGGACTATACATAATTTCTGATACATTTCGTATGCTTATTTGGGGATTATTTTCAAACATAATTAAAGCAATATCGATACGATGATTTTCCAGTGGCCTTCCTGAGCCCTGCATGCGCTGAAAACTTCCATGGTTTGACAAATTCCGGTGAATATCAGTAAACATTCGACGTCCAGGTACTATGCGATTGGGAAATCTTCTTTGATATTCTCTTACGGCTGCCAATGAACTGCCATTGCAAAACCCGTACACAAAATGCATGTCAGTCAGTTCTCTGTCTGTAAATCTTGGCATTTTAAATCGATTTAATAAAAATTTTGATTTTAATCTAGTAATTTTACACTGCTAACAATGTCAGCTTAACGTCACAATAAGTCATAACAAATCAAAACAACTTTTGTTGGCAGTCATGGCTAACTATGTATAATCAACAATTCATTTAAATTCGCAGTACATTTCCTATCATGTGACAAATTTTTTAGTTTGATTTTATTCAAAAATGGCAAAGCTGAAAAGGTGGAGTGTTACCCTATGAGTATTTTTCAGCTCAACCTTAAAAAAAACAAAAAAATTCTATCTATATCATGAACATATTTAAGGGAAAATCCAATAATAAAGATAAATATAAGTAACAATGATAGTCATAATAACTAACAATAAAAAAAATGTAGTGAGTTTCAGCTCATCCATTTGACAACGATAACTTTCACAATAAAACGTAGAATTAAAAGTCTTTTGTTGCTCGTGCAGCTATCAACATCCTATCAGAAAATCATATTTTGTAAGGTAACGAAAAAGTATTTTGTATCAACAGTTAGTAGAACAAAAGGGAAAGAGAGACAAGTAGAAAAGTAGTGGGCGAAAATAGAGTCGGCTTATAAGATCCTTCACACTTCCGACAGATACAAATTCTTTAGATTTTTCATAAAGTTCAATAAAGGAAAGCCAAAAGTCATTTAGGAGCGAATTATAAAGTTTGGCTGCGTTATATGAAAAGCTGCGTCTAAATGTTGATGTAGCGTGAGGTGGTATAACGATCATTCGAATATTTATAATATATAATGAATGGATATTTTCAAATTTTGAAATTTTATCTAAAAGGTATTCCGGCTTTTTGTTCACGAGGACTTTGTAGACTAGTGATAGGAAATATAATTTTCTCAGTGTTGTGTTGTTTGAATATATGTCTTATATGATAAAACTTTCTTATACCAGAAAAGAATCGCAGGCACTAATTGTGTACTCGCTGTAATTTTAAATAAACATTTTTTAAAAGAGCCGGGCCATATATGCTGTCACATAACTTTATTTTCAAGCTACTATTTAAATCACTACTACGCTGTGAATATATGTCTGATAGATGCGTAGAATTATCAAAGTTGGGTGCGTATAAATGTACTTACATCAAAAAATTGATATAAAACCTCAACCTACAAACCTGCAACCCCCACCACTAAGTTTATTTGCCTCTAATTTTTTTCAAAAATGGTGAGAATCCTCTGAAAGGTCAAAAAACGGAGTTTGAGCGATTTGCATTCTTTTTCGTTTTTTGCCATTTTCTGTGCTTCCGCTGGACTGATTTTCAATAGCTACAAGCTTTTGCGACCTTGGCATCGTAGTAACATTGTGTACAAATTCCAGCGTAATCCG
Source organism: Acanthoscelides obtectus (assembly GCA_963669975.1). Lineage (NCBI taxonomy): Eukaryota > Metazoa > Arthropoda > Insecta > Coleoptera > Chrysomelidae > Acanthoscelides > Acanthoscelides obtectus. The sequence continues at coordinate 92,201,865 of CAVLJG010000004.1, forward strand.
AGCGGTAGTTTTCAAATTATAGACGATTATAAGATCAGCGGACAGACCTACAGAAAATCGCCGGAAATAAGTGACATGCTTTTTCGTGATGTTTGTACATGTTATAACATCCAAAAAAAGTAATACCTCATATTCGAAAAAAATTGCGATTACCACAGTACTTCCCCGCCAGTACGCGTGAGAAGTAAAAACAAAAATCGTTCAAGCTTCGTTTATTGAGAGGCTTCTGATCATTTCAGAAAAAAAATTGTAGGGAATAAAAATCAGCGGTAGGGGATCATAGAGGGTGGTAGAGGGTATATCTCTTTTTATTTTTGATGCAACATATTTATACGCTATTTTACACACTTATTAGTACACATTTCGCACATCATAGGTTTCCCAGTACATTTGCCCTTAAAACGATGACAACCTTTAGGCGTCTGACTGCATTGCCGGCATCTTAAATCTTAAATTATACTATCGTGGCTGGCGCTCATAGTATGTTTGGTTCAGTACCGTTGGTCGCAGAAAGCTAATTTCTTACGCTAGTCGGTGTTATCAAATGGGTGGGGACCTTAGAGTATGGACTAATTGTATGGGCATGTTTGGCTGACTTGATCCATTCAATTTTTTGTATACATGTTTGAATTTAGTTCAAAGGGACTAACTTGTGCCGAATGTAATCATTCATGTGTTGCGTGGGAAGTGAAAAGTCAACCTACTTGACTCAATTTTTTTCGTTACATACAGTAATGGACAAAAGTATATAGACAAATATGAATATTTACCTAAATACCTTTAGAAAAAGAATTCATACTTCATTGCTCCATAAACAAATGCGTTATTAGTAGAAAAAGGAAATTCCTTGTTCTTACATTATCTGCAATGAACACAATACAAGTCTGAATATAAGCACTTTTTTATGAGGGACAAAAATGTATAGACAAATTCTTGTCAACATTAGTTTAGTACAGTTTCGTGTCAGAAGAGGATTAGTTTGTGTTTATCAAGTATTGTAGAATAAGTTGAGTGGTTTGAAGACCTTGCCGCGTGGTCCAGAAATTTCTTTCGATGTGAAAACTAAGATGATTGAGTTATACAAAGATCGTCAACGCCAAGTCGACATTGCCAAAAATTTGAAGCTGAAGCGTGAAGCAGTTTGGGCAACATTGAACAAATATAAACAAAAAGGTATCTTGGAAGCCTCTAAGAGGAGTGGTTGGCCAAGAAAACTAAATGCTAGATCAGTTGGATTAATAAAAGTAATTTCGTCTAAAGATCCGTTTAAAACCCCAAGACAAATAAAAGGCGAAATCGAGACAAAAGGAATTGTCAGTGTTCCTACGAAAACTGTAAGCAGAAGATTAAATGATTTGAAGTTATTTGCTCGTCGCCCGAGCAAGAAGCCGCTAATCTCGAGGAAAAACCGTAAGGACCGATTACAATTTGGACGGTTGCATCTTGAGGGAGGGTATGTTACAGTGACGAATCCAAGTTCAATATGTTTGGATCAGATGGTGTTCATTACGTTAGATGTCCTAGTGGACAAAGATTGAACCACAAGTACACTTTGCCCACTGTCAAACATGGAGGCGGGTCTGTTATGGTTTGGGGGTGCTTTTCGGGGTTTGGGATGGGACCTTTACATAGAATAGATGGCATTATGGATAAGCTTGTATATACAGGCATACTAAAGCATGTTATGTTACCCTATATGGAAGACAATATGCCCTTAAGATCAATCATCCAGTAATATAATGACCCGAAGCACACTTCAAATCTCGCAAATAAATTCTTTCTGGATGAAAAAATACCAGTTCTCAAATGGCCTTCACAGTCTCCCGATATAAACCCCATTGAAAGTCTATGGGAATACTTAAAGTGTATTTACACCCAAGATAGAAAGGATGCGTTATTGCCAAAAGCAAGGACGGCGTACAGGGCCGCATTCAGGGCTACCTCCGAATGATGAACTGCCACCAACGTGTTGTAAAACAAACTTGACAGTATTTAACGAAATTATCTAATATAGTGAAGTGGTTATAGTTAAGAGTGTCGCAAAATCAAATTTTTATTCTTGAAGGGGTGCTTAGTTTTTCTACAGATTTTTCAAACTAGACAACATGGAGAAATACATACCAGAGGTAACCAGCTGCTCACTATGCACAATGAATCCATAGTCAACGAGGGGTAGAGATGACACTTTTGTACATGAAATAAATATAAGGCTGTTCAATCAATTAAAAATAGATTTTGAAGGTGCACTTCGTACTTGCATTGTCTGTAGTTTATCTGTAAGTTAATATTTCACTATAATTAGGAGTCTCATAATATAATAATAATAATAATAATAATAAACGTCTTTATTTCCAAATAGACTGATTATATAAAAAAATAGCCAAATACGGGCGAAGTTCAGCTGTAGCTGCTCTTCCACTTAACCCGTGTGACAAAACAAAAACACGAAACTTACTCAGACTCACTTGAAGAGCTATCGTCATTAATGTTTATGATGATGGATTCAAAATCTCTCTCAATTATATTGTCCAGCTCCCACATTGCTACCTCCACTTTCTCCTGAACATGCTGCACACATTTTTGCCATCTTTCTGGTGTGACCCTCTGTATAGCAATTCTGAACAGCTCTTGCATGTCAGAAAATTTAAATGTTTTATTGTGTGCAGCAACAAAATTCTTAACATCTGCCCATATGAGCTCAATGGGGTTGAGCTCACAGTGGTATGGCGGCAAACGGAGTACTGTTTTGTGGTGTGCTTTGGCCATTTCATCTATGACATATTTATCATGTCTTGGTCTGTGTTGATTCACAATATCTAATAGTTGTAATTTCAGTTAGGAAGGGTCAAAAGTTATATTTTTGGAATGGAGCCAGCTCTGAATGTCTGATTTCCTAGAAGCTGAATTTGGGATTTTTTCTATTTTGCAAGAATGAATGATAAGGAGCATTATCCAAAACAACCACAGAATTGTCTTCGAGACTTGGTAAAATGACTGAAAACCACTTCTCGAATGCTTCCCCATTCATCTCTTCATGGTAGTCAGTGGTTTTTTTTGCTCAAAAGACCATAAGCCGTCATCCACGAAGCCATCTACACCCCCAATGTGGCAAATAATGAGCCTTTTTCCTTTGCCTAGAAAGATAAAATCCGCTAAGTACACATGCACGTCTTGTAGGCACGAAGATCTATTTACCTGCTGGATTTTTCAATCCGGTCGAGAGTCCATGTAGAAATTGCCCTTCTGGATGAAGTCACAGTTTTGTCAACCCATACCTTCGGAGTAGTGTGCCCAGCGTTAATCCAGGCCTCGTCCAGGTAATACATCTTCCTGTGCTGATCCCTGAATAATTTAATTTCTGTCTCTCCTCCACAGAACAATTTCTTCTCTATCCATAAGTAAGCTGTTACGACCTCGTTTCTTCCATTCGAAATTAAGATGCTTCAAAAGTTTATGAATAGTCGAACGTTTGAAATTTGGTAACATAGCATCCTCGTTAACCTCCCGTAGAGCTTTATCAACTGTCGGTATTTCGTTTCTGAAGAAGAACTCGTGCACTTTCCTCCGAATGGCATGCTTGTCAGCGTCATCCAACGATCTTATGATACTTTTGCGATTTTAACCCGTCATTGGTTTGGAAAAGGCATGCTTTTTCTTATGTTCGTTCAAAACATTGTACACTGTCGCTTGGCATACCCCAATTTTATCTGCCACATTCAGAGCTATTTTAGGGTTAGTTGATGTTTCGTCTTCCTTCCGCTCTATCTTGAATGTATTCAATATGACGTCTTTCATGTCTACGCTAAGATGTCTTTTTTTGATCGCTTTCTAGGAGGGCTAAGGGAGTAGCCTACAGCCTCGTCAGCAGTATCTGTATTGGACATGTTCAGGATTGGTTCAAAACAAATAATAACGAGGAATAACAATAACAATCAGAAACTTAACAAATTACTCAAATACACTTAACAACAACAACAGCAACAACCAGGCAAGGTGAATACGAAAACACGAGCACGCAGTGATACACGCGACGGTCGGTGGCATGAATGCAACTATGCCTGCCCTGCCCCTGCCCCGCGCATTATTCCGCCAGGCGACCGCTTGAAATTTAATGGCGAATTGACCAATAAGATGCGTTGTCCCCACCTGTTACAGAGAGATCACGCGCTAACTGTTATTATTTACATCTCATCTTGAATTTGGATTCAGTTTAGATAAGCAAATACGAGATAAAAATTATTCAAATAAGGATGAACTTTTTGCCGCTTTAGAGCAAAAGTGGAGACAGATTGATGAATCTTATATCAAGAAACTTCTACAATCTATGCCGAGACGATGCCAGGCGATGATTGATAATAATGGTTATGCTACAAAATACTAACACAAACATGGTTGGTTTTCTATAATTCAATGAACTTTGCTTCTTTTTTCTATAATTGTTTTGCTTTGTCTATATATTTTTGTCCTTCATAGTTCCAGTTTTTTTCAATTAATTTTTTATTGAAGGGAGTCTAATGAATTTATTTATGTAAAAGTGTGTATTATGCTATAACGAATTATGTAAACAGGTTGGTGTATTAATAAAACAAGTTAAAAAAGAAATACAGCGCAATATTAATTTGTCTATATACTTTTGTCCATTACTGTATGTGTCATAACAAATTGTTTTCTCGAGAGTTAATAAGAAACATCAGAGACAGATATTTTTGTCTTGTGACCCTGTCGTGTCGTTTAGACTTGTGCATCGGATGACAATTTGAAAACCTACTGGATATTCTTTGTGCACCTGCACGTTTAATAGGTGTCAAGTCAGCATCCAGTGTTATCGACCTCCGAAATCCATGATGTTCTAAGCAGGCATGCTTAAGGCTCAATTACTAGTTATCTAAATACATAATACGTAGATGTTAAGCGATAACCGAATCTCCCACAGACAAAAGCTTCTAAGAAACCTCCATAAACATAAAAACGCTTTAATTAACCCAAAAAAACTTAATCCTCGTGTAGCGTTTTAAAAGCGAGCAAAGCATTTGTGTGATCTATCAAGATGCGACCGTCAAACTGTCACAATCTTCACTTTTAATAAGGTCCTCCTCTGCGTTATGCTACCACGAGTGAAATCGATTTTTTAAAGATACCGGCGACGTCCGGTAGGCTTACTGTTAATCATAGTGATGGATGCCAGTAGTAGTGACTACGCTACCGATGAATGCGATAAAATTGTTAAAAAACCATCGGCAGTTATGAGAGCGGTTAATTATATGCTGAAGTATCAGTCGACGGGAATGAAAAAGAGCTTTGGTGGGTGAGCTTCTGGTGTTGGTAAGAAGTCCTTGGAAATGAATGAATATACTCGTACATGTATCTGATGCAGTGCCCTTCAATCCCCTCCCCCCTCCTTACATATTTTTCAATGGGTGAAGTTAGTGTACTAAAATGTGGATATAAAATTAATATACAGGGTATTAGGAAATAATATTCATAACTTTAAGAGGTGATTCCTTGCATTATTCTAATAATAATAATAATAATAATAATAATAATAATAATAATAATAATAATAATAATAATAATAGTTTGATTGTCCAACAGTTTCCCATGTATAGGACAATTTATAAACATAATACAAAAGCAAAAAAAAAAGAAAAAAAGCGAAAAGAAAACAACAAATGCAACACAGGTATAAATTTGTAACATGAGCTATTGGTCCGAATAAGCCTTAGCTGGCTTTAGCAGGTAATTAACATTTGTCGTAAATATATCACAGTAACATCCAATTCTGTTTAAGTTAGAGCACATTACATATAACGGTGACTTGAGAAGAATGTTTGTCCTAGCTCTAGCAAGCCCGAATATTTTATGATTGCGAGATGCAAACGTTGGAGTACGAAACTTGATCTGTTCCAGGATCATGGGGCAATCAATTAAATTGTTGATCATTTTGTAGCCAAATATTATTGAGGCACAGTACCTACGTTTTTTCAAAGTCAACATGTCTAAGCGACTACATAGTTCCTCATTACTTGTACCTCTCTCTGGATATGTCCCATCAATCCTAAACAGAACAAACTTCATAAACTTCCGTTGTACTCTTTCAATAGTTGTGCTATAGCATTCATAGTAAGGGCTCCAAATAATACTACAATATTCGACTTTGGATCTAACATAAGCATAATATAATAGCTTAATAGACTTTATGTTATGAAAATTCCTGCAATTCCTTAATATGAAACCATAACCCGCCAATGCTTCTGATGCTTTTTTATTTATATGCTGACTAAAAGTTAACTATTGATCATAGATTATACCTAAATCACGTACATCAGAGCATCTTTCTAGCACAGACCAATCAATAGAGTACGGATATTCGCAAACATTAATTTTCCTGGTATAGCTTACTATTTTACACTTCCTCACATTAAGCTCCAACTTGTTTTCTACACACCAAGACAGCACACAATTTAATTGGTGTTGTAGCTTGATACAATCATCAGGAGTATTTATCTCTAAGCAAAGAGTTCATTATAACTTATGTCCGAAAATCGTTTTCGAGGAAAGTGAGTCGTAAATAATTAAAATTTCTCAAACATTCGGCAACGCTGCAACGCAACCGCGATACGAGCGCACGACGACCGCAACTGACTCATCGAATTGTTTACGTTTGTATGATATTTTTGTTGGAAATATGCCTTGAATAATTGAATACTTTTACGCAATTTTTTGTGGATAATATTTTTTATTTAATAACGCTTTCATTACAGTACATCTACTTAAAAAAAATGACAGAACTTACCGGTACGTGGCGATACACACCACCAATTCCCACGATTACGTCACTTATTTAACACGCTGCGATGCACGAAAAAAGAAAAAAAACAACATCCTTAAATCACATAAAGTTGATAGATATTAGACGTAACCACTTGAGGCGCGTCATTTCGCTGCAGAACTACGATTAGAGCAGATGAACACTTACAGAACTACTGTAACGCCAATGCCAGCAAAAATATAAGTCCACTTTCACGGACTTGTCATACTTTTTCTCCGGTAAAGCATTGTATGTCCAAAATTTCTCAGAAATGTTAGTCATAACATAAACACGAAAAATAGCTTTCCTGTAAGATTTGAATTTTGTGACTTAGAATACTTCTGCTTTCAAGCGACGAGATGTTCAAAATGGGAACCATGGGTATCTACGCAAGCTTGACACCGTGAACCCAATTGTCTTTAACTCGTTGAAAAATTCCAGGCATATTACGTATTCCATTAGCGGCGGCCAAAATACGCTCCCTTAAATCATTCTCATCCTTTATTTCAGAGGCGTAAACTAAATTTTTCATGAATCCCCACAAGAAAAAATCTAATGGATTATGATCTTGGGATCTAGCCGGCAAGGCATTTAGACCATTGCTTCGTATCCACCTATTCCCATAGGAATTATTGAGATGTTCCACAACTACTCGACTAGCTGTGCTGGAGCACCATCGTGCAAGTACTACATATTCATTTTTGTTTGCAATGGCACTTCTTCCAACAAAACGGGCAAATTGTCTCTTAGAAAAGCTAAGTAGCTCTCACCGTTCAAGCGATGTGGCAAAAAATATGGTCCTATTGGTCACCAATTATTCCAGCGCACACAATGAGCCGTATTCAAGAGAAGCATATCCTCGGAAGCATAAGGTAAAAGTATAAAGTCTTGCTTCGGAGAAAAAGGTAGAAGTATAATCATATACTTGTTTTCATATTCATAATGATTACCTTATACTCGCGAGGATATCCTCCAAGAAAAAGTAAAAGACTGACTGGTATTTGTATCTTGAGTGACATGTCCTGACTTGTTCCAGCTTGTAGTTGACGTGGGAGTTCGTTCACTCACTGACAGTTGTACTCCAGAACTTACACTTATTAAAAAAAATCAACAACATGAAATCAAGATTGAAGAAAAAAATAGATCTAAGAAAAACTGGTGATCAAGCAATTAAATTGTTAGATTGGGAAAGAAAGTTGCTGAAAGCTATGGAAGGTGACTGTAATCCTACAATTGGGAAAATTAGAGGTGCCATTCAGGTTGGTAGTGTTCAAGAAGAAGGAAGTGAACTATATACCGAGCGCAGTGAGCAAACAGTATTACAGCGCCAGCAATTCAGAAGACATTACCACCAAACAGAAAATTAGCAACAGAGAAATACGAAACTGAGGAAATCAAAGGATTAACTACAAAAGAACTGCAACGTCTAGTGCTATTACAGCAGTACCAAACAAGTACTTTACAACAAGAGTATTATAAAACGAAATTAGAAATGATGCAGCGTCAGAAGCGACCTGTAACTTATCATGTTCACGAAAATAAAACTTATTATAACTTATAAATACACTTTAATCAGCAAAACTATTTATTATAACACTCAAGTTTTTTCTTATTTGTTGACCTAGTTGGCGGAGAGGAAGTTCGTCATTCTCACGATTTCCTTCATCTTCATCTGGGTCTTGTTCAACTAGCTCAAAGTCAGGATCGCCCAAGCTCTTCGCAACATTATGGAGTATAATACAAGCAATAATTATTATATTTTTCAACTTAACGCGGCAAATATACTGTAGGATAGAAAACAGGCGTTTCAGTTGGCCGAAACAGCGTTCGATTATAACTCTTTCTTGTTTTAAAAGCTTATTATAATTCATTTCTGCACCTGGAGTAGGATTTCTGAACGGAGTCGTAAGGCATGGCTCAATACCATAACCGTAATCGCCAAGTAGTACAACATTTGCTTTATTTATTAGTTGTGATCTAGTCTGTGAATTTCTCCATATTCTGGAATCATGCACTGATCCACGCCAACTAACATTAACACTTGTGAACATCTCTCTGGCATCACAAGTGGCTTGCACATTTAAATTAGGTTTCCCTTTTCGGTTGATATACTCATCTCCATGGCGATTTGGTTTCAGGATTCCTATATGTGTACAAATTTATACATGCTTTGCCATATCCGCTTGATCTCCATTAGTCCATGGTTGGTAGTTGGAAACTTGATCCATTCGTTCGACTATGCAACTATGCTGTTCACAACTCTATCCACAGTCCGAGATACCGTTGCTTGACTAGCACCCAGATCCTGACCAATACCTTGTTGATATCCAGGGTCACCGAGATAGCGTAGACATATCTTCATTTCATGAATACATGAAAGTGCTCCTCCTCGAGTTTCCTCATTCCCAACTAAAAATCTCTGCGCAAGCCATTGTACATTTGCTTCGTCGAACCGATATAATTTTTTGAAGTCACGACCAAGTAAATGAGATTTGTACGTTTTAACAACCCTAACATCCACAATTTCCGCCATCATCGTTTGACCACCTTTGTTGAGTCTGCTACTGACCACACTCAGAATTTTTGAAGGATATGCCAAGTAATATAAGGTGAAGATTATGAATATCCTTTTACTTATGTCACTGCCCTGAAGGATATGCTTATACTCAAAAAGCAAAAGCATTTACTTCAAATTATTATAAATACCATCAAAATTTGCAAGTACAAGGATGTCCTTTGTTTTATTAACAGAAAATTGATACTGCGAATTTTTCTGTGCAATTGCAGGGGGATTTTCGTCCGCTCAATTATGAAAATTGTGAAAATTCCAAATTCCATTTCTTGTAAAACAAGGCTCATCTGTTGACACGTTCGCTACAAAATTGTGATTTCTTTGGTGTTTACCCAAAAACCAATTACAAAAATTTGTTCTTCGTGGAAAATCTTCAGGCGAAATCCTCGTCAATTAAATTCAAAATTTGTTTTTCGGTTTCCACTCCAATTCCACGATGTCTTCCGCGATTGTTAAAATTAGGCACTACGCTCCCTGTGTCCAGAAGTCTTTGGGATACTTCGACGAATGTCCTTCTAGCTGGTAGCTTTCGATCAGAAAAACGTTCTTCGTAAATCCTCCTAGCCTCTTCAGAATTGCAATGAGTCTCTCCGTAAATAATGGGTGATATGCATAAAGGCGAGTGGCTACTTTTGACTCGCATTTTTAAAGTAGCCACTCCATTTGATATGCATAAAAATGTAAGTAGAAGCTCACACTCATAAGTTTCTACTCTTTCCGTGAGTCTGTCCTCGCTCTTTGAGTGCCGACTTTAATTTTTATATGCATAAAAGCGAGCGTCCACTCCGACCGCTGAGTACATACTTAAAGAAATGCGAGATACCTTAGTAGTAGACTCAGCTTTATAAGAAGTGGATGTCTACGAAATGGCCGAATTTACGCCTACAAATAAGTGACAAGAAAAGTTCAATTTTCCTTCAGCTATTGGTGCTATCGACTGCACCCATATACCTATTCTGAAGCCGCTTATTCATGCAGACGAATATGTGAACAGAAAGAACTTTGCTAGTATAAATGTACAAGAAACGTGCAATTCAAACGAAGAGTTCACAAGTGCGGATGTTTCTTGGCCAGGATCTCTACACGACTCTCGGATGTGGAAGAATTCTGATATGTACAACGTTATCAAATGGAATACGGCTAGTGCTGTTTTGTTGGGAGACTCTCTCATTTTAGAAGAGATGCAATATAAAGAATTATTCATGGCTTTCGGGTCTAAGTAAGTATCTAGCATGATCCAAATGTACAAATTATGTAGATATACGTTGAAGAACGATGTTTAATTACTCATAATAAAATTAATAACACTTTCAAAATGGTAACTTAAGAGAAAGTTCTTAAAATTAATAAAAAATAACATTTATGAAACATGAAGTATTTCTGTCAGATCTGTCCTGGAAATAGGCTCAAGAAAATTGGATTTCCAGTTTCTGCACTTTCATTTAAAGTTGATAAATTTGGATCAGATTCATTAATATTTTTTTGTGAAATAGCAGTTCCATAGCTAGCCGAAACACTTGTAGTTGTTCAAGTAAAACGAGACGTTGGAACTCTGTTATTGATAAATCTCGTGTTTCATCGGTTTCCACTAATCCTCGTTTTCCTCTTTTTTAGAAGGCCCTTACTGGATCCGGCTTTCATTGTGGTAGCTTTCAGTACTGGTTCTGAACTTCCAGATGCTTCTTCGGTGATTGTTTCTTCTTCAGCACAGGCTGTTGGAGTGTAATCAACGTTTTTTTGTGGGCAACCTGCCACAATAGCACTTAAAGTTTAAAATATATGCTATTTATATTTATTGACATGTATATATATATTATACTCAATCACATCTTATACCTACTGTATGGAAAAAGAAAAAAATACAAGTAACATTGTAATCGAGCAATACTAGGATTTGATTCTCCTTGTAGAAAATTGAACAGTTCTTGTTCCCATCCTTTCAATTTTATTGGTTTGCTTCCGGTTTGATTTCGGTCTGTCTTCACTTTTAATCTGGTTTTTATGTTTTGAATCTTCTTCCAAATATGCCCTTCATTATATTTAACTCCTAATTCGGCTTCTACCTTTTCTTTTATTTCTTCAACCGCCTTACGACGTTTATTTTTGATTTCCGGGATGTTAGATTTTTCCAACAAAACAGGATACTGTTTAATTATATTTACAAATACTGTTTGATTTTCAGATGAATGGTCTTCAGAATAGGTTGACATCACGTAAATGAACAAATAATAATCGACCTAAACACCACCGACACAAACGTTTACCGGTATATAGTAGTACTGCTCGCAATAGAGAAATTGCAAATTCGGCGAGACAACAAAATAAAAGTCGGAACTCGAAAACCAGAGTGCCTGCTCAAGTATTTCATTAGCACTTGAGTAGCCTCTCCGTTTCTCGACAAATATTTTATACATATCAAAACCGAGTAGGCTCTCCCTAACAGGAGTAGTTACTCGCTACAATATGGAGTCGCTGTTTCTGAGAACCCACTCACCTTTATGCATATTACCCAATAAGCATATACTCGCGTACCGAAAACATCTCTTTCGTATCAAAATGTAGGCACTGATACAGTAAAACATACTGAATAATAAAATGTGAGAGAAACTATCAAATAATTTTTTCCCGGCGTAGGTACATATCTATTTTTTTGCCTACCGACACGATCTCGATCGTGGGCAACTCGCGATGATACATGCAGTGCAGGCGGAGTACGACGTTGCCAGTTGTGTGGGGGAAGGCCAGGAATAATTCAGGTCAATTTTGGAGAATTTCGGAGAATTCTCTGAACATCGTAGCAACGCAACAAAACCCAGTATATGGAATTACCAATTACCAAATGTTTTCTTTATTCTAGGCGATACCACATCGATGATGCTGCTAAGAGTGATTACTGTTGAGATAATTTTTCGTGTCTTTTTCAGCCTGGTCGGAACAATGCGGCTCCAGGAAAAATCTCTATTTTCAACATTATCACACGTGAAAGCTACTACAGTTGTAGTCACCGTTCTTGGCGGGTCAAAGTGTTACTACCAGTATCCTTTATACAATATCTCCATCTCCCTCATACTTACACATGCAACCTACCCCTGTGTGTGAACGTTTGTTCGGTAAGCGCAAAGACATACGTCTTTTAGTTGTGTGTCTCGTTACGTATGAGTGCCTTTCAATCATATTTATCAGAGTGACAACTTACTTGACCTCGGCGTGCAATTCGAGTTGTCCTGATATCAATCTTCAATATAAAATTGTTCAATGCCCGGAGACACGATCAATGGAGAAGGCCGACAGCTCGCGCTATTTCGAGTATTTCTAGGAAGAGAATATGAATATAGCGCCAGCGCAGCGGTCGCCTGTTACGCACTTCATGCGTACTGGAGAGAGTAGCAGATGCGCTAAAGATGCGCAGTGTTCCGCCCATGGTACGAAGACTGAATCTGTTTGCTTATTTCATATGGCGGTGATGACGTAGCCGCCAAGAACGGTGACTACAACTCCGTGCCTTAGAGGTAAACGATCGTAACTCCGTTTTTGCAGTTTTTGTGATTGTCTGCGTATAATTAGTATCCATGGTTAATCTTTACGTGGAGTAAATGATCATAGCGCCTAACCACGATAATCATGAAATATATGAAATAGAACAAGCAGCTACTGATTTTTTGTTAGAGGTAAACAGTCGCTTCTCCATACATACGCACAATACTATCATATGAATCGTCGCTACGCAGCGGTAAACAGTCGTGACTCCATCGCGCACCGCTTGCTTTAGAAACTGTGTTGTTCAATCAATCTTCAAAGTTGATCAAGGTGCTAAGTAACCAAAAAACGGTAATAATGTCCTCAAGGGCTCAAACATTAGTGCAGCTTGCACTGGAGGAAAAAATCGATTCTCGAGAATCTAGTAAGTACAACATAATTGATATTACAGGTGCCAAAACAGGAACATTATTATGATCATAAACTAGTTTTACATATTACAAATAATAAGTCCTTCATTAAAGTGTATCATTCACAAGTTTCTTCTACGTGGACGGACACACATAGAATCTGATCATATCCATGCACTTATCGAAAGAGTTATAAATAAACAACCAACCATGAAAATATGTACGCCATGGGACTGGCAGCAACTTATAACCGGAGCCACAGTTTTAGAGATGCAGTTAGATGACTTCAAGAACTCAAGAGGTGATCCTGTGCCTTATATTCCGGCACAGGATCACCTCCCATTCAAAAGAAACAGACAGTAGACAAAGAAAGCTTTTTAGTGTCATCAGCGGTGTGACTTGAGGTTCGAAAACAGGATCCAGGGATACTCTACTATAAAACAGACATATTCCAAGAGGACTACAAAATGGTAAACAGAGGTAGATCCTCTAGAAAACCGATAGGGTTAGCGCTAGAACTATGTTCGCCGCGTCAAACCTCAAAGGACTTAGCAACAAAAAGCACGATCATCTTCTCATGCTTCTACAATGGATACTAAAAGTATTTCATGATTTTTATAAAAATATGCCTGTGCTGGGTCAACAAGGAGATGATGACGACGACGACGATTGTACGTATATATATATATATTCTCCAGATGTCATTTTTTGTAATAATAAAATGTAGCCTATTTCCACCAATTATACTTACTGTGTTTCATCCTATGCTGCACCTGGATTTTATTATCATAGTAAATAGTCGTAATACACAAAATATTTTGGATATCACATTCTAAGATCATTAACATGGAGCATTACTGTTCTGTGTACCATATAATATGTTTTCCCAAAAAACTATATTCGCATATTAACATTAACATGAACAAAAATTAACTCAATCTTTAATTTGCTTGTTCTCTGAATTGCATTATATGGAGTTATAACTATACACCTCTAAGGCACAGAACTGTATTTACATAACAAGGCATTGGTTTCATGATTGATATTTCTCACCAATACAGTGAGGCGCTCAGTTTGGATGTGTTATTATCTACCTATTATCTCCGACCAATAATACTTAGAGATGCCGAATACCAATCGAATATCACAGACTACGTTATGGGTTATACATACGGCCGCCGTATATTTAGCCCCGATTTCCATTATTTGTACAAGTATCCCGGGTAACAGGTCACGACCTGTCTCGTTGCAAGAAAGAAACCCATTGGGAATACACGGCAGTTTCTAGATTATTTTGAAGAGGTGGCTACAGAAAATATGGATAAAGAGGTGGATATAGAAAAGAAAGGCGCAAATCTAAAAAGAGCTCACCTAGATCGGACAGCAAATTCTTACCAAATATGGGAAAGCAAACCCCCGGTAGAATAGTATGATTTATCCGTACAATTCATTGCTGCATAACGTATTGAAAAAGCAAAAAATAAGCGAATAAATGAAAGACCCCAGAAAGGAATCCTCCTTGTACATGGGTGAATAGCATTAAATATAAAAATTAGACCCAATAATGTAACATACATGTATATCACGTCCATCGTATAAATTACCCAGATCAGGTAAATAGCACACAGTTCAATCAGGTAAAAAGTCACATCCACTTTAGGCGATCACAACTTAAGTATACAATCACAATAACAGAAAAGCGGATATTAAATAATAGACAGTGGCGGATTTGAAGTCTTGGCCGCCCTAGGCCCTAGACCAGGTAGCCTCCCCTTTCTCAGTACTCATTACATAGACTACATAACTTACTTTATTGCCAACTTTGATAAAAGTTAATTCAAAAATTTAATCAAGTGATGATGATAGTTGCTAGTTTTTAATACCTTCCAAGGTTTCAAAGATAATTGCACATTTAAATAAAACAGTTAAAACGGGTTTAGTTTATAGGTTCATTCTAATATAATAAAAAATAAGTGTTTCACAATGTTACAAAACTCGTCTAGACTTAAACCCAGCAAAATCATTAAGTCTTCACAATCCAATCTCCTTGAAAAATCTGATTGTATGTTGAGCAAAGCAAGATCGATCAGCCTTTGCTCCGTGCGTAAATAATTCTTAACTCGTAGCAAACAAGAAAACGATCGTTCTCCGGAACAGTTACTGGTGGGTGTTCGCACACACATACGAAGAGCAATATCCACGGTTGGGTAAATGGTTTGAAAACCTTTGGTTCGTAACGATTTTAGCAAACTGATAGCACTTTTTCGATTTTCATTTTTAACACTGCAGTGAGCACGAAAATGAAGACATTCTTCGGAAAAGTTGTCTTCTAAGTCAGTAGAATAAACCATTTGCAATGCTTTGGCATTTCTTCGACTTCAGACGCGCTTAGTTTCGTCAAGCTAGTATTAAAATTTAATTTATATATAAGCATAATGTCATTTTTTGAGCTCTTCTGACAATGTATCAATTATTACCAAAAAAGTGGTGTTACTGAAATTTTCGCGACCGTTCTTTTGATGCATCTCTTCACCTGTATTAGTCTCGCTATGAAGTAGCTTACGACTGCGTCGAGCATCTCTTTCATATTACTGTACAAATCATCGAAGTTATCTAGCGTTTCACCAATAAAATGTATTAGTACCTCATACAATTCTACGACAATGGTAATGTCAATTTCCACACTTTGAAGTTTTTTACTTGTGGCGTTAATACGATCCAGTAAACATCCTCAAAACGCAGTCATGATGGCTGTTTCAAAACATTCCAATTTAACACGAATACCTCTTCCTTTGCATATAACTAACTCTAAACTTCGCTTTATGGATTTCATTCCACGAAACGCCTAAACTTCTGCATGCGTCTGCACGAGCTGACCAACGAGTCGTTGATCGACTTTTGACGGTGAAATGGGCTTGGAGGAGCTATCAACGGTGATTTGACGCTGCAAAGAAATTATACAACTCTTGGAGTAGAGAAAAGAACGAACAAGCCTCTTGACTGCATTCAGCTGCACATTCACTAAATTGAGTGAGTGTACTGAACAGGGAACATACTCGGCAAGAGGAGATAATTCCTTTATTTTAGCTTGTAGGCCGTTGTATTGCCTGCTTGTTAATAAATCAATATATACTCGTACACGTCGCGTTGCGATTATCACTACTAGTGTTTTTAAGCTGGCGCGTATAACAATAAGTATTCTTCCTAAATCACTTAAATGTACGAAGATACGTTATATTTTATTATACATTACACTATACCATTGATATACATATCTATATTTTATACATAAAATGTAGAAAGTGATTTAGTAAGATTATTGTTATATGATGTAGTGCAGTGCGGCCCGCCATAATGAGCGCGAGTCTTTAGAATATTTAGGTACTCAGTTACTTCTTGATATCATCAGTGAATTTTTTGATACGATTGGCCGCCCCTAATATCTGGCCGCCCTAGGCCTATTGGCAAATCCGCCACTGATAACAGAGTATCTTTTTAAATCAATTTCTTGATGTATCTCTATTCAAGGTATAGATAGCTATAGTATAGATAGTATAGATTAGTCCTTTTTTATAGTCATTCAAATTTTTTATAGATTTTATTTCAGAAGTATTGGTGTTGAACGATCTACAAGCCCCTTCCCACTTCAGTTGGCCCACTTCAAGATTTGTACCAAAATATGCCTTTATAAACTAAACATGACTAAACCATTTACTTCTAAAACAAGTTATTTTCTCAAAAACATTGTAGATACATTCTAGTCGTAAAAAATACATATTTGAAATCACTTAGACCTATAACTAATAGAACATCTGAACAAATAAACAATGTGCGAATAAATGCGCGAAGTTAACAAAGCAACAATTGAAAGATTACCTTGGGTAACATCACCTTTATTTTTTATTACGGCTGAAATTCTTTGGGGCATAGTGTTAACCAGGTTTTGGCAAACATTTGGTGTAAAACAATCCCATATTTCTTGAAGCTTTTGTCTCAGTTCGGTGATTCTACGAGCAGGATGTTGTCGTAGAACCTTTTTCATCTCGTGCCACAGAGTTTCAATAGGTGATAGATCTGAACTGCTAGAAACCCATTTCAAAAGTGGTACATTATTTTTGTCCATCCATTTTCAAGCCTTTTTTGAGGTATGGCATGCTGCACCATCTTGCTGAAACACAAAATCTTGGCCGGATGTCAAACATTCTTCCATCACTGGTAAAAGCGATTCTTCTAAAATTGCCAAATATTTGTTTGTATCCACATTTCCATCAATAAAATGAAGTTTTCCTACTCCTTTTGATGACATACTGCCCCAGACCATAATGGATGCTGGAAATTTCACTTTTCTCTTCAGACAGTCAACATGGAATGCTTAATTTTTTTGCGAATAACTCTACTGCGACTGTCACCAACACATATGTTCTTTAGCCCATCTAAGCCGATTTTTCTTTTGCAGTGGAGTTAATAGTGGCTTTTCTTTGGCCTATAAACAAGTTGGGCAACTTTAGGGTTTTTACTTCACTTGTTTTATAAGAAAACTTACCTTGCAAGTGCTAAATCCCAGTTTGTGGGTCTCTCTATGAGTTGTGGACCTCGAAATTCTCCTTCCAACAGCGTCACTCCACAGAGCACTTAATTGTAAATAATTGGCACGCCTGTTTTTCACGATTATTCTTCTTAATGCTCTTCGGTCGGCATTTGAGATATTACTTTTTTTCACATATCGTGGCTTAATATTAACTGAACCAGTTACGTTATATCTTCTAACAATATTTCTCACACTGTACCGCGATAAGTCTAATAAAGTTGGAATTTATGAGTTTGATTTCCCAGAATTAAAAAGTTTAATTATCAGTAACCGAATTTTCTCACTAATGACCTTTCCTCTACCCATTTTGAAAGACCTTAACTACCCAAAACTATTTTAAACGAATTCTGACAGCTGTGATTAATAAAAACAACTGTCATGGCTTTTATTTTTCACAGCCACCTATGTGTTATAGACTTATTTTGCATTGAAATGAAAATAAGTTGATATGCTGTAATTGCAACATGTGTTATTTTTATGCTGCAAATTTGATTAGGGAGTGATAAAGTTGGTGTTTTCTACTATATATTATCAAAATATTCATTGTTAATATTTTAAACCTATAACACCCTGCTACATTTTTATTATTTGAGTTTGATACGAAAAAAAAAACTAGATTTCAATAGTTGGGCCAACTGAAGTGGGAAGGAGCTCGTGGGAGTTAAGGAAAAATTTGAAATCAGAAACAAAGTGTTCTGTCTTGTCTAGCCAAGTCTTTTCTGTTTCTCGGCTAAGTATAATGCTTTTCTGTTTTTAGATTGATCTACTCCAAGGCTATAGAAACAGAGTTATGCCGTAAAACTAAGACATTCTGAATAGTTCATTAGATGGACATGTTTTTGGTAGGTATATGTATTAGTAGTGAGAGGGTTTTTTGCTATCAACAAGTATCTTTCTCCACTCTGTGCAAGGCCCAGCTGAGACCCAGCCTCGAGTACTGCTCACATGTTTGGGGTTCTGCAGCCCCGACTACATTGACCATACTTGATGCTGTTCAGCGGGGGCTGTCCGAGTGATCGGTGTCACTTCTCAAACGGACGGTCTCGGGACCATTTCCTTGCGTTGAGCCTGCGAGACAGACCTTGCAGACTTCTACCTCCCGTCCTAAACGTGTCGAACTTCGTACATCCAGAAATGGCCGGTACGACCGGTAGTTCTACCAACCCGAGGCGGTTAAAAATCGGATTAACAAGGTGTCTAACCTCCTTATAGCAGTCGCGGTGCCCCGGTGTTTAGGCTTCTGTATGAAAAAGGACAAATGCTAAAAAATTGATTCCATTCATTTTACTCATAAAATTTAAGTATGATCTGTCATGTTTGTTGATAAAATATATATTCATTTTTAAATAATTTTGTGTGACTTTGATGATTTGTTATTCAGTATTCGTTCGAAGAGTTCACACAGTATCGACCGAATACCGAATAGTTACCTAGTAGTAGACTATTCGTGACATTTCTAACAATGATTGTGTCCAAGATATGCACAATGTACTAATCTCGTTTCATTTTTAAATACACTTCTTGAGATACCTCTTTTGAAGGAACCAAGATACAATACGGAAACTTTATAGTAAAGTAACGAGCACACTATCAAAAAGCTCCATCTGTTCTTAGGTATGCCTCCCAGTTATCTATCTTAGACTCGAGGCAGGTGGAGTAGTCTTCTTTAATCTCTAGAAAGATGCATTTACATAATCAAAAAGCCGGGTTAATCACTTAAGTGTAAAAACTCTGAGATACTTTCAGTGTAGGTGCCTTTAATGCAGATAAAATTAATGGATCCTCCTGCTAATCTTCATGTATAGGGGTGAGCCAAGTAGGCTTTTAAATATAAAAGCTTGTCGTCTCGGATGGTTTACGAGGTCTTCCAGTGCAACAAAATCATGTGTCATGTTTAATATAGATGATCAGACGCAGTACGAATCGCGTTTGCTCTTGAAGGCTCACGAGGCGTAGGCGTGCCAATGGGTCAGTTAACTATAAAATGGCGTAGAGTAGATTAACACTGTACTTCCCACGCCTTCGAAACGACAATTTTCCATATAGTGTCATCAACAAGACGTTGGTTTTGTTAGTACCATTTATAATAATAAATAAAAGGCATTTTTTCTGTGACGGGAAAAAAGACATTTTATCTCTGTTGACAGGTAACAAAATGTCACTTTTTATAAAATTACTTTTTTCCCCGGGAAAAAATGGTTACAAAGAAAACTCGGAATCAGACATTTTTTACTTCATAGTATTAAAAATAACTTCTAAACAACCACTAAGTTTACAATTTTTAATCAAATCTCAAACTTAAATTGACAGGTATTTGATTACTTTAAAAGTTTCCTTAGCAACGCAAGTCTAATTGTCGCTCTAAGTACATCATAGCCTACTAATTTCAAAATGCAAATTCCACATAGATCATTTTCTGACTTAAATACTGTAATAATATAATTTTTCAATATCAAATAGACATTTTTCCCGTCACAGAAAAAAATTGTGTATTATACACGGGAAAAGTACTAGATTTTAGCTTTCGGTTATACAACCTCAAAAAATCTAGTATTTTTTTGCCTTGAATAATTAATAACTATTATATACCTGGCGGGTCTAAAGCTTATTAGCTGCTTTGCGATATCAACTAGGGCAAAATTACAGAAATAGCTGATGGTACATGTATGGCATAATTTAGGCGACATTCAATAAGTGAATGATATAACATCTTCATTGTTTCATGGTCTAGAGTGAGGTACTTGAATTTAAATGATAATCGTCTTAAATTAGTTACTATATAATCAACATGGAAATTCCACTTTAAATGAGGATCCAAATGAACACCTAAATATTTTGTTTTATCAGCTAAACATACAGGTATTAATTTACTTGTATTGTCACATTTAATTTGTAAAGAGGTAAATGACGGTAATTTATTTTTAAGGTTTGTCAACGGCATTTACTTGGTTTTCTGAAAATTGATTGTTAGATATTTGTGTCTAAACCAATCTAAAATGAAAAAAATGTCATTTTCAACAGTCTCTTTAAAACTATCCCAGGAATTGTTATTAGAATAAAGTATCGTTGTGTCATCTGCAAAACATATTATAGTACCTTGCGATTTCAAGCTAAGTAGGCCATTGATATATACAGTAAAAAATAACGGACCTAAAACTATCCCTTGTGGAACACCGTAAGTCACAGATTTTTCTGAACTTATGGAATCACTTATTTGAACATATTGCTTTCTGTAAAACAGGTAACTTCTCATAAGGTTTTGAGCGTGTCCTCTAATTCCTGCATCGTATAAAGTTTCTAACAGTAGCGACTGATCTACCGCATCGAACGCTTTTGCTAGGTCTAAGAATATGCATAAGGTATATTTACTTTGCTCTAATAATTTATAAATTTTTGAAGTCAACAAGGAAACCGCGTCTTGAGGAGATTTATTTTTTGAAATCCAAATTGATTTTCATGTATAGGCTTATTTTTGTTGAAAAAACTAATAAGCCTTGCCTTTATGATTTTTTCAACTATCTTTGCCAAATTAGATATTAATGTTATTGGTCTATAGTTGCTGGTATTAGATATTTCGCCAGATTTATGAATCGGCGATATTATTTCTATTTTGTAAGGGTCTGGGGAAAACCCCAGATTCAATTATCAAATTTGTTAAAAATGTTAGTGGTTTTCTAATTTCAGGTGCAATTATTTTGAGTACCTCTGACCGTATGCCATCTAAGGACTCTTCTTATTTTTTTGGCTGCAGATGGTATATTCTGTTTCATTTTCTGTAACTGGTTCAAGAGAGATTGAATTTTGTATGATTACTTTAGATGGAATATTGGTGTTAGGTTTATTTATTTTAGTTGCCAGTTTCTCTCCCACTTGAACAAAATACTTATTGAAAACATAATCAATGTCTGCATCTGCAGTTGTTGCAGTATTATTTTTGACTTGTTTAATACTTATTATTGGTTTGTTTGAGTTACAGATTTAGTTGATGGTATTCCATACCGTTTTAGAATCGGATTTACTTTTTTGTAGTATCTCCGTATATTTTTGTTTTGTAGCAGTTATTAAATTGGAAAGTTTATTTTTGTAGTTTAAGTAGTCTTGTCTTGCTTCTTCTGTAAGATTTGCCTGATATAATCTGTACTTTTCATTTTTATTATTTATTGATGTGATTAGCCCAGTAGTTACCCAGTTTTTTCTAGGAATTTCATTGTGTTTTATCTTAATATTTTTTAATAATGTTGGTGAGATGTTTAGATACTTCATGTACATCACTTGATCTATATATGTCATCACAGGTCTCAGTATCGAGATCTACTTTCAGCTTTTCATAATTTATATATTCTTTGTATCTATTATTATTTTTGTTAGCTTGGTTATTAACAAAACTTTCTCAATTAAGGGGTAGTGTTAGTATGGTACCATAATGATCGGTTATAGTTGATTTTACTACGAAGGCAGTGCATTTATCAATTTCTTTTAATCTACTGAATGGTCAAGTAGTCGAAGTATTGGACGCTAAACAATGCAGGAACATAAATATACTCAGGGACATTAGAAGTGTTACACCCAGGAAAAATAATTTCAGCTTGTTTTTTTTTTTGGCAATATGATGACTAGAGCATGCTGTGGCAACAATGTCAATGTTTTATCTTTGTTTTTGTTTACCTTTGTTAAGATGTTATCTCTTAGTTTCTGTGAGCTGAGTAGTACAGATATTTTTAGTCATTGCTGTTCCATTTACTAGTGTTAACATAACAAAATGACTCGAGTCCGAAGACGTCCAAATTATCACCAAGTTAGCGACTTTAACGGGGCTAGAATAATTGCCTGTCCAGTGGTTGGTTTGTCCTATCGTGAAATTGGCCGCCATGTTAATTGTACTGCAACGATGGTAATGCGTATGTGTCGTGTGTGAATAGAAGAAGGTAGAGAAACACGAAGAAGGCCAAATGGTCCACCGAGACGTACCACATAGCGTCAAGATAGCCCTACGAGACCGTTTTGCTGCTACGCGCCAGATCGCTGACCCATAGTTTGAAGAAGAAGGTAGACCTGTTACTCGTACTTTTTTCATACCGTCCACGGTTCGTGCTTCCTCTGACTGTGGACCACTGTTGCCAACGTTTGAACTGAAGCATAGAACGGCAACATTGGGAGGCAGAATGGCATAATGTCATCTTCAGCAGCGAATCGCGATTCTGTCGAGGTACGCACGATGGTCGTAGAAGGGTAAGACGCCGCAGTGGAGAACGGCGTGATATTGGATTTGCTGTTGAGAGGCATGTCCACAAGACTGTTGGAGTAATGGTTTGGGGGGCTATTACCTAGCGTGGCCCCTTCTCTCTGTTCAACGCAATATCAATGCTGAGCGTTATGTTGATGATGTGCTACAAACCACTTTACTGCCGTATCTAATGGGCCATCCACATGCCCTTCTTCAGCAAGACGTGTACAGGAGTGTATTCTTTTTGGCTGCGGGGTCGCCAAACACATTATGTATTAATTTATTTTTTTCTTATAGCTTGTCAATAAAATTTCGTGAGAATTTTATCGCTTCATTCCTGATGTAAGACTATCTCATTGCCAAAGAATCAAGTTGAAATTATTTTTTCTGGGTGTAACATTTCTTATGTCACTGAGTCTATTCAAAATTTTTCCGAATAAGGTACATCGGAACAAAATTAAAACAATCAATATATAGATATTTTATCAATGACAGAAAATGAAGTACCTTAATTTTATTCCTGTAAGACTGTAGTGATGAAGTCTTCAGACTAACAGGTGGAGGTGCCATGTAGGAGACGGATTTTTTTGGGAAAGTACAGTGTGGCGTGTGGCGGAACATTTAAAATATTGCCGCGCCTTTTTTATAAATATGAGGAAATGGTGGGGTGATTCCTTTTTCCTAGTTTCAAATTAATTAATGAATTAATATATTACTGTAAATGAAATCTAAGAGTCGGCCAATTCAAAATAGCTGTCAGGTGGCGTGCAAATTTAGGCACTAGCTCATTAAATCGGAGAGTAACGGGGTGTTAAGAGCGCCAGTGACTCAAGACGGATTAAGCCAAAAATCCCTGAGTTTTTAGCCGGAACTGGTTTTGTTTGACCACCACACAAAGAAAATAATCTAACAGTAATGATGAAACCTAATTAACTGTATACAGAGAGCCAAATAAAACAAGATATCTGAAACGAATCACAATATATTGCCAAAACAAGCGGCTCATATGCTCCACCACTGGTATGCAAGTTAAAAGAAAAGATGTTATTAAAAACTACCTGACAATAAAATTAATAGACCGTAATACTTAACCCTGCAAAACGTTTACCATGGTACACGTACGAAGGCTTTACAAATATAGATCTTACAAATATTCTAACGCCTAAACCTAAACTTATCTGGACAATGGTCTTCTTCCAGTTACAGCTCTAGGCGTAACTGTGATGTTCTCAGCTCCCAAAAACTCAGGTCCAAAAATCAGTGGCCAGTAGTGAGCAGTGACGTAAGGAACGTTACAAGATAGGGGCTGCTTGCCTCGTTCTCAAAATTTATGGTATAAAAAAAACCTGTTCACATCAGGGGATGAGATGGCTTCCAACAAAAGCGGCTGCGAAGCAGTTACAAGGCAGCTACAAAACAAAGCTGGAGGAGTGTGAATGGTGGTTCTCCACAATAGCTTTTCACGCTGCAGGTTAAAATCCCATAAAAAAATGGACGGGGTAGTACCCATCAACACAACTAAACGTAAGGTACAAAATAAAAGGGTACTACTCCATAAACTGGTACTTGGGGTGTTAATATCCCAAAATCTGGAAGCTAACGAAAAAAAATGCCCGCACACAACCAAAACTACAGCAGAAACTAAAATGGCGCTGGACCGTCTGCGCACGCAACGCCCTAAAAGAAGGTTGAATAAGTGGCCCTGAAGAAGGCACGTTCGACGGAACATCGAAAGGAACAGATAAAAGCCGGTAAAGAAGGTATCTTGATAGTAAGGCAAATTTTAACAGAAGATATCTTGATAGGAAGGTAAACATTCATATATGGCTACTACGTATAAACATCATACAATGGCGCGCTGGTTGCCGATGGGCAGATTGTAGGCAGAAACAAATCTGTCTCCGAGGGACCAACAATATTTATGAGGAAATTTCTCGGATAGAAGAAAGATTTCAATACAATACTGAGTCGCTGCGAATGACAGATACAATACGTGATAAATTCTACAATCAATAAACTATGAAACTTGACAAAATCATTGAAAAAGGTTTGGTCTAAGAATCGGTACGCTACTATTAATGAAGATAAATTCAAAATAGTCATAAGTGATCAAAATAGTACACAAGAAGGTTACGTGATTTTGGCACGTGACAATATTCAATTCAAGCTATGGTATTGGCTTCGAAAGATAGCTCACTATATGGGTAGATCGGTGTGTTATTAATGAGAATGGTTTGGAGGTGCTCTACCTATCTTTGTTGTATGTTGGTAGAGAAATATTGCCAGATTATGTTAAAAAGCCGACATGACCGAATAACAACTGGGTTTGCTCAACACTAATTTATATTAGGGAAAGGTACCAATTACTGTCGCAGTGCTAACAATTGTATGTTTTACCCTATATCATGTTTCAGCCCAATTCTCTCAATTTTTGTAGTGGATCCAGTATACAGATTATTTTGAAAATATAGTCATTCTGATAATGGCGACCCAGAAAACCCCAAGATGTAACGGCCGATACTTGCTGTGTTTTGGAAGCACCCCGTATACACTTGTCCGAGGATTGTGGTTGATAATACATTCTACAAATGGCAAACGATGTAAAATGGGAATTTATCCTTTTGATCGGGTCCATTGTGAAGCTATCAGAATTTAATTTCCCCGTATCCATATACATGGCCTACCGGTCAAACATTCGAATGGCAGTAGGGCGCATTACATTGTATTTGAGAGTTGGGGGCGATTGAAAGATGCAATTTAACTGTTTTGAAGGGCGAATTTAATAGAATTCCCTTCGCTGTAACATATGTGTTCTGGCACTTAGGCGGTTTTTTGTGGTTTTTTTCTATTTCGACTCGCTTAAACTGATATTTTATAATCGAATAAAGGGTAAAGCACTTAGTACGGTTCAACGAACCCAAACAATTAAATATTCGGACACCTTTAAATTTTGTACAAATGGTGCCATAAATTAACTGCTGCTTTCTCAAAATTTATGGCAAAAATGTATAATGGTAGATAAGTATAATAAACATCTATTTTAAATAGCAGCACCTCTGTTTTCAAATGTATTTCTTTAAAACAAACACTCACTCGAAATATGATAACTAAATGTTCGGACAGTTTGAGAGACATATCATTAGAGATACGCAGAGACTAGCAGGCCTTGCAAAAAACATATGAGCGCCTACCTGTGTCACAATACTGAATGTCATCACCGTTGGAAATTGTAGGTATTTGGAAATTATATTTTCTTGTTGCTAAGCTACATTTATGCAAAAATCGTACGAGGTGTAGCTACTAATCAGAAAATGAGGCAAATTATTAGTCAGCAGTTTTGCAAAGGAAAGTCAATACGCGAAATATCAAGTGATCTTGTTATCCCTATATCTACAGTTTCGGACATTGTAAAAAAGTATAGGAAAACTGCAAGTACTGATGTCCGCGATAAAAGTCCAGGTCGGCCGAGGATTGTTACTGAACGGAATCTGCAAATCGGATAGGCGAAACACTCGAGGAAAAATCACCGCTCAGTGGAACACAAAGTGTGGGTTGCACTCTCATGAGACTGCTGTCGAAAATACGTTCGTAAATGTGGACTCAAATTTTATAAGGAATGCATTATAATATTTTTTTCCAAAGCAATGAAAAAATGTGTTTTCCTTAATTAGGCTAAAGAAAAACCGCTTCCATAAAGACGCTCAATTTGAACCAAATCGAAGCGCTCTTGGAGCACTGGAGCAAGGTCATATTTAGTGACGAAGCCCAAAGGGTTATCAGAATGAAAGCTGAAACCTTTCACAACGACGTTATTAACCCTTTCCGTCCTACTGGTCGATCCATGTAACCACCTATATTAAAACACGTAATTTCAGTCCTACTGGTCGGGTAGCCTTACCGCGGTTTAAAAGTATTACCGTTAGTGACATCTATCGGGAAAAAAATTGACGGCGCTGCCCCGTGCGAGGAACACTGTATTCCGTGAAGTTTCTTTATCCATTGCGAAGGTTCCGCGTGTGGTGGTTTCTTGAGGTAACCACTAGGACTGTAAGCGGTCATTTATTTTTTTTTACAGAAAGAATTAAATGGAGTGGATACAAAGTTTGGGTGCGGGCTGATGATTAAGGGTATATTTCCGAATTTCAAATATATTCTGGTAAGATTGATGACTTACCACAAAAAGATTTAGGAGGAAGAGTAGTCAAAGACTTGACAAGAGATTTGCAACAACAAAATTATAGAATTTTTTTTGACAATTATTTTTCAAGTGTTCCACTGCTCAGCTACTTGAAACAAAATGGAATTATGTGGTTGTGGCACTTTGAGAAAAGGGAAAAAACATTTGCCAGATGACTTTATCGATGATAAAAGACTAGCGCGAGCCAATATGACTGGAGACTGACAAATGATATGTTGGTATGTCTAAAATGGAAAGACAAAAAACCTGTTTATTTCTTGTCAAATTACCATAACAATCAATAGAAAGCATAAAGATGGAACTGTGTCAGAAGTAACTTGTCCGTCTTTGGTTGTGGATTACAATAAACATATGGGTGCCGTCGATAATGCGGACATGCCATAAGAATGCTAGGCGATAGATCGAAAAAGCAAGAAGTGGTACCATAGGATAGTTTGTCACTTTGTCGATACTGCGGTAGTCAACGCGTACATTTTGTTTCAAAAACGCTGCAGCGGTTCGACTCTCGATTTGAAACATTCAGGATAAATGTCTCTTCGGGACTAATTGCGTCGGGATGCATTACCAAGAAATAAGGTCGAAAATGAATGGAACCCATAAATCATTATAAAAAATACGTTCCCATTGAAAAAAGGACAGAAAAATCTGGTCACATGCCTATACAGGGCAGCAGACTTTGAAGTTGAGTCATTAATTTTCAGATAATGATTGTAGAAGGAAGATAAACCAGAATATGTGTGTAAAAATAAAAAAAAAATAAAAAAAAAATGTTTACCTTGTTTTATAAAGTATCCTCCCGACAAGTATTTCAGTGCGGACCTGTATTTGATCGTGAGGTCCCCTGTGAGGTCTTAAGTCACCTCATTCACGAGCCCGTTGTACTACATTAACAAAGGCACGAGGGGTTGGTCGCACTCGATTGGGAAACCGATCCGCATAAATCCGTGATGCCGCGTAAATAAGAATCATGTCCACAAGTTCAGCATTTTCGTAAACATGTGCCATTTTTTATTTCGTTTGAGCCACGCAACAGACACTATTCACACGCTAACCGACTGACACTGACTGTATGTATAACTGAACTGAATAAAATAATTTATTGTAAAAACATCGTTCCAAATTCTTTCGCTTTTTTGTTTCCGATGCGATGAACCGGTAAGGCGGATTATATCCGTTGTTGCCAAACACGAGCACATGATATCATTATTGAGACAGGGCGGTACTCAAACTTCCAAAGGGCTATAACTTTGTTACTTTAATTTTACCAGAAAAATGGTAAAGGAAAAAAACATTTCTTTTGATCAGATCTACTCACTGTTAAAATAAATGACTCAACTTCGAAGTCACCCTGTATATGGAACTTCCAGACGATGCGCCATCTGCAGCATAAAAAAGGAAGCTCATAGGAGTATGTGGAGTTGCACGATTTGCGATGTAGGTTTATGCCTGAATGACAAGAGAAATTGTTTTCTTGAATATCATAATGTTCATTAGCCTCATGTGGAAAGATAATGCTTTGTTTCTTTGGTAAAAGTTTTTGTTTAGTGGTCCTACTGGTTCGTTCGGGTGACCACCACTTTTTCAAAAAAATATGTGGAATACATTTTTTCACAAAATGTTTGACGTTTTTTTACATCCTTTTGATTCGGAACTAGGATTATGAAGTGAAAGTGAAGTGTACATTTCTCATGCATAATTACTGCAGACGTTTATTCAGAATTCCTACTATGTATTTAGTTCTTCAACTTGTCATTCGATCTGTGGAATCATATTTCTTCGAATTTATGTTTATACTTTTTATATGAGAATTGAATAGTAATTACTGAGTAAATCTACTTGACATTTTTGGGTGCTGTTATTTTTTCTAGAAGGTGTCCATGTTTTTCTCTTTAGAGGAAAATTCGGGCACATTTGGGCAGTTGGACGAAAAATCCTAGATCATTCTGGTTTACAGCAAATGAACCCCCAACTTTTCTAAAATTGTCTACTTCATTCTGAAAAATTTTACATTCGAATAATTATTGTACTTGATTTCGAACTCTGACAATTTACTGGCAAATTATTTGCTGACTGATTTGACAGTCATCAAACAGTTAGAAGTTTCTGTACGAACAGCGGATTAGTAGTCGGCAATCGGTCTGACCTTCCTCAGCCAACTCGCAACGTTCTCATGTACGCAATGAATACAGTCAGCGACGTGTCAGTGACAGCTAATTGCGTAAATTAGATCATGACTTGTCGCCGACTATCAGTTTGCTGATTGTGGGCAAACAGGCTGTACGAACAAACCAAATATCTATTCCTGATTGAAACCCCGAAATAGCGGAAAAGTGAAGAGAAGAGTAAAATCCTATATAGATAAGAGTATAATACATGAAGTGTTCAAGACAAACACAAGATCCATGCTTATGTTTGCCTGATACCATAGACCATATAACTCACATTATTAATGTCTGTCTCGAAACAGGTTACTTTCCTGCCAGTTGGAAAAATGGTATTATTATTCCAATAGCTAAAACTAATAATCCAGAACAATATTCGGATCTCAGGCCAATTACCTTATTATGCTTTCTATCAAAAATACTCGAAAGAGCTGTCTACTCACAACTAGTGGAGTTTTTCGAACAAAACCACTTATTTCCTCTACATCAGTCAGGTTTCAGAGCTGGTTACAGCACTACTTCGTCTTTATTACATCTTACTGATTCCATCATTCACAATTTAGATAATCACATCAACACCGTCTTGGTACTGTTAGATTTCTCGAAAGCCTTTGATATGGTCAATCACCAGATACTACTGAGTAAGTTATCTCATTATGGAATGTCAGATATAGTTCTAAGGTTCTTTGAGTCATACTTGCTAAATCGTCAACAAACAGTGAAAACTGATCAGGGAATTTCCTCCTCTGAGCCAGTTCCTTCAGGAGTTCCTCAGGGCTCAGTATTAGGTCCCTTACTATATCTGATTTATACGATCGATCTGCAAGACTGTTTAGTCCACTGTAGTATGCAAAGTTATGCAGATGATACTTGGTTAGTGTTTGGTTTCGATCCACCAAAGGTTGATGAAGTTTCTTTTAAAGTTAATTTAGATTTGGCTAACATCGGTGATTACTGTAACAAACACTGCGTGAAGATCAATCCTAATAAAACTACTGCAATGTTGTACTGTTCGAAGAACTCCTACCGTGAAATGAAGCAGAGGATTTGTGTTTTTTTGGATCAGACACTCATCCCTTTTGTGGATTACGCCAAGAATCTCGGTGTTACCCTTGACTTAAATATGAGATTCGATCGGCATGTCTCTTTCTTATCTAGAGTAACGTATTTGCGTTTGAAACTCTATTCTAATCGATACATCTTGAATTTTAAAACCCGAAAAAAGCTTGCTGAAAGTCTTGTGTTGTCTGTCATTTCTTACTCTCTTGTTCTGTATTACCCATGTTTAGACTACGTCCACAAAAGGAAACTCCAGAAAATTCAGAACAGCTGTTGTAGGTTTATTTTTGGATTGCGCAAGTTTAGTCGCGTCTCAGATAAAATCAAAGAACTCAACTGGTTGCGAATTGATAAGTTATTTTTATATCTTTTGACCGTCTTCACGCATAAAGTTCTATTATCTAACAAACCAGCTTACCTCGCTAGCAAATTAGTTCACCGCGGTAGTTTTGTTACCAGAGCTCTTAGATTTAATGCTAATTTTAACATGCCTCCTCACAATACCTCGGTCTTTGAAAGAAGTTACACCTATAATGCTGTCAAGCATTACAATGCAGTCAACAGTGGCTATCGATCCAAACAGGTTGTTTCTTTCAAGAAATTAATGAAAAGTCAGCTGCTGGAGTCCATTTAGTTCAGTTTTTCTTGTGCTCATGTGATTTTTTTTTTGTTTTTTTTTTGTTTGACTATTTTCTACTATTTTTTTGTTTCAAATTTAAAACTCTCGCAATGCTAGCTGCATTTATCTCGTGCAATCATTGTTGTCATTCTTATGAATTGTATTTTTTTTTTTGGTATGCTATTATTTTGTTTATGTGTGTAAGTATTCTTTTTTTATGTTGTGGGGTTGAGTGTAAGAGTAGCCGTCTGGCTAAACTTCGCCTCACTGCAGTTAATAAAGGCATTATTATTATTATTATTATTATGGCTCGAAATGCAACTTCCAACGTCAGGGATTTGAATCCTCGAGCCTCCGAGCTGATGTGCTAGCGCCTAACATCGTAACACACCTGGTTACACAGCTCCCAAGCGTCAATGTAAATCAGTATTTAAGGTTGATCGGACCAATTTCCGGACTCACTGCTGGACTGTTTCGCACAAAACCGTACATAACCGCATGAAGCACAGCAGAGTGCAGATGTATGGAGAAATAATCCCCAGCATGCATTAACAATATTAATACGGCTCCGATAGCATCAGACTGTGCGGCGTGCGCGTATAGCACAACGACAGACAGACATTCAGTTTAGGCGATGCATAGAGGGCGCCATGGTAGCTTTGATCGTGACGCGTGCAAAAAGCCTCTTTCACACACTTAACGAAACGTAACCTCCGCAAAGCGCTTCTCGCTTTTCCTCCAGCCATCACTCGATTTCCCGTCATGGGCGTACTTACTTGTCATAGTTTAGAAATCTTGTGGCGTACAGGGAGCTCCGTAAATTAAACCGCTCAACACAGAAAATGTTTCGGGTTTTAAAATTGCTATTTTTAAAGCATTTTGTCAGGGTAAATACTATAATCACCATAATAATTTCAGATTAGCTCTTCTTTTCAAGATATAGAACCTTCTTGGATAACAGAATCTCACTATGGACCGTATTCACCCCTGCAAAAATAGGGAAATCAGGAAACCTTAAATGTCAAATCAACCCTTTCTAATTGCTCTGGCGTAGGTAATCACCCTTAATTCCCATATCATCACACTGCAAAAGAAAAATCGGCTTAGATGGGCTAAAGAACATAGACAATGGACACCTCAACAATGGTGTGCAATACAATGGAGTAATGAGGCCCGATTCGAAGTTTGTGTTGGTGACAGTCGCAGTAGAGTTATTCGCAAAAAAAATGAAGCATTCCATGTTGACTGTCTGAAAAGAAAAGTAAAATTTCCAGCATCCATTATGGTCTGGGGTAGTATGTCATCAAAAGGAGTAGGAAAACTTCATTTTATTGATGGAAATGTGGATACAAACAAATATTTGGCAATTTTAGAAGAATCGCTTTTACCAGTGATGGAAGAATGTTTGACATCCGGCCAAGATTTTGTGTTTCAGCAAGATGGTGCAGCGTGCAATACCTCAAAAAAGGCTATAAAATGGATGGAAAAAAATAATGTACCACTTTTGAAATGGGTTTCTAGCAGTCCAGATCTGTCACCTATTGAAATTTCGTGGCACGAGATGAAAAAGGTTCTACGACAACATCCTGCTCAATCACCGAACTGAGACAAAAGCTTCAAGAAATATGGGATTGTTTTACACCAAATTTTTGCGAAAACTTGGTTAACACTATGCCCCAAAGAATTTCAGCCGTAATAAAAAATAAAGGTGATGTTACCCAATGGTAATCTTTCAATAATTGTTGCTTTGTTAACTTCGCGCATTTATTCGCACATTGTTTATTTGTTCAGATGTTCTATTAGTTATACGTCTAAGTGATTTCAAATATGTATTTTTTACGACTAGTGTGTATCTAAAATGTTTTTGAGAAAATAAATTGTTTTAGAAGTAAATAGTTTCGTCATGTTTAGTTTATAAAGGCATATTTTGGTACAAATCTTGAAGTAGGCCAACTGAAGTGGGAAGGGGCTCGTAGTATACAACTTACAGCTTAGACTTCCAGTAATGCCATCTCTGAAGCAGATTTTACATCATATCTTGTAGAAAAACATACATAATGTCACAAAAAACAGTACAAAAGTAAAAAAAATCGACATAATGTTACTTTTCAAGATACGTAATAACCGTGCCGGTCTGATTTTAAGAAATTTCCACACAAGGTTACTACTATGCCAAGGACAAAAAAACTTGACATTTCAAGCACTAATTTTTTTTTTAAATGTTTGAAGAGATTGAGAATGGGGGCTGTACGTTGTAAGGGTAGGGGGTTGTAAGTGTAAATTCGTTTTTGTTATGAGCGAAAGTATTTTTATTATTCAGAAATGTGTGATCCCGGTACAATTACCTACCAGTTATGCATAATGAAAGTTAGTCCGCAGCAGCGGTAGCCGCAGTAGTAGACTCTACGGTCTCCTGATCAGTCGCCGTACGCTGTGCGGGTTCGAATCCCGTCCCAAGAGAAATTTTTCTCTTGGCTATGGATGTTGTGATTGTCCGTAGGGGGTAGACGGTCTCGACTGTCGGACGTGGAGGTACCACCCGGCGGATGCCAGAATTTTGCATGCATTAGTGTTCCCTCGCCAGAGTCTGTGTGGCGTTCCTCCTTTCCCCTATAGCCACCCGGTACCCCACGGGTGTTTAGGCCTTAAGCCTCCGTGGTAGTTAGAGTATATAAAAAAATATAATATGTCAACGTAAGGCCTTCCAAGGCTGCAGCGCTTTTATACTCAATAACAGTACCAAGGGATACCGTTGTCAGTTTTTCAGTTTATCACTTGGTTGTCGGATTTGATGGTTTTGATTTAGTGTTGGGTGCTGTCAAATCCATTCCACAGATACTGAAGATCAGCATAACAGCGCTGATTCACTTTACGTTGGTGAAGCGCGATTAATGTAACTATATCTACTTTACCTGCGGAAGGTCCAATCCAAATTTAGCAAGACTGACGGTGCACCAGCAACAGCATCACAGAGGTCGTCGACAACGCGAGACGATGCGTTGGGTTGTACAGATATTATACACCATAACTACTCAGAGTCGATTATTTCAAAAAAATGTAAATAACAATTGAATTATATTCATTCTATTACATCACCAGCTTTAAGAGGTTCCATGACCGGCTAATAGTAAAAACACCAGAACATATAAAAATTGACTCAGATACTGCCCATGGTGCATATTCAGTGTCCATGATTCTATTTTTTCAAATCAACAATACAATCCCTCACTGGTACTCATTCTACTCTACGGTCTTATGCCAAGGTACCAGGGGATTTTCATAAGTAATATCATGAGGGCATCTAATTTTTCCGAAAAAAAATTGAAAAACGCTCAGTTATATTTTAACAGGAAACATGAGTGCTGATGGCAACAAAAATACGACTCGAAGACGAGGATTTTTGCACCTGCACGAATGTTTTTTGTTAAGAAAATATTACTTTGCATTGTGTTCTTTCGACTTTTTTCACAGGTATTTGACAAGACTATTTCATGAGTAGCACATTATTGCAACTGTTTAAAAACAATATTACAAAATTTATTGACAATAAAATCAGAAAAATTGTTTAGCGTCGTTTTCTGGTGTCCTATGATACCATGATTACTTGTTATCAAAGGTATTGTAATTTTTGGTGACAACAGCTGTCAAGTTTTGCCGCGGGTAAACTCATACAATTTTTCCGGCTAGAAACCATTTATAATTCAAAATTGCGCGTTTGTGATTGGTAGAAATCAAGGCGAGGGAAATAGTGACAGCCATCGAATAACAACGATACCAGTGTATGAAAAAGTTGCATGGAAATTTCAGAGTGACGCCAATTTTTATTTAGCACTTTAGCATTTTTAAGTCTAATTGCTATGGTCTATTGATCTCAATGTTTGCGAAAACAGCTGTTGTTTACATTTTATTTTCCTCGGTCTGCTAAAAAATGAAACTGACTTCGCGAAACAATGCCCTAGGGCCAGCTGAGGTCGATTTAAAATTCTCACGAAAGGTAACAATTAAAGGTAACGCAGCAGTATGGGGCCAGCTCAAGCGTTCCTGCTCCAATGCACGTAGGTATAGAGTCTATTAAGGTATACGGAGTACTGATAGTAGGATCACTCAAATGTCAAACTTTCATCACAAAGTAGCCATAATAGAAGTTTCAGTCTCACAAAATATCCCAATGCAATTATCAGCCGCGTGCACTTGCCGCTTTCTCTGGTCATTCGGACTGAATTGTGATGCGACGTGAAGTATGAAAATGTTCACAAAGATGCGTACGTATCAGATCGTGCTACATTTTATTTAGCCGTATACCGTATTTGGGTAAAGATTGAATTGATAACTGAATATTGAGCACTTGAGTTACACTACAGTAGCTACAATAACTTAAATATATATACATTGTTTTCGGGCACGGTCACGAAATTTCGCGAAACGACGGCATTTCAACGTTTTTTTAATTATACTCGAACTGAATAAGTCAGTCAAGTAGGTTGACTTGGTACTTCCGACAAATTAGCATCTATATCAACATAGCCTTCCCATTAGTGACTGATAGAGTCGAATTTGGCAAATTTCGTTACTCCAAAATTCGTCAAATACTGTATTTTGTATATACAAACATTCTAAGCGTTGTTAGCCATACCTGCAACTGTCAACTACAAAAAATATGCTTGATTTTTCCTACTATTCCGAAAACGAATGTTAGGATTTTTGAAGAACTTTTTTAGTACGCTCAAAAATGAAGGAACTAGAAAAAACAAAAATTAGGTTTTTTTACGTTCTCAAATTTTTGGTTTTTCATTGCTGTGGCAAGTAACTGAAAGAGCATAAGTCAATTTTTTGGACTTATATAAAATTAACATGAGACAGTGGTGTCAGTAGTTCTGTGCTGGAGAAATACATTGAAAGATCCAAGGAAGACGCAGTTCGCGAGCTTAAAGAGGTTTTTTATGATAGCCAAGACGGGTGAATATGTACCCAGGGTGAGAAAAATACAGGACCAACTATAAGCTGTGAAAAGATTGACGATGCATCTGGAGAAAAGGGTAGGTGAGCATTGTATTGCTCAAGCGGATAAATACCCAATATTCAAAAAACGTGAATAAAATCAAAAAAGTTCATCTAGTTGAGCCAACAGAGTCACCTAATGTTGGTTCAACAATCGACGATAGACCTGTTGAACTAGACAAACAGAATACTAGCAAAAAGACACAAAAAAATCTTAATGCCTGCACTCCACTATCGGCGATAATCATTGATCGTGTGATTGTTCATAATAGGCACGATCATCGTGCAAGCGTCCATAGTAGTTCGTCAAACGGCAAGCATTAATATGACCCGGCAATTTACTTTAATGCGTGTCCGAAAAACCGACAATTCACGGGTCGGAGGCGATCATAAACGATGATCGGCGAGTACAGCCGAGTATGCGCTCTACACGATCGTGCTCGCGCGTAATCGTTTGTAATCGCCGATTGTGAACAGGGACCATTAACCTCTGCCACTACCGAAAACATATTCGACAGTAGCCCTGCAAAATGAGTAGTTTCTGAGGAGAACAAGGAATTCGCATGAGCATAAACAGTATATTGCTGGAGATCCTAATCGGGCGATAAAGTCATTGGTTGTGCCAGGAGCTCCCTAAGTTGGAATATTTTTTATCTACAGATGTGGACGTAAAGCAGCCTCCGATAAACTACAAGGTCATTAAAGTAAAACAATTATTAGCACCTTTGTTTATAGATAGGCACTAATTTTAGTATTGTACCCCATGTCACAAACTTCTTCAGTGACGAGGGGTTCTACTATCATGCCTATAATGTTGTTCAACCACTTACCGATATCCATAAAAGGCACAGAAAGCATCTCAGCATTCAAATGCAAAGTACTCGAGTTAGTTTTAGCATATCAGTTTTACTCATTAGGCGAGTATTTATCACGAACATTATAATTCGTATTTTTCAATGTCTTTTTTACTTCTACAGTTAGGTGAATTTGACTGACTTTGTCACGTGCCAAAATCTCGTAACCTTTCTTTTTACTGTTTTGGTCACTTATGAGTAATTTGAATTTCTCTTCATTAATTGTAGAGTACCGATTCTTAGACCAGACTTTTTCAATGATTTTCTTTTGTCAAATTTCATAGTGTATTGATTATAGCATTCCACACGTATTACATCCATCATTCTCAGCGACTCAGTATTGTATTGAAATCTTTTTGGACACTTATGTTATATTATTATTAATGACTATCTGAGAAATGTCCTCATAAAATATCGTTGGACCCTTGTAGAGTAGGTAACCAGCGCGCCACCTTGTGACTTTGCACGAACTAGCAGTATAGGGATATTTTGTTCTGTCGAACGTGCCTTCTTCAGGGCCACTTATTCAACCTTCTTTCAGGGGGTTGCGTGCGCAGTCAGTCCAGCGCCATTTACTTTCTGCTGTAGTTTTGGTTGTGTGCGGGCGTTTTTTTTTTTTTTTCGTTAACCTCCAGATTTTGGGATTTTATCGTCCCAAGCACCAGTTTATGGAGTGGTACCCTTTTTATGGGATTTTGGCAATACATTGTGATTCGTTTTTAGATATCTTATTTTATTTGGCTCTCTGTATACAATTAATTAGGTATTAGATTTTTTTTCTTTGTGTGGTCAAACAAAACCAGCTCCGACCAGAAACTCGGGGACTTGTGGCTTAATCCGTCTTTAGTCACTGGCGATGTTAACACCCCCCCTACTCTCCGCTTTATTGAGCTAGGGCCTAAATTTGCACGCCACTTGACAGCTGTTTTGCTTTGACTGATCCTTAGATTTCATTTATAGTAATTTACTAATTTATTAATATATTCAAACAAAAAAAAGGAAAGAGGAATCACACCACCATTTCCTCATATTTTTAAAAAAAGGCGTGGCAACTTCTGACAACTTCCGACTCTTGTTATAAGTCTCATGGAAAACAAAGTATAGGTAATGATTGCTATTATTATTATTATAATTTTAATGGCATTTCCTCCGATTTTACTGAACTGTTATGATAGCCGTCCTCCCAACGAATATGTAAAAATTCCATGTACCCCTTATTTTGTTGTTTATTTGATATTCCTCAATCCATCACGATACGTTTGACTACGAAATGTGATATTTAGATCTTGCCAATATTTGGAAGCTGTGTGACCATTCAACCATGTCTCATCCAAATAATAAATATTCCGTCTTCTCATTACGCGAATAGTACACGTATTGTTTTCAGATATTCCCTGCTCCAGGTTATTATGTCATCCCTTTCGATCAATGCGCTATTCCTCTTCTCCTTCAAATATCTGATACTAATTGCTCGTAAAGTTCTTAGCAGAACACGCTAGGATATTTTTGGTAGAGTATCGTCAGTATTCAAAGCACGCTGAAGTTTTTTCATTTTTATTTAAAACCACTCGTTTACGTCCTGTTTTTGTTTTTTTGCTGCCATTGAACAAACAATATACTTTAATCCTTATAATTCTGAAAATGGTAGATACTGATACTTTTGTCATATCGCTACAAAGTTGAATGATATATTTTACTGGTTGCTCTGGAAATTGTGTTCGAAGTGCGTCATAAACATTTTTCACTATATTTCTTTGTCCAGAACATAGATTATGCTGTTTATGGGGTGGACTATCCATTGCATCGTGATCCATCTTTCTAATCCGTGAATTTTCAACAACGCACCTCCTTTGCGTTGTCCGCGTCATAGCTGGCTTAAGAAAATGGTAAAAAGCGGTGCACGTGTGCTTCCTTTGCCGTCGGCAAGATGTGTGACGACGTTGTCACATCTTGAGGTGCCACTAATATTTTAAGATTTGTACTATTGTACTATGCATCCAGCGATAGTATTTTTTTAAATCGCTCTGTTACTATTATTGTGCGCGTCTAACGACAGTAGGTACATCGCTAAAACCTGACTTGAAAGATATCGCTTGAAAAATATGTCAAAAGTCATAAAGCAGCTTTAACGCTGTACTGTCGTTAGACGAACACATTATTATTATTTCAATATCAAAACTCCAACTGGTATCTGGTAACATACTTTTTGAAATTACCCGCACAAATTTGTTGGGTTAAGTTGAAAAACGCTTTTTAGCGACACTTCGCCTTTTTATACTTTGTATAAATAAAGCCGGATTATTATTATTATTATAAATCAAATTTTTTTCGAGGGTCTTTGACATATTTGCGGAATACTCAAAATGTATCAATTTTGAAACTTTAGTCGGTTTCTATGTTAGGTATATGCGGGGTGTTCCTTAATGATATGCGAATATTTAAGAATGTGGATATAAACTATGGTCCAAAAATGACTTAGGAAAAAAGTGGAAATTAATTAATATTTTCATAACCGCTTCAGATATTTCATTGATATACATAGTGAAAGTTGACAAAGTTGCATATTTTTAAATGCAAAAATAATTTTTTGCTTTAACAGTGGCGTGCGTAGGGGTATTGACTTCGATATTTTTAAGGAAAAAAAATGGTACGCCAATGGTTTTTTGCCAAATAAAAACTGTTTTTTAATTCCTCGTTCAATTTCAAACAAATGATTTCTCTTGAATTGTTTTCCTTCGGTGCGCCATTTTTGAGTAAACAGATAAAAACTGTTCTATTGTCTAACTTGCAAAATTATTATTAATTTAATTGGAAAAATTAAACACATTACGGGTAATGAACAACAACTGACAACATAAACATAACATTAAAACCCACGAAATGATTACAAAAATTGTTGAAAATGGCCCCGTTCACTTAGCATGCATGCTTCCGTCCTCCTTCTCATGGAATTGCGCACTCGTTGAAATATACCTGGAGTGTTTTTTATTCTATCACAAGCTGCAATTATTCTTTATTTCTCTACAGCGTTAATGGGACTTGTGTACACTAGTATCTTAAGATAGCCTCATAAAAATAAATCTAAACTGTTGAGGTCTGGGGACCGTGGTGGTCATTCTTGGGGCCCACCGCGGCCAATCCAATGATTTGGATAAACAGTTTGTAAATAATTACGAACCGCTACACTGAAATGCGCTGGTGGACCATCATGCATGTACCGCATATTGTTTCTTATTACTAACATCATCAAGCAGCAAAGGCAACTGTTGTTGAAGAAAATTGAGGTAAGTCTGTCCGTCAAGTCGTCCCGGCAAGAAGAATGGGCCAATAAAGTGGTTGCCAATAATTCCTGCCCATACGTTAACTGAAAATTGATGTTGGAAATGGGTTTCGGTTAGGGCATAGGGATTTTCTTCTGCCCACAAATGATTATTGTGGAAATTCTGAAGGGCATTTTGAGAAAAATTAGCATCGTCCGTGAACAGAACCATTGATTCAAATTGCGGATTTTGTGTAATTTTCTGAAGATAGCACTAACAAAAGGTCACACGCCTTGGAAAATCAATGGGAAGTAATGCCTGTACTCTTAAAGTATGATAAGGATATAACAAAAAATCCACTAAAATTCTCCAAACAATTTGATGGCAAATATTTAAGTGTCTAGCGATCCTCCTCGAACTCGTTTCAGGTTGTTCTTCGACTTCGTGCTTCCTCAATTTCAGGTATTCTCACACTTAGAGGTCTATCTTCAGATGTTCATTTTCGGACAGAACCAGTTTCAATAAGACGACGATGAGCATCAGAAAAGGTTAGACTATCTGGCAAAGCACGATCGGGATATATCTGGTGATAATTCTGTCTGGCTTGCTCATCATTACCGTCGGCAAGGCCATATACGTAATGCATTTCCGTCATTTCTGCATTTGAATAATTCACCATTATTAACAAGAATGTAAAAACTAAATAATGAAAAAAATGTCACAGCGAACAGATTTGAATAACAGAGACTTGTCAGATGTCAAAAGCTAGTGACATATTCCAGAGCAACAAATCTCAATTAAAGGTTTAATTTATGTTTTCAACGTTGAATGGAGGTTTGAAAATGCAAAATATGCATTTTAATAAATATAATAAAATAACCAGACGGTCATTCCCAGCTTATGCATATGACTCTTTTAGATAAATTTTATGAATTTCCAGATGAGCACATGACAACAAAGCCTTGCTGTCGACAGTTTCTGTACTGAACTATAGAAAGAATGATTTTACTGCTTCGTAGGTATATACACTATCTATTTAAACCTCATTTACAAAGCGTCAAAATAAACAGCAGCTAAATTCATACTCCTAGCGATCCAGAGATCGTAATTATTTTGACGTGGCATAAATAAGGTTTGAAATTGATGTACTCTCTTGCTACATTAGTCCTTCGTCTGCATGGTAGTCAAACGCAGTTTGGGCATATATCAGCATTAAAAATTGCGCGACCGTGACGACTACGTCGCTGGAAAACATCTAGTCTTTGGAACGTTGCCACAATCGTCATTGAGACTGGAGAACATTTCGAACGTACGACCCTGCTTATACTAGATAGTGTAGCTCCTCACCCTACCAAGCTCGCAAGATGGAGGCAAACACTGATACCCTAAGCTGAGTGAGACCAAAGATCTCAGAAAAAATAAAATTTATAAAATTTCTGGAGAACTCTCTAAAAAAATTGAAAGATACTTCAAAAGTGGAATTTTAAAGACTTTGTTTCCAACAAACGGTTCAATAGTCTTCCATATACAATATAAACCTATTATTTATTCTTTATTAACTTGTGACGATGTATGATGCCCTCTGAAATCGCTAACACGGTTACCAGATTAATTATTATTCTCTGTAGATACTTCAAATTAATATTGGTAGCTATGGAATTATCAATATTACTAGGTAGAGAGAATAAAATATGACTGATTAAGTTCTTCTAAGATACAACTTATTATTAAAGTATTTCATGAAGTAATAACATGATTAGTTAGCTGTAGATTTTTAATTAAATATTTAATAATAATTTATCTAGTTATAGAAATGTTGATTAATAGGGTGCAAGGATGCAGCTAAACTCTAGAAAAACTACTGTCTTAAAGAGTAGAAGCATAAAAAATTTCCAATAGTGAATTTGCTTTTCGAATTCTGTACACTTTGGGTCTATCCTCGAGCAAAAAGACAATTAACATTCGCAACGGAACATCTGCCGGTCAAGGGAATTGAGGATCGGGTGGGTGGCAGGTCGCTTTTACGTACGTACATTACATAATGGCGAGTACTTTCAGAAAAATACAGAGTGCCTCAGGGAGGCGGACACGTTAAAAACCCCTTTTGTAGCAAAAATAAAATTCACACTCCCTTCTTGCGAGTATGTTGTAGCATGAACACATACCGCAAAAGAGAAGCAGACAGTTCGACATAAATTGCCTGCAGCGACATTTTACCCACTTCAGACCATCATTGCGTAATAATTGTTTGCTTATAATGAGTTTTTGTGTCTTTGTCTCTCTTGTTATATTTGATACTCATATAGAGCGTTTTTTATTGCTATATAACAAAGTGAAAAAAAAATACATTCGTGTGATATAACTCACTGTCCTCGGTGTGGCGATAGCCACTTACTGAAAAACTGCAAGGCCACGAACTTAAAATGTATTAACTGTGTTAGAAATAATCTAGACAGAAATACCAACTATGACATGTCACATGCGGCTTGGGATTCTAGGTGCCCATGTTACTTACAAAAAGTTGAGGAGTTTAAAGCTAGGTTATTTTTTTTCTTAGTTCGGATTTTCCCGGTGAAATCCCTTATGAACAGTTAAATACTCAAAATTTTGTAAGAGTTTCTACTTCTACCTTTTCTGATCGTCGCATCTCTGTTTACTACCAGAACGTACGCGGTATGAACTCTAAGTGTAAAGAATTCTTTGTAAATGTCGCTATGTCTGACTATGATATCATCTGTTGTACTGAAACTTGGCTGCAGTCTGCAGTACTTAGTTCTGAATTATTTACTGACAAATATGTTGTATTTAGAGCGGACAGAAATTTCTCTGCGATGGGGTGTTCTAGAGGAGGTGGTGTCTTAATTGGTATTCGTAATCAACTTGCTGCATCAGAGGTAAATATGACTTTTATCAGAGACGATATTCCCAGTATTGACATAATTGGAATCAAACTTAGATATAAAAATGAAGTGACTTATTTCTTTGTGATATACATACCGCCTGACACGAGTACTTCCTGCTATGAAAGATTCTTTGAACATCTAGAATCGCTTGATTACCTCTTTGGCAAAAGTATTTATATACTAGGTGACTTTAATGTTCCCGAATTTGTTAATGAAAATCACCTCCAATCTTCTCACAAGCAGAAAACAATTCAGTCATTTATGGGATTCTTCGATCTTTCTCAATTCAATGATGTTCGGAATGAAAATAATAGGCTATTAGATTTAGTGTTATCAAATAAACAATGTAGCGTCGTTAAGGCTTATGATGACCTACTACCTGAGAATGTTCACCAGCCTCCGCTTGTCATGATAATCAACATGAGCTTCCATTCTAAAAAGAGTATCACATGCGCCAGAGAATCATATAATTTCAGAAAAGCCAATTTTGTAGCACTATATGAACAAATAAGCTTGGTTAATTGGACGTTTCTTGACAATTTAACAGATGTAAACGTAACTTTGGAAACATTTTATAACATTCTTCGTAAAATTTTTAATATGTGTGTCCCTAGGACAAGTCTCAGATCTCTCAAATTTCCAGTTTGGTTTAACGGTGAAATGATTAGAGACATTAAAAGAAAAAATTTGCTACACAAAAAGTTTAAAAAGGATAAAAGTTTGATCACATACACTGAGTTCAAAGACTTAAGGACCAAAATTAAGCGCGATGAGCGTAACGCATATCAAAAATATCTAGTAGATATCCAAAGTAGCCTATCTCAGGATCCAAACAATTTCTGTTCATTTATCTGTAATAAAAGGGGACAAAACCCCACAATCAGCCAAGTAAACTATAATGGTAAGCAGTATGATAAACCCAATGAAATTGCTAATGCTATTTTTTCAATCTCTATATACTACGCCCTCGAACGCAACCGATATCAATATTTCGGACTTGCATACTAACATAATACTTCAGAGCTTTTCCGAAGAAGAAGTTTTTACAGTGTTAAAGCAAATGAAAAATAAATTTATCTCCGGACCCGATGGAATCCCATCATTTTTAGTGCGTGACTGTGCCTACGTCTTAGCTCATCCCTTGACAAAGATCTTCAACCTATGTTTAAAGACAGACATGTTTCCTGAAATTTGGGGCGAATCAAAGGTGCGTCCCATTTTCAAGAAGGGTGATAGACTACAGGTTGAAAATTATAGACCGATAACCCTTGTATGTATCTTTTCCAAGGCCTTAGAAACTTTGCTTCATAATTTCAAATACCACAATACACATTCCCAAATAAGTACTTCTCAGCATGGCTTTATGAAGGGTATATCAACCATAACTAACCTAGCCTGTTTTACTCAGTCAGTCTCCTCTGCATTAGATGCTAATAGCCAGGTGGATGTAATTTATACAGATGTTAGTAAAGCATTTGACAAACTTGATCACAGTATTCTGTTAACGAAGCTGAGCTATTTTGGATTCTCCCCCAAGCTGTTATCCTTTCTTAAGTCATATCTATCAGGAAGAAAGCAATATGTTGAATATGAGGGTGTCAAATCCATTGAATTCTTCCCAACCTCAGGGGTACCTCAAGGCTCCTGCTTAGGTCCTTTGCTTTTCGTACTGTTCATAAACGATATGGTTAGCGACATCGACAGCAGCCACTTAATCTATGCTGATGATCTGAAATTTTTTTCCTATGTCGACTGCAGCACTGACTGTGCTCACTTACA
The DNA here is from genome assembly GCA_963669975.1 of Acanthoscelides obtectus. Taxonomy (NCBI): domain Eukaryota; kingdom Metazoa; phylum Arthropoda; class Insecta; order Coleoptera; family Chrysomelidae; genus Acanthoscelides; species Acanthoscelides obtectus. Next base: position 92,246,776 of record CAVLJG010000004.1, read on the forward strand.
AAAAGACCTAGCCAAAATTGTTAAATGGTGTGCTGTAAATCGACTTCCAATTAACTACAGTAAATGTAGTGTTATGTCTTACACCAGAAAGCTAGATATTATTGCATTTGACTAGAGAATTCGCAATCATTCTCTGCTGAGAGTACAAGAATGCAAGGACCTGGGTGTGATTTTTGACATGTCACTTAGCTTCAATCCTCATATTGAGTACCTTATTAATGCTGTCAACAGATTATTAGGATTTGTGATACGTAACTCAAAGGAATTAAGTAACAAAGATGCCATGATTATGCTTTATAATTCATTCATACTGTCTAAATTAGAATATGGACAGCTAATATGAAATCCATGCTATGTTACAACTTGTGGCTCTCTGGAGAAGATTCAGCGGAAATTTCTGAAATGTCTTTCATTCAAAATTGACGGTACGTACCCACCCATTGGGGTCCCACAGGAAGACCTGTTACGTAAGCACAAGTTTATCAGTCTTGAAAGAAAGATTAACTCGCTAATATTCCTGCATAAAGTAGTGCATAGCAGTTATGATTGTCCATCATTTCTAGCACAGATTAAATTTAATGCTCCAAAATTTGTTACTCGCAATACACTCACTTTTTACCTACCTACCCCACGAACTAACTTACTGTTGCACTCACCTTTATACTCGATGTGTTCATGTTATAATAGTCTACAGAGTACATTTGATTTGTTCAACACAAGTATTTCGAATATTAAGAGAGTTTGCAGTGAAATGATTTAGTTTTTAGTTTTCGTTGTATTTTTATGTTTTTTTTACATTTCTATTGTTGTTTTGCCACCAGTAATTGGTTAGCACTGTTGGTGGGGGATTTCAATAAATAAATAATAATAATAATAATAATAATAATATTTATTCACTCAATGTACAAAGATAACAAACAATATGAGTAAATAAATATAACATCAAAACAGGCCCAATAGAAGGCAAAATAAATAAATATAGTTATTTGCAATATTGACGATTTTTCTATACAGGGTGACGGGAAAATAGATGCGGAGCCGGTGGGGGGATATAGTACAGGCCAATCTGAGTCGATTTTACTATAGGAACTACTGTCCGAAAATTAGCCGTTTTCGAATTATACTAATTTTCAAGATTTTATAAAATTAACGTCCTTTATACGTTAACCAAGTCATAAAATTTGAAAATTGCGTGTTTCTTTTGATTTTTTTTGTTTTACAATAAAAATATTCTAAAATACGAAAATTGATACTCAAATGTACATTATTGACGATATCTCATGCAGTAAGCTTCAAATAGTTCGATTTTTGTTAAAAAAATCATCGTTCATCTCAAAAGCTTCAGTTTACTAGAAAAAGTCGCATACAAATTTTTCGTACAAAACAATTAAAAAACATCTACGTTTCATTATCTTTCAAATGAGGTATAAAGATCACAAATCGATTAAGAATTGGCAAAAATATGACTATTACAAGAGGAGGCAGGAAAAAGCAATAAAAATACTACAGTTACAAAATCATACCTTAATACAGGATAATTTGTTTGAAACTACATTTTTTTTATTTTTATAATACATTTTCAATATGGCGCCCTCTATTTCTAATGCACACACGTGCTCTTCTTATGACAGCTGATTTTACTACCGCCGAATTCCTAAGAGAGGCTTGAATTTCTTGTGCTGCATGTATTATCCTGTTTCTGAGGTCTTCTATTGTGGGTACAGGATTTTGATCAGAGTATACTAAAGTTTTCATGCGACCCCACACAAAAAAGTCCATAGGTGTGAGATCGGGACTGCGTCCTGGCCATGGGATTGGTTCGCCCCTATCGATCCATCGATTCGGAAACTGGTCATTTAACCAATTTCTAACACTTAGTCTGAAATGTGCTGGGCACCCGTCATGCTGAAAAATCATTCTGTGTCTTGTGTGTAGCGGCACGTCTTCAAGTAATTCAAATAGAACATTTCTTACGAAATTTTCGTAGGCTTCTCCATTTAAGTTGTCGGGTAGGAAGTGTGGTCCTACCAAACAGTTATTTATAATGCCCATCCAGACATTCAGACAAAATTGATTTTGAGATCCTTTTGGTCTCTTCATATGAGGATTTCCCACTGCACGTTCACGCCAATAGTGAGCGTTATGGTAGTTTATTATGCCGTCTCTATCAAATTTTGATTCGTCGGTCCATAGAATTTTTCTTAAGTAATTGCTATCTTCAACATCCGCGTTTAAAATAAAACGACAAAATTGCATGCGCCTCATGGGATCTCCTTCCTCTATGGCGTGCACAGGTGTGTAGTGGTAAGGGTGGAATATGTTCTCATGCAAAACATACCACACTTGCCATTGGGATAATCCAAGCCGTCGAGCCACAGCGCGAGTAGAGAGAGTAGGGTCTCTTTGGAAAATATTTAATATTTCTTCTTCTTCTTCCAAGTCATGTCGAGGTCTACCTGCATCACCTGAAATAAAATGAAAAAACAAATAACAACAGTTTTTTTGAGAAAATTCTTACCTAATAAACATAGCGGTAAGACTATGAGCTAGAGTTGGCAAAATATTATTCAGAAAAAACGGTACACAACGTGTGGATGTTTCCATCTTCAGAGCCGTGTAGATGCTCGTGTTAAAATTCAATGAATAAACTCATAATTAAGAAGTTCAATAAACTGTATCAAAACAAACTGCAAACTTACCTTGATATCTTACGACGGTACCGCGCTCTCGAACCCGATGGAACGTTTGCCTAAATACGCGGGCGTCAGGTAGGCGACGATTAGGAAACATTTCCCCATATTCAAGACGAGCTTCTTCAGCATTGCCTCCGGCATCTCCATAGTAGAAAAGGATATCGGCATATTCTTCGAAACTGAACGGCCGCCTCCTTTGTTTATCAGCCATTGTTCATCGATAGGTAGATCAACGAACAATCAAGTCACACAGCAGCCAAGTCGTAAGGAATCACAGAAAAAAGGGTACAGTCTAGGTTCTAGGTCGTCAGGAAAAGAATCAAACACGGAAGTCCAACAAGATCCAAGTCGTTAGGAATATCAAAACAGCGAGCAAACAAAGTCATCCGAACGCAACAAATCGCAAGAGCAGATTGAAGCTAGGGCGGAAGGGGGGTGACTAGTCTTACTTATAACACTATTCCGGTGGCAAAGTCCGATGTTCGCGGCTCTACCTGTTTCTTTCACTCATATCTTTGTCATTTCTAAACCGGTTTGTGATTTTGATACCTCATTTGGAAGGTAATGAAACGTAGATATTTTAAAATTGTTTTGCACGAAAAATTTGTAGGTAATTGTTTCTAGTAAATTGAGTTTTTGAGATGAACGATGATTTTTTTAACAAAAATTGAACTATTTTGAAGCTTACTGCATGGGATATGAAACACCCAATTTTCAAGTTTTATGACTTGGTTAACGTATAAAGATCTTAAAAATTGGTATAATTCGAAAACAGCTAATTTTTGGACAGTAGTTCGTATAGTAAAATCGACTCAGATTGGCTCCGCATCTATTTTTCCGTCGCCCTGTATATTATGAGAACATTTTGTTATGCGCGCATTCATTGTGCGCTTGCTCTTTAGAAATATGATACGACCTGAGTGAACTAGTCGGACGACTCCGAAAACGCAATAATTGACAACGTCGCTCACGTAGTTATCGTATAAGATGCATAAACGCTTCATTCATAGTTCGAACGTGTCATGCGAGTTTTCGTGTTGACGAAGTAATTTGTCATTCGATTTTTCTTTATTTTTATAACCAGTTATCTTTGACGCGTTTGCGAAATTAATAATGGTGAGGCAAGGCAACATTTATGGAAAATTATAGCCCACTAGGCAGAAGAACATATTTCGTTTCATGGGCAACTATGGTAAGTATAGTATAACGTCATTGTTTTGTCGAAAACTCCTATGTGTTTAAATGCAGTTTTTACAGGGTGACATAAAAATTGGTTTCGCTCCATTCCCACCGATTTTTCGTAGATATCTGCAGAATTACTAGAGTTTCTTATTATGAAAATCTTTTTCATCAGATCACGCAGCTCATATTTAACTATACAGATGTTCAAAAAGATCCGGTGTGGAAAAATTGTTACATAAGAGGTTTCATGTTTTCGGTTCCCATTGGCGTGGTTGTTATTCCGACCCCCAAGTTATTGAATGTTGTAATGGTTTTCAACTCCGACTTTTATGCAATGTTCACTTTACACATGTAAGAGGCTCGAAATTTGTTGGGTGCAGCGAACAAAGTCAGACTAGGTAAAAGGAGTCAGTGAAGGATTTCGCTCCTTATTCTCATAGTCTGTAGTGAGGATAATATGGCACTTGACATAAGTCAGTTTTTTACAGTTATGTCATTAATGCAATATAATATATATTATTTATTATATTATATAATATATATATATATATATATATGTATATAGACAGTGAATAGTACGACAAAAAATGGGGAAGATAGGCGAAAGCCATATCTTAAAGATAATAAAAAATGATCCTTGTAAAAGTTTCACTGTTTTTGAGATATTATTTTTTTTCTCTTTTTCGAGAAATTTCCTCGTTTGGTCCATCTGTTGTTGCTGATTAAGCAGAAGAAGAAGAAATTAGTTTGTCAAGTTTACCAACTTGTATTTGTCGAGAATGATATTTCAAATGGCAGACCAACTATCTGAGAATATTTTTCAAAAAAAAAATTTCTAGGCACGGCAACAAAAGATAGATTAAAAAAAGAGAGACAAAAAATTAGTATCACTAAAACAGTGCAACTTTTACTAGCGTCATTTTTTGGTCTGTTGTAGATCTGCCCTTCACCTATCGTCCCTATTTTTTTGTCGTACTATTTACCAGGGTGACTTCGAAGTTGGGTCATTTATTTTAACAGTGAGTAGATCTGATCAAAAGAAATATTTTTTCCTTTACCATTTTTCTGGTAAAATTAAAGTAACAAAGTTATAGCCCTTTGGAAGTTTGAGTACCGCCCTGTCTCAATAATAATATCATGTGCTCGTGTTTGGCAACAACGGATATAATCCGTCTTATCGGTTCATCGCATCGGAAACAAAAAAGCGAAAGAATTTGGAACGATGTTTTTACAATTATTTTATTCAGTTCAGTTATACATACAGTCAGTGTCAGTCGGTAACGCGTGTGAATAATGTCTGTTGCATGGCTCAAACGAAATAAAAAATGGCACATGTTTATGCGGATCGGTTTCCCAATCGAGTGCAACGAACCCCTCGTGCCTTTGTTAATGTAGTACAACGGGCTCATGAATCAGGTGACTTAAGACCTCACAGGGGACCTCACGATCAAATACAGGTCCGCACTGAAATACTTGTCGGGAGGATACTTTATAAAACAAGGTAAACATTTTTTTTTAATTTTTTTTTTATTTTTACACACATATTTTGGTTTATCTTCCTTCTACAATCATTATCTGAAAATTAATGACACAACTTCAAAGTCACCCTGTATATATATATATATATGCAGCTCCTGATGATGATGGCAAAGTCCATTGAAAGCTAGAGAGAATTAAAAAAGTATAAAGAGTCCTCTTTGCTTAAATTTTGTCGAAGTACCCAGCAAAAGGCAGAAGCTTTAATTTTTCACCTAACTGGTCTAGACGACAATGACCACGTCTCAAGATATATATATATATATATATATTTGTTAATTGGGAAATTGGCAAAACTTTTAGGCTTAAGTTTACTCTTTTGACGATAAAATCAAGCTTTCGGCATTCTCTATGGAGCCTTCATCAGGATTTCGTCGGTGAGGTTGCAGCCACAAGGTGTTCCAGAAAGAACGTAGAGAAGATCGAACTTGCGATCAGTATAAAAACAAAAGGACGCAGACATTGGGCTTGTTGAAAAACAACAGATACTTTCGTTAAAAGTTAAGAAAAAATTAAAATTATATCAATACACCCGAACAAGTTAAAAACATTACACGTGGGGAGACATTTTGTTGAAATAATCGGAATGCAGTCCCTAACCTTCTACAACCGCTACACGTGGAGAGGGGAAAGGCCTTGTGGCTACAACCTCACCGACAAAATCCTGACGAATGCTCCATAGAGAATGCCGAAAGCTTGATTTTATCGTCAAAAGAGTCAACTTAAGTCTAAAAGTTTTGCCAATTTCCCAATTAACAAGTAATTGTATTTTGTACCCAACTAGTCGTTGGCTTTGGCAATGACTACTGCTCGTATATATATATATAGGCGCCATCTTGGAAAAAAGTATTTGAAAACGAGGGTCTTGTGGCACATCATTTTGAAGATCCTGACGAGTACTTTATAACCCTAGAATATAAAGTCAATACCTTTACCTACTACAAAATGGTATAACATTTAATAATTACCTGAACACAAACCCACTAACATGCATATCTCTCTACAAATAATTGTAATTCCCTGCCGTATCCACAGCCACAGCGATAAAAACTTGTTTTGTTATTTTTTGTTGACAGTGACAAGAATATCAGTACGAAAACAAACATCATTCTTCAGTTAAAATATTCTTATTTAGTTTTCGGCTTTAGTGCTGGATACTGTTTGAACTATTTTTAAAATTGTCAATTCTCGTCCATTGGAAGAAAAAATCGCGATTTTTATTTATGGTGCGACGCGTAACTTTCACGAGACCGAAAGGATTTTTAATGATCGTTTCCCGAATCGTCCTATCTGTAGAAAATATTCAACTAACTAAATAAGCTAACTAATACATAACTTGTATCTGAATTTACAGCTACTGGTAGTGTAAACAACAAAAAGCCCCCAGGTCATCGGACCATAGTAAATCCCCAACAGTCTACTTCCTCCATCGCGTAGTTAGGGGGCTCTACAGGACGATAGTACGTCCATCTCTCTTGTACCGCCCTCTGGTCTGGTGGCCTTGCATTAGAACTGAGACAACTAAGGCCAAACTCAATAAAATTCAGCGTTTGGCCTTTATTAGTATTACAAGCGCAGTGCGAACAATGCCATTGAGTGCAATGGAAGCTCTGTTGGATCTCCCACCGTTGGATCTGGTGATCCGCGGTGAAGCGAGAGTAGTCGCTCATCGACTGTGGAGTCAGGGCAGCTGGGCTTTCTTGAATCCTGTCAAGGGGCATACTGCCATCTTAGTCGAATTACCAAGAGAGGACCCCGTCCTTCTAAGCAGGGGTGATCGTATTACCCCTAAGTATCGCTTCAACCGCAAGTTTATTGTGGAGTATCCAACGAGGGAGGAGTGGGACGCCGGTAGCCGGGGACTCTCCGAAGTGAGCGGGCAGGTCTGGTGCACGGACGGGTCGGTCACCGAAGAGGGCTCAGGTGCTGGGGTCTCTGGGCCTGGAACTAGGCTATCTCTGCCTCTCGGTGGATACACCAGCATTTTCCAGGCGGAAATCTTTGCGATTCTGGCTTGTGTATCTCACATTCTGGAGTAGGGTCTAGGAGAAGAATAACAATCTTATCCGACAGCCAGGCTGCAATGAAAACACTAAGTGCCTGTAAGATTACTCCGAGTCTTATATTGCAATGCAGGGAGGCTCTGGATTGCCTCTCAGCGAGGCATCCGGTATCGTTAATATGGGTACCGGGGCACGCTGGGATAAGGGGCAATGAGACGGCGGACACTCTGTCGAAGACAAGATCAGCCAGCAAGCTCGTTGATCCTGAGCCAGCACTAGGAGTGACCGCGCATAAAGCTAGGAGGAAAATGGAGACGTGGGTTGCAAGACAACACTCTCAGAAATGGAGAATTATCTCCAGACATCTCCGTCAGGCACGAGAACTCATTGAAGGGCCCAGTGCTAAGGATGGACGCTTCTGCCTATCTCTGGATAGAGCCAACCTAAGGTTGCTGGTGGGACTGTTGTCTGGCCATAACATATTAAGGCGTCACCTGCACGTGATGAGGGTGGCTGAGAATCCCTTGTGTGAACGCTGCGGAGTAGAGGAAGAGACCTCGGCGCACGTTTTGTGTCGCTGTGAAGCTCTGAGCTACTATAGGCAGACTATACTGGGGTCCATTACTTTGGACCCTCAGGACGTCAAGGAGCTTGGACACAAGGTGATTCTCAACTTCGCTAAAAGGGCGAGGCTTGTGATCTAAGGATTGTAGAGGTGCATAAGGGCCCGCTTAAGTGGCCTATGCACTGGCTCCTTATGGTGGCCGGAATGCCTCTAATTTCAAGATTCATTCATTCATTCCTCCATCGCGAATGTATGAGAGATTTGTCCTTCTACTGTATGGAGACTTTTGAAAAAGAATAAGTATCACTCATACAAAATTCAAATGATACATCTCCTAACTGAAGATGACCCTGATCCTCACGGTTAACCGTGGAACTGTATTTGGATATGTTGGAAAATACTATTGACCCTCTATCACCCAAGTGGTCGAAGCGAATCCTAATGAATTCGATACTGATATTGTATTCCAGCAAGATGGTGCTTCACCACACTACTACAGACAAGTTAGGAATTATTTAGATTGAATTGGGCATCGAAAACCCATGGAACGGCCAGCTCGCTCGCCAGATTTGACACCTTTAGACTTTTTTATGGGTCTTTATGAAGCAAAAGGTGTACGAAACTGAACCTGCTTTAATATTGGATATACGGCTGAGAATAACAAATATTTGTAGATATATCGATGTTACTATGTTTGAAAATGTTCGACGTGAAATTACGGACCAGCTGTTATTGTGTCAAGAAGTTCAAGGCTACCATTTCCAGCATCTTCTAAACGGAACTCAACGTATTTGTTCGAATTATCAAGTTAAATGTCAATGTATTCAGGTAATTATTAAATGTGCCATTTTGTAGTAGGTAAAGGTATTGACTTTATATTCTAGGGTTATAAAGTACTCGTCAGGAGCTTCACAATGATGTGCCACGAGACCCCCCTTTTCATATAATTTTTTTCTAAGAGGGCGCCCAGCGGCCATCTTGACATTTTCATCTGTCAATTTTACTCTAAAATGTGGTATCCACGCATCAATTTCATTACCTCAAGTTTTAATTTTTTGAATCGATCCGTTCAAAATGTCAAAGGGGAGGGGGACATTAAAGAAAAGCACTGAATATATTATTATAATATTTTTTAAATTTGTAAATAGATAATTGTGGTGTTAGACGATTTCAAGACGTGCTGCTTCTTACATAATTTGCAAATATCAGCAAAAGAATAATGAAGTTAGATGTGTCCACCGTAAGTACAGGGTGCGGCAGAGAGGACGGACGTTTTTGGGATGGGTAGTACTCTCCGCCTCCGTCTACGAGAGAGGTGGGGAGGGTGCCGTTTGACTCTTGAGATCCTAGCATTATTTTACCAGTTGTCGTTATGCAGCCTTGGACGGTGGCGTTTTCGCCTATGCTTGTTTCGTCCTAAATAATGAGTCAGTCATCGTCGTACAGCGTGAGTTTCGTCGCCACTTCAACATTCATCGGAATAGAGCTATTCCCTCTCGAAACACCATCCTTCATTGAGTTGAATCACTTCGCAGGCGTGGTGAACTGATCAACAGAAGACCAAGAGGAGCGCCGCGAACAGTTCGAACTCCTGAAAATGTTGAACGCGTTCGACAGGTTTTTCTTCGCAGTCCGACTCGATCTGCCCGGAAACATGTTGCTGCACTTCGCCTTAGTGATCGTTCGGTAATGCGAATTTTGCATATGGATCTCCGCTTCCACCCCTACAAATTGGCCATTGTGCAACAGTTACAGCCCGGAGATTATGCACAACGAATGAACTTCGCACGTGAGATGGAAGCTCTGATCGATCAAAATGAGAACCTCATTTTGTTTATGAGTGACGAGGCCCACTTTCACAAGCCACAAGCCCCGAACTCTGGACGAATTGAAGGGAGAAATTCGCGTGGAAGTCGCCCAAGTTGAGAGAGCGATGTTGGAGAGAGTCTACGCGAACTACCAAGAACACCTCCAGCACTGCATCAACGATTTCGGCCACCAAATGCCTGATGTGATTTTCCAAACTTGACTGGCTCAAATGCTATTTCCTTGTGAACCTGATTCCATCAATAAATTTGTTTTCGAGTAAAAATTAACTATTTTATGATTTTTTTAAAACCGTCCATCTTCTCTGCCGCACCCTGTATTATTATGATGATACAACGATGTCACCTTGGGATACATTGGTAGACCGATGAGTAAAACGTATTCTCTAAAACTACGAAATTTTGTCGACAAATTATGCAACGTAAACATGTAATAATCTATTAGAATGCATTGACTGCAGCATATTCATCATCGTGTCAAAGCAGAAAGCAAAAGTGTAGAAAAACAGATTCTATAGACAATGGAAGTCCGAAGCAATGCTATCAATTTCCTGAAGTAAAACTATTTGCGAATGAAGCTCGAACGAAGATTTATAGCTGACTATTATTATGAATACAGAATGTTTTCGTATACGAGAACGGAAAATGGCAGACGGATTCAAAAAACTATCACCCTTTCGCCATTTGTCAAGTAAGTGAATGCATGGCAGTGACAAATGGTGACCACCGAGACTCGCGGATAGATGTTACTTAAATTCCCGATTTGATTAATAGTATGTTCCCCATGCTAGATAAACACTTTCAGAGTCTGTCTGAACGATCAGATACATGCGTTATCTACAAGAAAATAAATGTTAATCGTGTATCTCGCTTTGTTTTTGTTTGATTTCTTTAGTGTAGTACGGTGTAGGTATACTTATTTTTGGTGGGGTGTGACCTGTACGAACGCTGAAAATATCATGCATTAGCTGGTGTTAACCTAGACAGGTGAATGTAGTACAGATTTATAGGACAATTGCATCAACAACATCCACAGTTATTCCAAACAACATCACATCTTCCACTATATCGGAGTGACACACTACAAATAATATTGAACCTAATGTCATTTTATGCCTGAATGAATGGCAACCTGCTTTTTTGTGCTTATTTGGGAGAATTCCTACAGGTTCATATGTTCAACTAGGCAGCAGCGGTGGTCGCAGTACTAAACTCTTCCGTCTCCTGATCAGTCGCCGTGCGGGTTCGAATCCCATCCCAGGAGAAATTTTTCTCTTGACTATGGATGTTGTGATTGTTGGTAGGTGGTAGACGGTCTCCGACTGTCGAACGCGGAGGTACAACCCGGCGGATCTCGTAGGCGGAGCCAGAATGTGTGCATGTTGCATGCACACGGGTTCCCTCGCCAGAGTCCGTGTGGCGGTCCCCTTTTCCTCTGTATCTCCCTATAGCCCCACGGTACCCAATGGGTGTTTAGGCCTTCGTGGTAGTTGGACTATAAAAAAAAACTTGTGAAGTGGCAATAGTTCAAAGAAGGTTATTCCCAGTAATGAGTTTGAGAATATCATAAGCGTGCTTTTCCGAACAAAATACGTAACATGGGGAAGCGGAAAAGACCATGTATAATTTAATATTTTGAAGCGTACTTAATTAAAAAAATATTGGAAAAAAGTTGATGAAAAATAAACCTGTATCTCACTAAGAAAACACTTAGGTACACGAAGCAAAATATAAAACTGACTTCTAAACTTTGAAACACATTTAAATGTTTTGAAATTACCATCTACGAGTTTGAAAGAGTCATACACAAAATGTGTCACATATATCGTTATCACGCAAAGCGAGAAAAATATATGGCAAAAAACGCAACATGGAAAATCCCATAAGCAACGAAGCAATAGAAGTGGGGGTTTCAGGGCAAGTTTCTGTAGATCCTACGTTAAGTACCCGCAAATTGGAAACTGTGTGTGGCGTTAGTCGACGTTCTGTCCAACGGATTGTAAAGGCCCATAGTTTTCATCCGTATAAAATTCACCTGGTACAAGAACCTAATGAAGACGATTTTGATCGGCGATTACAATTTTGTGAAGATATGAGTGAACGAATTATAAACGATGAACATTTTCTACTCAACACTTGCTTTTCCGACGAAAATTCCTTTTTCTTAAATGGCATAGTAAATCGTCAAAACTGCCGATATTGGTCCGATTCTAATCCCAGAATTTATCATGAGGTTCATACACAGCAGCCACAAAAATTAAATGTTTGGGCTGGTATCTTTGGCGATCATTTAGTTGGTCCTTTTTTCTTACCTGGAGATTTGACCGGTGAAATGTATTTGGAATTACTGACGCCATAGATCCTGCATTAACAGCCATAATTGAAAATCAGAATGATCGGCGGTACATTGCGAATAGGTTGATGTTCCAACAGGATGGGACCTCGGTTGGCCGCGTGGGTCAGAGTGTCGTGCTACTGATCAGCCGGCCGGCCGGGCCGCGAGTTCGAATCTCGCCTTCGCCATGGATGTTGTGTGTTTGTTTTAGGCAGCAGCGGTGGCCGCAGTAGTAGACCCTTCGGTCTCCTGATCAGCCGCCGTGCGCTGTGCGGGTTCGAGTCCCGTCCCAGGAGAAATGTTTCTCTTGGCCATGGATGTTGTGATTGTCCGTAGGTGGTAGATGGTCTCTGACTGTCGAACGCGGAGGTACCACCCGGCGGTTCTCGTAGGCGGAGCCATTGAATGGCCCCCAAGATCGCCAGATTTATCACCTTTGGATTTCTTTATGTGGGGTCATTTAAAAAGCAAAATCTATGCTACTCAGCCAACATCATTAGAAGACATGCGACAAAGAATTGTGAATGAGTGCCTTCAAATTACTCCTCAAATATTGCAAAATGTGCGGCAACGTTTTGAGCAAAATCTTTATTATTGCATGGAGAGTCATGACATTTTCAACATTTACTTGCCTAACGGGTCAGTTCGTTCTTCATTTTTAAATTACTGTGCTGCCAAATGTATTGATATCCACTAATGATGATGTATTAGTTTTATTTAAGCTTTAAGTCAATAAATCTTCAAAACTACTGAACTGGAGTACATTAATTTTATATCATTATAAAGGGAATTGAAAACCTTTAAAATAAGGTATCACTCGACCCCCCTTTCCATTTAAGATTTTGGGGGTGGTGTCAACCCCGCTTAGGGGGCTGCACGTGCTAACGTGATTTTTTTGCCAAACTTGTGTCCCCCTCGAAAACAAAATCGACGGGTCTGAGCGTTTTTCAAAAAAAAAACTAAGCTGCACTGAAGCAGCTACAATTGACAAAGTCGCACAGGTAGTTAACATATAGGATGCGTATTCGCTTCATTCATAATTCGAATATCTCATGTGAATTGTCGTGTTGACGGAGTAAGTTATTATTTTTTTCTTAAATTTTATCAGCAGTGATTTTTTTGCGTGTTTGTGAAATCATCAAAGCCGGAAACACTGTGAAGTATTTATAATTTTTTAGGCGTTGTAATTAAAAAAAATATTGGAGGAAAGTTAATAATAAGACATACGTGTATCGCACTAAGGAAACACATGAAACAAAACAAAAATGACTGCTAAAGCTTTAAAAACAGGTTTCAAATGTAATTGGTCACACATATCGATATCTAATCGCAACGCCAGAAAAAGAGATGGCACAGTGTTTCTGAGTCGGAGCTGGAATTTTTTTAGCCTAGAACCGTACATGTAACACCTCAAAATGGGCTAAAACGCTCAGAACTTGATCAGCATTTTGTCAGAGAGGAAGCCGGTGTCACTTTTAACCAGATGAATTGCAGATATAGTTCTAGCACTATGTTTTTTCACATATTGTTCCTTGTCTAAATCTACAACTAATCCATATATTAGAATGAGTCATTTTCAGCTTATTGATTATAATAATAGTATAATACCTTCATACATACTCGGTACTTTCCGAATCGACCGCATTTCGCATACGATGCACACAGCGCAAGGCGGAATGATAACGGTACAATAATGCACACCATCAAGACTTTCATAATGCAAATTCTACGGTATCATCTTTTCAATTTGGCCGTTATAAATTACGTTTTAATGGAGGCGGTGCCGTGTAGGTCGAAATCGACTTGTGAAAGGCGACGGAACTCTTATTATTATTGTTCGCTAAATGACAGCGGGTCAACCGTGGACTTTTACTTCCCACGCACGAGCGAGGAAGGGTCTATCGGAATAAGACGAAGAGTCATCTATTTCTAGAACCGATCACTGATAGAGTGTATAGAGCAATGGTCGCTAACCCGTCGATCGCGAGCTACCGGTAGCGCGTAAAAGCAATTCTGGAGGCTCACAACATGTGTTAAACAGGTGTAAAATTCATACAAGCTTCCGTAATTTTTGTAAATTCTCATAATAAACACAAGCGGCGGCAATACTGCGGTGAACGATCTCGATTACTTTGAACGGAATAAATACGCAAGGCGCGGCGACAGTGTCCAGTGTCCAGCGGTTGGCTTAGAGTTGGCCTGCAATTAAAAACATTATGAGCAGTAGTAAGAATATGACGACATACCATTTCCATTCACATCATCATGCAAGAAGCTTATGTTTGCTGATGATCTGAAGCTTTACGCATGTGTTTCTAGCTGGCAGGATTGTGAAAACCTCCAACAACAACTAGTTTTTTTACAAACATGGTGTGTTGATAACAATTTGTATTTGAACAATTCTAAATGCCACATTTTGACCTTCACCCGGAAAGTCAAATTTTTAACTTACCCATACAAAATAGACGATCCTGTATTGAAAAGGTGTGAAACTTTCAGAGATTTGGGCGTCTATTTCGATTGTCAGCTCACTTTTAACTACCACATCAGTGAAATTATAAGTAATGCGTATCGCAAATATGGCCTTATTATCAGATGTTGTAGAAATTTCAATAACACAACGCTTATTAAGTTATTTTCAGTGCTTGTTATAAGTAAATTAGAATACGGTGCAATTATTTGGACTCCTATCTATAAACTGTACAAAACTAATGTTGAAAAAGTGCAGAAGAAATTTCTAAAATATCTGTGCTATAGGAGTGATGGTGTCTATCCTCCAAGAGGATGCGACTACTCACAATTACTGAATAGATTTGGCATCCCTTCTTTGGAAAAGCGCATCATATTTTTATACAAATTACTGCATGGTAACATCGACTGTCCTGTTTTGCTATCGCAAATTAATTTCCTGGTACCTAGATTGACATCTAAATATAAAGTTTCCTTTTACTGCAAGAGGGCGCAGACAAATTTTCTATCTAAAGCATCAATAAACTTTATGTGCAATAATGCGAATAGGATTGTGAGTTTTTGTGATATCTTCTGTTGCGGACTTCAGGAATTACGAATACGTTCACATCTTTGACTTTTTTTACGCCTTTCTCTAGGGGTTTTCATTTGTTATATATGTATATATATATGTATGTGTATCGTGTATACCTGTATATGTGTATACTCGTATAATGTGTGTATGTGTATGTATGTGTATATGGATATTTGTGTATATACGAGTATATTCTGGTTTCCTAATATCTATTGATCACATTTATAGTTTCTTTTTTCTCTACTTAAAGCGCCTTCCTCTTTTCTGTGTGTGTTTTTTTTTTATTTTTGTTCCACTTTATGACACAAATGAAACCATTGCATTATGTATTGCTCTCTAAATGGTACTGTACTGTTGGGCAATAAATGCTTTATTATTATTATTATTCGGAATGGGAAGAACAATATTTCTTCACAGAAGTTAAATGTATGTTTGTTATGTAATACCTGTACATCTGTTTCCGTTGCTAAAAAAGGGAATAATCGAGAGGCACTATAAAACTGTACATTCAAATTTTGAAAAATCATTCCCATTACGTTCTGCAACCAGAACGGAAAAACTGAAACAATTAAAAAATCAGCTAATTGGACAACAGACAATGTTTTTAAAAACAATCGGCTAAAGTAAGGCTGTGACTGAAGTGTCATACCGGATATCCCAGATAATTACACAAAAGAAGAAACCTTATGAAGACGAAGAAATGATAAAACAGGCATTTTTAGAAGCTGCAGATTCATTATTTGCCAACTTTAGAAATAAAGACGAGATAGTGTCTGCTATAAAATAAAAATAAAATGAACCGATTCCGGCACTGGAAAAGTCAATCTGGCTTAGAGATTTTGATTTTCTTGTGGCTATTACAAAAAAATTATATCAAAAAGCTTGAGTTTTAGGAACAAAACTTGATCGATGGTGATACCAGGCATTTTTCTCTTCTTTCAGAAAAGATATCTCAAAGTTCATTAGAATCATATGACGGTGAATATCATGTAGAAATAGTAGAATAGGATAACTTAAAAAAACGTTTCAAGGATTTTCAAGAAATTGCTTTAGTGGCTCAATTTGTTGTTTCACCCTTCATGAAAATTGTTGATATCGAACAGTTTGCAAATTCCGTTACGCAGAATTTTAGCGAAGACATCGCTGCGACAAAAATGGAAGTGATTGCGTTTCAAAATGATTTAGCTTTAAAATCATTAGTCTCAAACACAAAATGTATGTGGCCTTCAGTAAGTAAAGATAAATATTCAATTTTATGGCGTGTTGCCTTGAAAGTGAAAGCGTTATTTAGTTCAACCTGTTTGTGTGAACCATCTTTTCCAAATATGAATTTTATTAAAAACAAATACCGTAATCGACTTACAGATGAACATTTGGATAATTTTATTCGAATGGCGGTATCAAATTATACTCCAAACACTAGAAAAATTGTCAGTTTGTCTGAGTATCGGGCTTCTCATTGAACACGCATTTTTATCTGGACATGTTTTTGTTTAAAATAAGTATGTGACAGCTGATGAAAAAATTTGTTTATTTTTCAAGCACCTACGATTGGTAGGAATGGATGTAGTTAAGCAGCATGTATTACTTATTAGTTTATTTAAGTTTATTAGTATGTATTAGTATTAGTAAAATAAACACATGTATGTAAGTTGGCTGACATTGCTTACGACTAGGTAGCTCGCTGTTTATTCCAAAATTATCAACGTAGCTCAACACACTGAAAAGGTTGGCGACCACTGCTATAAAGGATAGTTGCTATGCTTTCATTCGTTGTCCCGTTCCAGAGACCAAGCCTAGACCATGCAGATGTGTTGCCAAAAAGCATGAAACAGCGGTCCATGGTTGGCTGTCTGTAGTCGGATAAACGGAACCAGCATGTTTAAAAGCGAGGAAACCATTCTGATAGCGGACTTTCAAAAATTTGATACAACTATTCGATTAGATAATTCTAGAGTAGAAGGTACATCCATAAATTACTGATAAATTCCCATAAACGTAGATCCTAAAATGGTCAATTACCAAGAATCATGGTGCACATTTCTACTCCATGGATGAGACTGGATAAAGAGAAAACATAACACTGTTCAAGTAACGCTATGGTAAGGCAGAATTGATCTCCTAATACATGACATAAAATTTTCAATGTCAAACTGTACTCTTCAGACTATTTTCAAAGTAAAACGTGGTGGAGCTTTTTATATGGATTTTACCTAAAATATGCAACCAATATTGCTTTAAAAGAAGTAGTAGAACAAAAAATTCTCAAGAGAAGCGATTCATGTGAAATTGAATATACAGGGTGTTTTCAAGTGTTGAGTCGTTTATTTTAAGAGCTTGTAGAACTCGTCAAAAGAAGTTGATATACAAAAATCACCTATATAAAAGTTGCATAAAAGGTGAGTTAGTTTACATTATCGAAAAAAAATCATTATCAAGTTGAATGGATACCGTTCTTACAAAAACTGTTCCAATAATGCAAAATCTTACTCGGCGAAACCACGACTCTTTACAAGTTTCGAAAAAACAATCCTGGTGTCCGCGAATAAAATCACAAACATTTTCAGTAGGCGGTTGAAGTTCTTCCAGCGTATTTAGTGCTCCATCATAATACACCAACTGTTTTAAATAGCCCCACAGAATAAATCGCCGGGCGGTAAATCCGTGGAGCGAGCAGGCCAGGAAATGGGTCCATTAAGCGCTATCCATCTCTTCGGAAACTCATTATTTAGATGTTCATGATCATGAACTTCTCGTCTAAAATGTGGTGGGGCCCCATCATGTAGGAACCACATATTCTGTCTCACATTTAGAGGAACATCTTCTAATAATTGTGGCAGATTGTTTTGAAGAAAATCTAAATAAATGTCACCGGTCAGTCGAGGTGGAAAAAAAGTGTTTTCATGCCAATTACCACGCCAGCCTAAACATTTAATGAAAATCTATGTCGAAAATGAGTTTTTTTTACAGCATGCGGATTTTCTACTTCCCAAACATGATTGTTGTCGAAATTGTGCACTCCATTTCGTGTAAATGTGGCCTCGTCTGTACACAAAATCAATTTCGTAAAATCTTCTGCCGAACTGATCTAAAAGCCACAGGCAAAATGCATCTCTTCTAGGATTATCTTCAGGTTGAAACGCTTGTACCCGTTGATATTGATAAGGACAACACTGATCTTGTCGTACTTTTACTATGATAAACTTCAGCTTGAGCAGCTATGGCTCTAGTACTCATTATTAGGTCGTCATTTGCCATTTCTAAAATGTCTTTCTCAATTTGTAATATTTCAGGTTGAGCAGGTCTTCTTCCAGTCTCTGTCATTCCTGCTTTCCAAATCTTCCATAACCGCATCCTTCCATCTTCTTCTTGGTCTCCCCCTTTTCTTCTTATCCGTAAGTAACTCTCCATGCTACACTGTTGTTTCTTGCGGCATTCTTTCCAGATGCCCCAGCCATTGCAATTTTCTGGTGCGGCCTACTCGAAATTGAATACCTTATTTAAAAATGCAATAGATGCTTCAAAAAAGTCAGTGGCGTAGAAAATGATTTTCTTTTTTCTTCTGCAAGTATCAAAATGTCCCAATTTATAGGCCAGAGGTGTAGTCTCAGGAACGAACATTTTTGTAAGTATTGCCTATGCTGTTAGTACTGCATGTAAGAAATTTTAAATCAATACCTTAATACACTCCGAAATTGTAATTTTAACTCTGTAATGGTAAAAGGGCATTTTGGGTACCATGTGTATATATGAATTTTTGGTGTCATAATTTTATCTATTTTATATCCAACAAATATTTCCACTATTTTCTGGATGTCCTTGTAGTATGAAGTATTGTTTTTTCTCTTTTTATTATGTTTATATATTATTTATGTATTCAGAGCATAAAGAGGGCGGATGTAAAATGGAGCCCAAAGTACGAACCGCTTATTACGCCCGTAATACAAATAAAACTTTATTTACGGCCAGCTGTATGGTAAGTGAGAAACTTAGTTTAACCTTTGAGTGTACATAGAATTTAAAAAATTGGCCGCATCATATCATCCGGTGCAGGTTGTTAAAGCCCATCGCAAAGAACATGTCAAGGAAAATATACGATAACTACGCCCGAGATGCATACAAAATTTTATCTCCGACCAGGTAAAATGTAACATTCAGAATTACCTTAGCTACCTAAATCTAACCCTAACCTAGTTGTAGGTAGCTGTGAGAGTAACACACGTCGTTTTTTTTTTCAACTTGTTACGTCACCTATATCATGGTTGCACCATAGCCTAGCAATGATATATAATCAGCAACAACAAAATAGATGCCACCCCAAAACTGATTTGTTTTGAATAAAGTATACCTATACAACCAGACATAAATTGGGCTTAGGCCGCACTACGGTTTTTTTCCCGCAAGCGGTAAACCGCCAAACCGCAAATCCGCCCGAGACGCACACACTATGGTTAAAAACCGCGAAACTAGACACGATTTTCACAGTTTGAAGATTTCAAGAGAACTATATGTGTTGTTGCTCTATTACTAAGAAGCTGAAAAAAAGTTATCAAAAATTTCGCAAATATTGCGTCTATCCACTGACTAGCCGAAGATTCAAGAAAGGTATCTTTCATAAAAAGTATCAAGATTTAAGAAAACATCCTGAGAAATTTTCCAAATACTATCAGAACGGAAAGATCTGTGCTTTAAGCACAATGGTGTTTATATCAACGACATTCCATCCTAACACTTTTGACACTGTGTACGATTAATGGGGAAAGGTAAATACGCAGAAAATTCTTGTCCTTTCGTTCTTCGATTTTCAGTAGTCGGTAACTCCCCGTCCCCGTCTTTCCATCATCACACGATCACAAGAGCATTCGCTCCCAGAAGTCTCCCCATCTCAAAATGGATCCGCCTCCCCGCCTTGAATTTTCTTTCAGATTACACGTGTCTAGCAACTCCCCACCCTTACCCACATTTTCAATGAACTGTTTATTCTTATTATTTGGTTAACTTTTACTGGCGCTATTTCTGTTCTAATACGGTTCAGTGACCCCCATGTCGACCACTCAAAGTCAGTACCACTGGGCATCTATTGGATAAGCCGGTCGTTGGTAAGTGGACCATCTAGAGTCAAGTCCAGGAATCATCTACGGAATTTAAGTATCTTTAATTTGCATTAAACTCCGGACAGAGAATGGAGCTCATCAATAGGCCTTTCTATGAACTCTTACGCATTTTTTGACAGGGGGATCATACAGCTTGTTGCATTACTTCTGTGTTTAATTAACCAAGTATGACATTGGAAAAAGGAAAACCATAGCCTCCAGAGCAAGGAAGTCCCTCTAATACATAATTGCTGTCACCATAAGGAAGAAATCAGAGGGGTTAGGACCTCTATAGCTTCTGAAAAAACAGTTACAACTGTCGTGGGAAGTCAAATAACTGGGGGTAATACTAAACTCCAAACAAACCTGGAAACCGCAGATCAAACGTTGGCAAGGCATGGGAATTAAGCCCTTCCATGATGCAGTGGACGTACATAATATTGGTAATGCCCATGATGACATGCATATCTGGTTCATCATGACGGTGTTCCCAAGAATGACCCTCGGTTGCCGCGTCAAATGTGTACGCGCCAAAGTTCTATGAACTATAAATTTTGGCGCAGTTTTTTTCCACTAGCCATTCTGTAAAAAGTCGCGGTTTTAAAATCAGTCGCGGGAAAAACCCGTCAGAGTGGCCAATTCCATTAGTTTACTTCACTCACAAAATCAGGCGGTTGAAATTCGTAGAGAGGCCTAAGCTCAAGAGGAAGTCGTGATTAAATTTTGAAATGAAAACATTATGTTATCCCCAGATTTCGCTAATAACGGTTTGGGCCACCTTAATGCCGTAGATATTCGTCCATTCATCGGAACATGGTTTTGATCAGGCAATTTATGCTTTCTTGAGGTGTCTCATGTCAAGTTAGCTCTATTTGATTCCGAAGAGATGGTAGAGATAAGGTGAAGGAGTCGCTCTCCTTCATATTATACCTCGCGCATATTCAATTGGCGAGTGGTCTGCAGATCAAGGAAGCCGAGGTAAGAGATTGATTTGCTCGTGTTTGAGGTAGTCTACTGCCGCTCTGTAGTTCACTTCACGATTTCTTACTGGTCAAAACTACCGGTATCACTTTTATACATCCATCTCCCTCACATACATATGCTATCTGCCTCTGTGCGCGAACTTTTGCTTATTTATGAACAGACATACAATATTTATCTCCATGTCGCCACCTCAAAAAATTTCTCACTATCGTATGAGTATTCCTAATTTATGCTTGTCACTATCAGTATGCAAGCCACTTGACATGGTCGTACCATTTTGAGTTTACCTTTTTTTGATCCTCGTAACGGACGATATCGATAGTTTTTGCCAAAGTTATTCCCAGGGGTGCGTTTGTGAATCACTTGGCAATGCAACACCGTACACAGTAATGGAATGTAGATTGACAGATGAAAATTTACTCTGGAATACTGTGTAACTTTATTTTTAAAGCGCCTAAATCACCTATTACAGAGTCATGTAATGACAGCCGACTATTTGTAACCACGTTTTCTGCGACCATTGTAGTAATTATAAGAGACCCTAGGGATACGTGGTAGCATTTATCATGAAAAATATATATTCTGCCAATTTTTAGCAGCTTTTGATAACCAAATAAAATAAACAAACAGTAAACCATGAGAATGACAAGTGACAGCTCTTAATCCGAAGGTTTTGAGCTCGGGAAGAAAAGCACACTTTTGACGTTCCAGAAGGATCACTTTGTTCTATTTCTGAACGCATGTA
This sequence comes from Acanthoscelides obtectus, assembly GCA_963669975.1. NCBI lineage: Eukaryota > Metazoa > Arthropoda > Insecta > Coleoptera > Chrysomelidae > Acanthoscelides > Acanthoscelides obtectus. The sequence goes on from CAVLJG010000004.1 coordinate 92,268,781, forward strand.
ACAGATACGTCAATTACGAACGCTAAATTTGTTACAGAGTAGTACAAAGTACACTCTGTAACAATTTACGAACCCCACACTGTGGAGCTTTAGCTCCGCACATGATTCAAATACTCGATCTGCTTGCTTGTTTCGTATGGCGTCAATAAGGTAACTGCCAAAAACCCTAACAAGAAATAAAGTAATATGGAGACGGCCACTACCTTGTTGGAAAATATAGCTTCCAAGCGTTTAGGGTAATGATAAAATATGAGGTTCTAATATTCCCTGGATATACTGTTATGCCGCTATAATTTCTCTCATGGAACCTAGAGGTGACCTAGCACAATATATAATGGCGCCTCAAGCCATGACTCCTAGAATATGACGTGAGCGACTTTTAACTGAAAGCTTTACGAAATGTCTTTCTCCGAGACAGCTCCTGATTCGTGCCCGTCCATCATGCATCCCTTCTTAAATTAATTTTTGGATCAATTTAAAATTACTGGATACTAGTTAACAATGCCAAAGCACCTATCCAACTGATTTCTCTCTTTGCTCCGCTTCCTTCCTTTCTTTCTTCTTCGCCTCTTTCTCCCTGATTTTGTCTGATATCTGGGCAACCAGGCCTGACTGAGTTGCAAACCTGCAATACTTTAACCAAGAGCAAAGGTCCCACGGACCGCAGTGAGGGACAATGACGGTTACGTCATGTATGCCAAAGACAGAACTGAGACCGAGATAATTGGGATGATGAATGGTATAACACTGTTTAAAGTTATGATCTCTGTTCTGTTTAGGGATCTATCATGGATAAACACGAATCAGGAGGTATCGCAAATAAGATGTAACGAGGTCTTCGGTTAAGCGCCATGTGCACTATACAGTAAGATATTGTGTATGATGCCATCACATATATTAAAAACTAAAAGAGACAGATTCATACACGTTTCTTGAGGTATGAGGATCTCTTGAAAACAAAGGATATCAGATATCTCCCTGGAAACTGCGAAACGATGAGGCTCCCTTGAGGAAGGATTTGAATTTTCATTTCACAGTAGGCTGTTGCAGTTCTCATCACAAGCTGTCATCGATGTCAGAAATTTTTCTTTGATGGCTGTAACTATTTAGCATTTTGATTAAAAAATTGGGACGAAATATGCAAAATAACACTGTGTTTGTTTCATCGAATTACAGTGCAACCACGAGGAGAAAACTGGATATAGCAACCGTTGCATCCAACTGCTCTACTGGTTGTAGGTTATCTTTTACGTCTGTCAGATTCAACTACTACAGTATTTCACAGAAAAGCATATATTTTGATACCCAAATCTTACATTATTATAAATTATAATGTGGGACACTTGAAAAAAAGAAGAGGAGAAGATTCATTTGATCGAAATACTAGACAAACTCAAAGGGATCATTGAAAATAACAAGAGAGATCCTAACTAGCAAAGTAGTGTTATAAGCTTTTGGTAAAATTACCGTTCTGCCATAAAAGCTCTCTATTGTTGTTGCCTGAACACCAAAATGCTGGCTTAATGTTGTGTGGAATGCAAATCTGCTTTCTGCAACATATTTGCTCTAAAATGAGCTGTTTAAAATATTCTTATAGCATAGTTACACAGCACCTTATAGGACAAATTTTTAACTGTTGCATAAACGTGTATACAGCTATTTTATACGGCATATTTGCAGGTTAGTCAAAATGGTTGTGTTGTGGCATCCATGGTAACGTTTATAAAACAAACCCGAGCCTTGTTGTTTTGCTGTGGAAATTCACTACTTTAGCCAACAAATTGCTCCCAATGGAAGCACTTATACAACTGTTGTTTAGTAACTGTTAAAGGCTGTACATATGCTAAATATGTTGGTATACAACTTCACCATAACCTAACTTTCTGCTGTCATATTTTTGTTAAAATGTCATAACCAGTGTTTTAAGACAAACAACGCATGCATATTGGTTGAAAACGTTTTATCAACTGTTCAAACAGAAGATATAGATCTGGTACAAATTCTAGGTAAATCATTCGACTCTGTCGGTATTTCATTTCTGACATTTGTTGTATAACACCTGCAGGCAACACCAAAATATTCTAATAAACTAAAGACAACATGGACGATACCATGGTTATACACAACCACCCGCCATATTGGGCAAACATTTATTCCTCTATTTGATATTAAATAATTATGTTTCAGTTCGAAATTACAGATATAAAGTGATAAACATTAGTGTACTTGTGTTTAAATATAGGATTTGTGGAAGATTTAACGCAGATAAGTTCAGTTTTACATCTTAAAAATCTAGACATACTTTTGATCATTATCTTAATATGAATCAAATATGAAGCCCGTAGAAATTGCGTAACTACTTTGCACGATAATCACAATAAAATTTGCTGCGCAAGTAATTCCATAGCCCTATATCACAGTGTAGAAGTTTATCATATACCTGTGTATGAAAATCACAATGGCCGATATGTAAGTAAACAAGATGACTGTATTGTGTTAGTTATATATATTCTTCACTTCGTCTATGTCTATACAATACATAAGAAATAGTTTGGTTGCAATAAAGTAGAATCAGGTAACAGAATAGTTGTATAGTTGACAAAAACTGAATCTTCCACTGACGCAAATGTCCTATAGCGGCTGTAAGAGGCTTACACTTTTTTTGTATAACTGTTACCTGCAGCCCTTATACAACCTCTTAAATGACTGAAGTGTCCTATTACGTGTGCCCATTTCGCTTGTATAGCTGTTCTAAGAGGGTTTTGCCAATGTGCTTACAGTATACAATGCTGTGTAAGGAATACTGTATAATCATTTTTGCAACTCTAATAGGAGTGATAATTGTTAGTTGGGTACTTATTAAGTTTAAGAGCAAATTTCAGAAACATTCAATGAAAATGATACACCCAAATAATACATACAAAATAACAAGCAAACAACTCAAAAAAGTATGGGTTAACATTGTTTCTACATATATGAATGTTAGTTTGCTTATTTTCAATGACAACCTCAAATTTATCCAATATTTCAACCAGAAACATCTTCTCTGCCCTGCTAAGCTTCTTTTTATATTCGCTGCCACCCATTATGACTCGTCCACAGTTTAGTAAAATTTCAGAGATTACAAAGTATTTGACTTTGAACGAGTATTTATGCTGAATCTGACAGACGTAGTCGACAACCTGCAACCAATACAGCAGTTGGTTGCACCGATAAACCACAACAGCAAAGAAAAATCTTTCTGACATTGATGACAGCTTGTGATGACAACTACTACAGCCTATTGTGAAATGAATATTTAAATCCTCCCTTGAATGCTCCTTAAGAAAGCGTCTTTATGGCCTCCTTGATTTTCATAATATGTCATCTTCAATAAGGTACTTGTATGTACTGCTTTAGATTTCTAGTCTTCTAGTCAATCAGAAGTCAATTGTGACGTTAGGTTATGTTTCTTTTTTTTTGATGTTTAAGAAATTTTAGACAGATGAATCAAATGCCGAAGGATATTTTCTTGCAAATAGATTTCCTCTTTATGTTAAGATTACAAGTCAATGAACAAATTGGAAAAGAAACTGTATTTAGGTTTCCTCACGTTTTCTTCATATACCACATTCTACAACATTAATATATGATGCAACACATTTGATAAATACAACATATTGTTTTCTGAGACTCAGTGCATTGATCTCCTTGTTATTGATGATGCCACTGAAGTATACTCAGTAGCTGAAGGCTCCATTACTGATAGCACTTTAAATCCAAAATTTATACCCAGCAGTTCAAATTCTGTAGTTCAGAGCCAGGTTACCTTGACTTCATTTTTGCCTAAAATGAGTCTGCCGGTTCATGATAAAGTTGGGAGTTTTAATTTGATACTTGCAACATCTATCCAGCTGTAATGATAAGTGAATTATGAATTCAATGAAATTATCTTAGAACTATTTATTAGGGCTTAACCTAGTCTGACTTTGAGGTAAGTACAATTTTCAACATAATGGGTCTTTTAAGCTTATCTAGTTGTTTGAATTGTTTTGAGTTTGTTTAACAGGAAACTAATTCCCTTAATAAGCCACAATTTTCTTTTACTTTCCCATTTGTAATTAATTATGGAATTTTATGTCATCAAGGTTTTTCTGATTTTTCTTCATGCTGCAACTCTATTTTTCTGTTAACTGTCTGTAACACTTCATTTTTCATAATCCTACATGACCATGGCAGTTTGAGCACCCTGAAATAGCGATGGTCAATAATAGTATTTATGATCTTCACATACACACATTATACATACTTGTGCCTGACACTCTACACAATCTAGAGTCTCACAATGATTTGTGAAAAAGCATCTCTGACATCGACAATGCAATAATTGCACTTGCCATACAATGTATCTTATCCATGGAAAAACCATCTCATAGGTCTGTGAGAATGAAACACACCTGAAAATAATGCGATAAGTACATAATATGAATATGCAATCATTTGTTTTGGTTGAACTTGCCTACCTTCGTCAACAGCTTTCTGGCAAGCTTCTGGACTTATATACATACAAATGTAATATTATAATATATCCGTGTGCATTAATTTTCCTATTCCAAGAATTTTTTGAAGATACCACAGGTTGTGGAATATTTGCGAGAAAATAATAAATTATGGTTCTGCTTTCATGTGTCTAACATTTCCTAAATGTCAGAACAACAGCATAACCTCTAGCCAGAACTGTCAGCATGCCAGAAATCTAAAGCAGGACATACGAGTACCATATCGAAGAGGACATGATATTATCGATATCAATTATTGTAGGAACGACTGACGATACGGGCCTTAGTCACTTCCACCTTCTTTTAGAGGAGGTTTGGTGGCGCAACGGTATATTGAGGAAATACCGCTCGAAAACCCTGTTTTCTTATGAGATAATGCCCATGCTTCTAGAGCGACGATAGGCTACCTCAATAACGCTTGAATCAGTCTCCTCACTGGGCCTCCTAGATCTCGAGATATTTCTCCCATTGAACATGTATGAGATCTGATGAAAAGTAAAATGACATTTACCTTAGCCTCCACAAACACTAAATGTTTATTAGAACCAAGTACGGTTAGCTTGGGATGAGATAAAGACATAATCTCCTCTTCAGAAGTATGGCCCGGCGACTGGACGAATATGTGCGGCATTGGAGCAACTAAGCAAACTATTAGGGAAATCCAGCGATACAGCATATTTATGTTTTGACTTTAAATTTCAGTCACTACTTCCTCTTGCATATGTCTAGTTGTATACAAAGTTATGTTTACTGAGTCCTCCATTTTCTCTGGCACTGAGTATATTTTCCTCGTCATGTCTCCCCAGGTTACAGTATATCATCCAGTATTCCATATTATCTCATAATAAGTACAATTGGGTTCGATCCTATAATATGCCATGTAGTGCCCACCGACTGTAATTGTCCTACGGGTAATTAGAAATGGTCACACATTTTGCTCATCTGGAATACCTGGTCAAATAAATGTGAACTGTTGATTTGTTTTTAGATGGTGCTCGTTACTGACAATAATGAATCGGTAGCAGTTTGCATTGTTGTCAGATGGAAAGCGACTACATCCTGAAGTGGCCAGCTTTAAAAAATGTAAGGAGAGACTGAAAGTTTCACGAACCGGAATGTCTTCAAGAAATTCTTTTGGTCACAGCCAAAATTCAAAAAATGTTTCAAACAGTTTGACTGGAATTATATTGAAGTGAGCCACTCTTACTGAAAATATCGACCATCTGGCAACGTCAGCCATGTAATGCTAGCTTTAGGTTGAACAGTGTAGCAGTAAAAGATTAGGCTAATACAACCTAGACGCGACACGTCCGTTTGATACTTCCCAAAATTTTCAGGGCACATGTACGGCGAAATCTTTGATGTACGAAATATTTACTATTACTAGAATTAACGGGGTTGAAAGCGTATGAGCATTTTACCGCCAAAAACTATACAGGGTGTCCGCAAAGTTGGGGTTCTCCTTTACACGACGTGTAGATCTTGAAAACATAAGCAATTTTTCTTAGTACCATATACACCAATGTCTTAAGGGAACCGAGATAAAGGGCTCTGCAACATCAAAAATATCTGAATACCGTCCTGTAGCCGCGACTCGTGACATCCCCAACTGGTACTAGGACACTAGCTCAACCCGACGACAGAACTGGGTCGGGGGTCGGGGTCAGTGTGTCAGGTCAGTATGCAACCTTCAACCGACGGTTACGGTCACGCGTGTAGAGGTAATCGATTGCGTTTCAAAAAACAAGCACTAGAGACGTGGCTAGAGAAGTGCAAGTATCAAAAACTGAAGTGTGGCAAACGCTGCGTGAAGAGGGGCTGTATCCGTTTCACGTCCAACGTGTACAAGCCCTTCCTACCTGACGATTTTCCAGCAAGAGTGCGGTTTTGTGGGTGGTTGTTGCATCAACATGACAATAATCCGGACTTTTTGAAGTGCATATTGGTGACAGACGAATCTACGTTCACGCGTAATGGGGTGAATAACTTTCGCAACACTCATGTTTGGTCAGTAGAAAATCCGCACGCTGTCCGTCGGGCACATTTTCAACAAACATTTTCGGTGAATGTTTGGGCTGGCATGGTGAACGGTATGCTCATTGGACCATTTATTCTCCCGAATCGATTGGACGGGATGCAATACCTAGACTTTTTACGCAACATTGTGCCTTCCTTGTTAGAAGATGTGCCATTAAGTGTAAGACAATCAATGTGGTTTCTGCACGATGGTCATATTTGTTACCTCTGTTCGTGGTCTACTGGTCTGCACCACCGCCGGCGTCTGCTCGGTAGCGCATCAGCTGATTTCATTTTCTGTTGGAGCGGTATGATTTCGGGCAGAGACGTACTTAGCCCTTCTCGTCAACTGGAGAGTGAGTACTTTTTTCTTTATTTTTTTTTACTTGGTCGCCCTCGTTTCACTACACATTACCTTTGTTATTCCAAGGATAGTTGTTTCTGAAAAGGAAAACCCCAACTTTGCGGTCACCCTGTAGATATATCCGCTACCACCCTCTACAACCGTAACTCCCAATTTTTAACGTCCCTCGCTCCGCCGCTACTGGACCGATTTCCAAAAACTAAAAAGCTTTCTTGTCCTTGGCATAGTTGTAATATTATCTAAAAGCTTCATCAAAATTCGAGTGGTACTTTCCAAGCTATAGAAATATCAGTGAACGAACAGACCGACGGAAATGAGTGGCATGTTTTTTCGTGAACGTCATGTAACATCCAAAAACCATATCTCAATTTCGATTTTTTTTGCGATTACAATACTTCCTTTCCAGATGGCGTGGAAAGTCAAAACATGAAAAATTAGTTCATAAACGCCTCAATATTTTTGAGCTAAAGTTCAATGCTCTGCCAGCGCAGGCAAAAAGGGTCAGCCTAGTTACCAGGCTACGTCTCCCAACTACTACTACTGTCGACACTTGGCAACAGGGCGCCAAATATGCTTTTAAACTAATGTAATTCAGCTGTACACGCCCGGAGGTTTTGATCATCTGTATGAATTTTTAAAAAATATATCAGTCCAACATAAAGCAATATCGATGACACGATACAGCATCAAGGGTATTAGTGCACACATCTGTTATGTGTAATGTGTGATCAAAACAGGTTATCGTACGAACACTGTAAATGGAATTTGTAATGGTGATAAAACAAGTTTAATTTTTATTTACACTCAAAAATAGCGAATATATCTCTATTTGTCATTATTTAGTGTACATTAGTCGAATCTGTCAATCCTGGTTGCCCAGAAACCAGGCAAAGTCAAGGTGATGTCAAGGAAAAAGAAAGAGAAAGGGAGAAATTGAAAAATGCGAAGAACAAAGAAGTTTATCAGTTTAAAAGGAAACACCTAGGCTTTTGACTTGATATATGGATTAGTTTTGAGGTGCACTATAAATAATTTGTTAGTTTTCGAGCATAATTTTGGGTGTTCCAAATGTTGGCGCTAATTTTTCATCACAATGCGGGCGTGGCTTTGAATGTTTACAAACTGTTTACGTCGCTGCACCTGGAGCTTGACAATATCACTCAAGAAAGGAATGTCGAGGTCTCTGTGTAGTGTCTCATTTACCATTGGGCGTTGCAAATTGTTCGTAAAGTTCTGCTTTGCAATACTTGAAGACTTTGGCAAGAAAGCATCAAGGTGCACATGCATAAGTAATGGCTGGTCTAATAATCATTTTGTAAGCGATTATGGTATAGTGTTGCCATATCTGATAAGTAGGTAACAGTACTTGGGTGTGAGCATTCGGGGTAACAAATCGATTTCTGCAAATGATTTGGAGAATGGAGGGAAAAATGGTGGTAGCAAATCCTTATCTGAGGCAACACATTGAGATTAACACTCCTTGAGGATGTAGAGAAAAGAAAGAAGGAGGTATAGAAGAAAATAAAAGAAAATAAGCAGAAGTGTAATGAAATCACTCTCACTGTGCAATTGGATTGTATAGGGTGTCTCAATATTTCATGGACATAAAAATAGCACATATTTTCAGACTCAAAATAAATCGATTGGACATATTTACCTGCAAATGTGCTCCGTTTGTCCGGTGGATGGCGTCAAAGTCTTATTTTTGAAACACAACTTTTCAGATATTTTTGGAACCGATAGTCCAAATTGAATGAAGTATGGAACACATGTGGTTTACTAGACGTCCTAATATTTGATTTATACACAAAACCCGCAAGGATTCGGGAAGGGTGAAAGCCTACATAAATTATAGCAGAATTTTTTTTCTATTGTCTCAACGACTCTTAATTTTTTTATTTGAAAGATGGTTTTGTGTCGTACAAATATAGGCCATCTCGCATAGAAGACTCAGCACTCGCAGATTGAGACAAGAACAAGGAGTTCAAAAAAGCACTGTTGATCAAAACCAAGTACTAACAACATATCAGTCTGTTCGTCAAAAGAATATTTCATATTCACGAGAAAAACAACTTAACCAAAAATAATCTCAAACGTTAATTAATTTAAAATGTATGAAGCTTGTTGTCAAAAACAATATGACACTGACATAACATCCCACACTTCCGCCAACTAGATGTTCACTAGATTTTAACACACATGATGTGATAAGTCTGCGTTATAGCCTAGCTTTATAAGAGACAAAAAATGAAGTAAACAAAAGGATTTCTTAATTAAAAAAAAACAGAGTTGTTCGGAGAAACAATTCCGCTGTAATTTATGTAGTGGTGGAGGTAGTTTTCACCCTTCTCGAATCCTCCGTTTTTAAACAAATATCAGGACATCTAGCAAAACACATGCGTGTTCATTCAAATCGGACTATCGGTTCCAAAAGCATGTGAAAAAATGTGTTTTAAAAAGAAAACCCTGACGCCCTCTAATGGACAAACGAAGCTTTCTTGCATGGAAGTAAATCATTTCCAATTGGAAGGACCAATGCTAGAACCAGTCAAGTCCATTTTTTATAATTTTACAGGAGAGCAAAAAAATGTCCGGACTTGACTTGTTTTTGTAATATTTGAGAAAGAAGGCAACCACCAATGCATTCATAAATTGCTTATTTTCAGGGTTACATGTCTCGTTTTTGTACACTTCGATATATGATTTAAATTAAAAACATGACGTTAACTAAATTTGCCTAAAAAATGGACGTGGTCGGTTCCTGCTCTGGACACTCAAATTGACTTATTTTGAGCCTAATAATACATGGTACTCCACGGAATGTTGGGACACACTGTACGTTATATGAGAAGTATCTAGAGAACAAAGTCGTTTTATGAAGAGGTATTGATGTAAAAGAATTTATATCTAAGTTTCAGATGATAATTTCTGAAGGAAATTTTCGCACGAAGGAACCTCATCAATCGCCATAGATTCTAGGGAAAAGGGCTGGATACATGTTTAAGGCTAGGATATATTTTTCAGAAGCTAACCTTAGCTTTACACGAGGTTGAAATATGTTCCTGATTTTCATGTATGGAAGACTCCTCACCCGGCTACACTGGCTGATAAAGACACAATTCGTCTAAGCGGGAACATTTCTTAAACCATTACGCAGTGCATTTCAAAAGCTCCCCCTCTATTTATTGTTGAACGGCACGGGTATTACGTATCTTGAAAAGTGACATTATGTCGATTTTTTTTTTTACATTGTATTAGTTTTTTGTGACATTATGTAGGTTTTTCTACAAGACGTTAACTGAGCACTAGCTGATGGATACGTTGTTGTAGTTGTACATATTGCCTAAACGTCATCAGGCTTCAGTTATCGATGTTTGCCTCTGATTTGATGTAAAATCTGCTTCAGAGATAGCATTACTGGAGGTAACGGCAATGCATAGGTGTATAGTGAGGATTCGTGTTCTAATAATATATGTTGATGGTAATTCCATTGGATTCTTGTCTCAAATACACTTACTTGAGGAAATTGGTTGCACATCCAGTTTCTCTTATTCATTTTAGAAATTACATATGCAAATTTGCTGAATTTCAAAAACGAGAGAGATAAGAAATAATTATGTTCGCTATACACTGTCGAATTACAAGTCATAGACGTGCTAACAGTAATTACACACAACGCGGGCGCGGTGGCGATTTCTCGCAATTTTCCTCAAAGTTTTGAAAACACAAAAAAACGTAAAAAATCGTAATCTATAACTTTGAACAAATTATCCGTTGGGCACAGCTAATAGACATACGTCATCGACAGCATATTCAGTAATGATTTTCTCACATAGCAAATAAACACTGATCTTATACACATGCAGGCCAATACACACCATCATCCAGATGCGATCTTGCTATTCAACCAACTTTCTTCTCAGAGATGAAAACAACAATGCGTGTAGTTGAGCCATTCCTCCATAGATGGACTCTCACAATGATCATAGTGAGCAAATGTGGAGTGACTGTTACTATGTAATAGTTTTCTTTACGTTTTATAGGTTTTTTACATAATACCCGTGCTGGTTAAGCTAACAAACCGAAATTCGAGGTGATGAAATTGATGTTCGAATAATATATTTTGGGGTAAATTTCAAGATGGTGACTGGGCGCCATTTTAGAACATGTTTCCAAATGGAATGGGGTAAAACTTCTCATGAGTACAATTCACTAACTTCCACTGAATCGCTTATAACTGAACAACCAGTCATCAAAACGCGATATATCAATATTCAGCCACTGGATGTATTTACCAGAAAGTAAAATGGATAATAAAATCCGGAACAATCCATTTGAAAAAAAATTGACAAAAACGGTCAATTCTGGAATGTGTCATACCCTATTGCACATCAGATCGGCCCTTTCAAGAGAAGAAGATTGATACAACAGGCTACAGCAGTCTGATGTTTATTTTTTGACTTACAAGCGACTCAGTGCCAGCGGGACAGATCGAAAGATAGTGATTTTGTATTCTATAGTTATAAATTACTCATGAGTGGCTTCAAAATGACGTTTTACGCGACCCCACATTCCCTTAAAAAAATGTTCCATAATGGCCGACATCTTGAAATCAACTACCACTTTTGAACAATAATAAATTTATGTTCTAGGATTATGAAGTGCTGATACAGAGGTGCAGAATGAGTTGTCACATGACCTACATTCTATCTGACAAATGCTACAAGATTACGCATATTGGTCATTTTGAAATTTTCATCCGTGATTTTTACGTTAAAATATAGTATTTATGCATCAATTACATCATCCCGAATTTCAGCATGCCAGATCGACCGTTCAAAAAATAAATGAGGGCGCCTTTTTGGAAAAGCACTGTATATCTCAAACCTCTCTCATCGATGAACAGTTACGAAAATGAGCGCCTGCAGGGGGTGCCAGGTGGCAGTGGCTTCCGTCTGAGAATCCGGTTGGATCATGAAATTTGCATATTTAGCATAATTTTCTGTACAATTTTGTGAATTTTTGGGATCTCAATACACCTAAAACTAAAAGATTTCTCCATTCTACCTATTTTATCAGTCCAAATTCATATCAACAACCTATCCCCAACTAAGTTTTTTTATAATCACGTTACTTCAACATTTTGGTCCTTTGTGGCTGTGGCTTTGTTTTTTATGATGCCTTAATGCGTCCTCAAATCATTCTTGGCCAATACATTCAGAATTCATGCTACTATCCTAACAACAAAATAACGAATTCAAATTAAACTTTGCGATAACGCTACGGCAAAAATCAATTCTGAAATCCGCATTTAACTCTAGTAGACAACGTTTATCCTACAGCCAACATATTTGTTTTTGCCCCTATTTGTACCCTCCTTACTGTGAATACTCTGACAATGATTTTCTCCAGAGAGAAAAGGTGAAATTTCCTTGGCATCAGCTCAAAAAACAATACTTGACGAGGGTAAGGGCACAACAGAACGCGGGAATTTCATTTTGCACAACAAAAAAATTCTTTCGCTGATTTGAGTGGAAGAAAATTGTATTTTGATGGAGACCTGAGAAAATTGAATTGAAAGGGTGCGGGTCAATACACCAGGAAATGATTTGGGTCAAGTCCTGGCCTCTCATTGACGTCCATGATAAATAAATATTGCTTATTTATATTATTTTATGAGGCGCACTGAAGCGAACGTCTGTTTTTGATAAACGGACCAGCCCTTTCAGGCATCCATTTACTCCGGCCTGTCGGAATTCAAATCACTAAAACTTGAGCTATGTGTACAACGCTCGGGTAAGGCCGTTACCACCGAGAGTACAAGGCCTGACAACAGACTCGTGACGTCACCACGAGTAGGCCGGTCGGCCGGCCGACAGCACGCCGTGCCGTACTTTAGCGCTAGTGAATAATATATTATTTATTTATTTATTTACTCATGTTTGGGGTGCAACAGAATGTGAATTCCAAAGACAGCACCCGCTGCTTACTATAGTGATAAATTAAAAAGATAGATAGATTACAAAATCCAGAAGATATGAAAATCTGTAACACAAGCCTACTATATGAGAATAAACAACACTATGATATAGCACTACTATAAATCGATATAAATTTAGAATTTAATATTTTTAAAAATTACACTATTCCATGAATCGCACTAGTCACCAAAGAACACAAACACAGCACGTTACTAGACAGCTTTGATAACAAAACATATAGAATACTATATAAAAGTATGTAAGCTGCCTCCTTACCAATGCTTTAAAATTGTTAAAATTGACCACAAAAATGTCCAAATTTATAGAGGTATCGTTGAACACCCTCTGGGCCCATTGCAGCATATTTAATATACTCTACCTGATGTAAATAACGGATAATTCAGAAAAGTGTTTTTGGTATATGAAGGCCACTTGGTGGAAAATATTAAAGTAGTTATTAACTATTTTCACCCTGATTTTCACTGATATTTCATCCAACATTACGTGCACGTTAGATTAATCAGTTGATGTTATAAAAGCTTGCTAAAAATGATAAATTCTTCAATGAATAACCCCATGTTAGTCACAATCGATCAACAAAATTTCACAGGAATATGTGGACAATTTACTATTATTATAGGCATAATATAATGGTACTTGAAAATTAAATAAAAAATGTAGTGCTTGTAGAACAGTTGTGTCCAGCAAGAACCAACGAGGCGGTCTGAGGTAAGCTCTTACCAGGAAAGGAATAAGGAAGATGAGGAGGAAAAAGTGTAGGATAAATGATAAGAAAAACAGATAAAATCAAAGTAAAATATACAACAGAAAAACATAACAAAGGTTAACGAAAACTCAATAAAAACTCTTAGAACAAACAAATAACAGCACAAAATAATAACAAAAATTATAAAACAGAAAACAATTATCAAAAATAACAAAAATTAAAGTGCTAAATTCTGAATATGTACAAATAAACATTTATCTACAGCTATGTAAATGTTGCGGCCTCATGTGAATGTATTCAATTTACGTTTCTTTGTTTTATTCGTGCTTTCAAAGCTGTGGTACCTTTTGGCACAATAATTTTTCAAAAATGTATTGACTGTACAAATATCAATTTGTTTTATAACATAATCTGGTGAATGGACTGTGCAACGCGAAAATGAAGTGTCGTGATTATTATCACTCAGATTTTTAATTATCAACTGAATGTCAGTGATTTCTAAAAATGATTCCTCGTCACTGTCCAAAACTTTATTGAAAATTATATAACTTAGCATGACAATATTAATAACTGAATTTTAAGCCACCTCTACTCAAATTCTGTATAATATTGTGCTTGTCTTCTATATCAATATCATCTGTGTGTGTCAAATTTTCCTTACAATGATCGCAGTGATTTGTCTTTAATAAGGCATCGCAACAGTAACCAGCTAAGTAGGTGATGACAGGGATTCCATCCTTTATACTATCAATATCAGACTGTAAAATTTCAACTTCCCGGAAAAAGTGGTAATCATTAAAATTGTGAGGAATTTCATCTATTTCTAAATCATCATTTTCACAGAATTTATCTATTTGTATATCACCATAGCGAGACTTCAATGACATCAGGCTTTGAGTTCGTAACTTTTTCTCAGATTCATATAACTGATGAATTGATATAATATATTGATCCCCTGCCAGTTGACGATACTTACCAAAACTATTTTCCAATGATTCAGTTTGAAATTTACCTAACAATATATAATTACTGTGCAGTTCAGGTTTACAGTACCTTACTAATTTCAATAAGCCATAAACTGTATGATGTAGTGCAGAAAACTGTGAGAAAGTCTGAATAATTTTGCAAACAAGTTGATTTTTGATAGGAGGAATAATCATCAATGCTACTTTGCAGTGCTTTAAGTAGATGTTCTTGTTCCTTGTCCTTCAATTTCTCATCTCGGCTTCTTCTGCTTGATATCTCCTTTGAAAGGTATTTTGGACAATTTGCAAAGATACTTGGAATTACATCTGCCTTTAATTTTGGATACTTACGGGGTACAGTAATGGTCCTACCTGTCTTTTCGTCATGGAAGGTGGATTCCCAAGTGATGCTGTCCTCAGCAAAGTGCAAATTGCATACTCGGGTGTTTTTTGTAACCACTAAATCACTACGAGCGATTGCATTGAGCCATCTTTTACGACAGTTTTCATTCAATGGAAACGCGAGACACACATATAAGTTTAAAACATCAATAATTTTCAGTTTACATAGCATAGAAAGATACATAATAGAGGCTTAGAATGTGAGGTTAGTTGGCTGTTTGACAGCTGTTGGATGCTAACGATGTTACCAAAGTTGCCACATGTATTCTTGACATACTGAGGCAGATCAGAAAAAATAATCACATCCTCACTGAAGCTGCGCAGGCCCCGAGTATATCTTGCAAATTCGCCCACAGAGAGGTACAATTAATTACTAGAGATTTCGATACTGCTATATCGAACCTAGATATACTAAGTGACATATAAATCCGAACACCCAGTTTAAATGGTTTTATTTTAATAAAAGTTGGTGAATGTATTTATCTTACTGTAAATAACAAGTGAAAAAATGTTCAGCCCTATCAGTTGGACATTCCGGTTTTTATACTGTTTTTTTTAAGACCTGTACGATTTCGTCAACTTAGTGAGTTTGATAGGGGCCGTATAATTGCAGTTAGAGTGCAAAGAAGTGTAGACACTGTGGTTAGGTGTTGTCAGGCATGGCTTCGAGAAGGCCGTACGCAAACAGCAAGGGGCACTGGACGCCGCCGTAGAACAACACACCGTGAAGATCGCCGCCTAAGATTATTGGCCTTAAGGGACCGTTTCTCCACTACCAGGTCCATTGCAAATGAATGGTTTGCAGAACACGGAAGACCTATTGGCATGCGAAGAGTTTACCGACGAATGAGAAGTTTTGGCTTGTTTTCATACCGGCCACACTGGGTCCTCCCTTTAACTCGAGAACACCGACGTAATCGCCTTGAGTGGTGCAGACAACGGTCACTCTGGGATCAGGAATGGAACAGTATTGTCTTTAGTGACGAGTCTCGATTTTGTTTAGGCATGCACGATGGTCGTGCCAGGGTTAGAAGGCGACGTGGTGAAAGGAGGAATCCACAGTTTTTTGTTGAAAGATATGTTCATCACACTGTTGGAGTTATGGTTTGGGGTGCTATAGCTTATGGTTCCAGGTCACCTTCAATCTTCATCAGAGGTAACATGAACGCGCAGCGTTATATCCACGAAGTTCTAGAACCCCATCTTTTACCCTATCTTGACACCCTGGCAGATCCAACTTTCCAACAAGATAATGCCCGACCACATGTTGCAAGAGTCACAATAGACTTCTTTCAACATAATGATGTCACA
Source organism: Acanthoscelides obtectus (assembly GCA_963669975.1). Taxonomy (NCBI): domain Eukaryota; kingdom Metazoa; phylum Arthropoda; class Insecta; order Coleoptera; family Chrysomelidae; genus Acanthoscelides; species Acanthoscelides obtectus. Next base: position 92,285,085 of record CAVLJG010000004.1, read on the forward strand.
TTGTTACCATGGCCACCAAGATCTCCCGACTTATCCCAATTGAGCACGTGTGGGATATGATGGGTAGGAGATTGCTCAATTTGCAACGTCCTCCTCAGACTCTAGAAGCACTTCGAGAGGAGTTGGTGGTTGCCTGGAATGAGATACCACAGGAGGACATTGACCACCTGATCAGAAGCATGCCTAGGCGCGTTGGAGAATGCGTAGCACATCAGGGTGCATCCACACATTATTAAAGGTCAAAGGGCTTTAAAGCAGTGCAATCATTTTGAAATTTTTATCATTTACTTATTATGCTTCATTAAGTACTTATACAAAATTTATTTAAAATAAAACCATTTAAACTGGGTGTTCGGATTTATATGTCACTTAGTATATGACAACACCCCAGAGAAATGATGGCGCGGTTCTCTCTCTCACTCTCGCTGGTAACTACACTCTCAATACTTGACTAGATCTGGATAACACAGTGGTCCAACGTCGCCATTCAGTTTGGAAAAAATTCCAAAAATGAAGTATGGTATGTCAGTACATATGTTGTGATGTATGAAATTTTATGTAGCTACCTGCAAAGGCTACAGACGAAACTAGATATGAAAATTGCTCCCAAAGCTATTTAAATCTCAACCAGTCCAAATTGAGGTATAGTGGCTTAAATCAACATAGAATTCTCAGATCGATAGGTCGCCCGTAAGGGTCCATAACCTGGATAATGTGTTTTTGGAAAAATTTTGAATGAATCACCGATGCTGCATTGTTATATCTTACCTAACCGCGATGTTTTATACATTTGCTTTCTTGTCCGGAAATTCGCCAAAAATCGGAAAAAACTGCAGTTTCACCGATTTTCTCTGATTTTTTATACTTTGAAAGTAGGATATCATAGTTTGGCTAACCTAAGAACCTAATGTGTGTATGTATTTTTGGTTTTTGTTCCACCGTCAAAATTTTAATTTCTTTCATAGAAAATTTGTAAAAATGGCAAAAACCGCATTTTCGAAGATTGTTTCCAATTTTTTACGGTTTCTTGTCAAGAAAGAAATACTTAGCTAACACTATTGAATATTTGTGGTCTTTCACGTTCTTATTCAGTTCCGTTGTCAAAATAATGATTTTTTGTCAGGAAAAAAAATTGGAAAAACCGTTGAAAAGCGGTATTTCCAGTTTTCGGTGAATTTTAGGAAAATAATTCTTGATTTTGTTAGAATATCTAAATATTTTACTCGAACCTATAAGTTCTACGAATCTATAAAAAGCACGGTCATGTAGGATTTAGCAATGTAGCACCGTTAATTTTTGTAAAATTTTTGTAGCAAAATTACGCCCGTAAAAAAGTATTTTCAAAAAACACGTCTTTGAAGTTTGAGGTGATCTGACGATCTGAAAATTTGGCTGAGTCGAAATGCCTTAATTTCAATTAATCCAGATTTGAATACCTTTGGGGGTAATTTTCATGTCTAGTTTCGCCATAGCATTTGTCAGTATATACCGGACGCAATCAGTTGAGATCGACTCACTTAAAGAAGCTGCTATTTCGTATTAGAACGTAGTTCGTTATCTAAATGCTTTTTTGTTTGTATCGATCATCATTTAGTCTAGTCATACAGGGTGTTGTACCAATCTTGCAAAATCAACATTACTTGCCGGAAGCATGTAGTTTTTTATTTATAAACTCACAAAGGTTACAAAGATGAACAAAAAAATTTAAGTCTCAATTTTGAATTTCTGTAAAAAAAACTAAAAGCGTTCACATTCTTAGAATTCTTTTAAAAACTACTCTTGTTTACCCCGATTCTAACAGTATGCCACAAGTGACAAAAAAGTTTAACTAACTTATCGAATTTGCAAATTTTGTGTACAGGGTAAGGAAAATAAAAAAACGTGTAAAATCAAATTTCAATCATTTATTATTTTTTCTGTTTCACAAATTTTGTTCGAATTGTTGTCCTCTATTGCGTATGCACGCACGACACCTTTGTCTTATCTCGACAGTTGTCGTACGTAGGCTAATTTCTTGCCGAATCGTACCAAACTCCTCTTCTATTCTTCGGAGGATCAACTCCTCCCTTGTTCCAACTTCTGTCGCATAGATGAGTGCTTTTGCACGTTCCCAGATTAAAAATCGAATGGAGTTAGGTTTGGGAAGCGTGAAGGCCATAGAATAAGACCATCTCGTCCAATCCACGCATTCGGAAAAACATGATTTAGATATTCCCGTACAATTAGCCTCCAGTGTGCAGAACAGCCATCATGTTGGAACACAATTAATAAATAATAATAATAATAATAATAAAATGTCTTTATTAGGCACATTATATAAACTACAACATAATGTGACCTCTACGTAGGCGAAGTCTAGCTCTTGGCTACTCTACTTAACCTACCCAAATAATAAATTGAAATACTTAATCAAAGGAAACTTTGACAAGCAGCAAAAGACGCTTCAAAAGAATGAGCTTGATAGCTTCCTGACATACATAATATATAGACACATATATTACGTAAAAATAAAATAAAATATAAGAATTAAAAACTAACTTTTCCACAATTACTACAATGACAAATAAATCTGTTTCACATGCTTACGAAATCTGTTCACTGGCCAATCCTTTATATTGTCATCTAATTCGTTATAAATCAGGATAACATTGTAAGTGTATGAACTACGAAATAAAGTTGTTTTATACATAGGGATTTCTAGTCTTTTTTTGTGTCTGAAATCAATGTCTGAATTATTTCGTCTGAAAACAAATTTCTCATAAAGATATAAGGGGGATCGAGAAGATATGATCTTATGTGTAAACACTGCTATATGGTACTTGCAAGAATTTTCTATACACATCCAACCAAGCTGAAATCTCTTTAAGGAAACATGATCATACTTCTTCAGATTAAATACAAATCGACCAGAAGTATTTTGGAGTTTTTGGAGTCTTGCTTTTGTGATAGAATCAAGACAATGATAGAACAGTAAAATAAGCTTGGAAATATAATAGCCTCACATAACTTTTTTCTAACTTTAAAATTCAAAATAGAGCGATTGACATAAAAACACTTCAAAGTTGCATAACATTTTTTTAAGATAGACGAAACATGCTCCTTAAACCGTAAAGTATAATCAATAATCAACCCTAAATTTTTTGTAGTATGGAGAACAACGGACCGGCTAGCGGGACGTTGTAGTTAATTTTTCTAGAGGACATAGACAATAAATAATTTTATGCTTCAGTATACGTGGAAGTGCGTAGTGTCTGCATTTTCGTGTGAGTTAGGTATGTGAATATCGTCTGTTGTCTTTGATCTATTGCAATTTCTACATAAGTAGTTATACACTAAGGTCTATTTTTGTCTGCACTCCATCTATATTTTTTTTTTTTTGCTCTGACAAAAATTCCACGAAGCAAAAACCTCATCCACGCTGTACTAATAAATAGCTCAGGGAAATTGGGTGTATGTTTTCGTCATGGCACCCGATGTCGAGCTGTGTAAGGTATGCGAGAATAATTTTATAGTGAGTACTAAAGCAATTAACTGTAGTATTTGCGCATCTAAATTCCACACTTCTTGTGTCTCAGTCAAAGACAGCTGGATAAAAATAATATCAGAGTGTGAAAATCTGCTCTGGGTCTGTGATGACTGCCGTTGCTTCCTATATAAGAAATGTGATTCATCTAAAACTGAGACTAGTATCTTACGAAAAGAAGTTGAATGTCTAAATAGGGAAATGGAGCTTACAAAGCGATTGATGTCGGAACTGGAGTACTCCAGTGAACTACAGAAAACCTTATTGAAGTCTTACGAAAATAATGTTTATGTGACACCAAAAATTGCATTGCAACCAAATCCAAGCACATTTAGCGATATTTTAAAGAAACCATCTACCGCTAGTTCATCTGTGTTGCTGATCAAGGCAGATGCAGTGGAAAATGCTGATAGCAAGAATATTTTCCAAGAAATCACGTCATCTGTTAACCCAGCTAATCTGAACGTTTGCATCAACTCCACTAAACGAATAAAGAATGGTGTAGCGGTTCACTGCAAAGATGACAAATCACTTAACACGCTCAAAACCAGTCTCAATAACAAACTTGGATCAAAATATTCCATTACCCAAGCCAGGAAGCTGAATCCTCGCATGCTTGTCAGAAATGTAAATTTGGAGGGCTTAAATTCGCCTGAGGACATAGTAAACAATATTATTTCCTTAAATAGTTTCGCAAACATTCAGCAGACTGACATAAAATTTGTCACGAAGCTGAAACACTTCAACAGTGTCAACATAGTCATTGAAGTTACACCGGCAGTGCGGAAAGTTTTACTTCAAGAGGGCTTTGTGTTCTTAGGATGGAAGAAGTCTCTTGTAAGCGATCACCTTCATATTGTGAAGTGTATAAAATGCCACTCATTCGGTCATTCGGCAAAGGAATGCAAATCCACGGAAATAATATGTTCAAAATGCTCGGGAAGTCATATGTTAAAGGATTGTAAGTCTGATGTTTCAAAATGTATAAACTGCCTGAACTATAACAGAACAAAGAAAAAAAATATTCAATGTGACCATGCCACAAATTTTAGAGGTTGTCCAATGTACCAAAACTATGTACAAAACCTAAAAGAAAGAGTCGACTATGGCTAATCTATCTACTGATATGAATAAAAATAAAAACCTTAAAATAGCAGTATTAAACATCAGATCGCTTTTAGTCAAGTTTGTCGATTTCAAAAACACTGTGGTCAATTCCCAGGATTGGGACATTATTGCATTAACTGAGACCTGGCTCAATCAAAATGTAGACAATGATCTCATATCTTTGGATGGATTTACTCTTTTTAGGAACGATCGAGTTGACTCCAGAGGTGGCGGTGTTCTGATTTATATAACAAACAAAATTAGATGCAGCGTTATTGACATCACCTCTTCAGTTGAACAATTGTGGGTTACATTCAAAATTAAAGCGACGAGTTTTTGCTTTGGAGTCGTTTATCGGCCTCCTAAGTGTAACGTTTATGATTTTATCAATCAGTTTCAAGATTCACTTAGTTTGTTATATCCGAGATACGACAAAATGATTTGCACTGGCGATTTTAATATTGATTTTCTCGATAAAAACAGTAATGCTGTGAAGTTATTTGATGATTCGTTGAATAATTTTGGTTTGCATCAAATAGTAGCTACGCCGACCAGATTTGGAGTCTCCTCCGAAACGTTGCTAGATCTCTTTTTTTGCTCTGATGATATTCCAAGTACTTGTGATGTATGTAATGTACCAAATTTGTCTGATCACAGTTTGATATCTATAGTCCTTGAATATGAGGTAGAAACCAAACAACCTGTACTACGTAGCTACAGAGATTTCAAAAATATCAACCAAGAATCTTTTAAGACTGCTCTGGATGAAGTAGACTTTATGCAGATAGTTTATTGTCAGGATATAGATACGAAATTAAATATATTTAATCAATTAGTTTTAGAGCTATTTGACAGATTTGCACCCTATCGAATGGCAAGGTTTACGAAAAAACCAGCTCCGTGGCTGACTGATAACATTAAATTTCTAATGAAACTTAGAGATGACAAATTCACTGCCTATAGGAAATCAAGGTGCGATCAGAAATGGGAGGAATACAAAAAGTTACGTAATATAGTAAAATTAGCAACTGATAATGCTAAAAAGATTCATTTGGAACATAAAATTAACAGTACGAACTATAAGACTCTATGGAAAGATTTAGAAGCTATGAACTTTGGCAATAAGACACCCAGGTCATCTATCCCAGTTGATTTAGCTGATGTTGACAAAATGAACCGGTACTTTACGTCTTTATCTAGTGCAGGTATAGAACCTGATGCTGATACATTTTCTTTTTATAAAAATAATGTCAAACCAAATGTATCCCTCTTTGAATTCGCTTTGGCGTCCACAGATCAGGTGAAAGATACTTTGTTTGGCTTCAAAAGCAAAGCATTTGGTGCTGATTTGATAAATACCGAAATGCTGTTGTATTGCTGCCCCAAAATTATTCCTTTCATGACACATATCATTAATGAATGCATATTGCGTCGCTATTTTCCTTTTTGTTGGAAGCACGCTTTGATTGTGCCTTTGCCTAAAGTTGCTCAGCCATCTGAGCTCAAGGATTTGCGTAATATTAGTATATTGCCAACATTATCTAAATTGCTTGAATCAATAATGGATGTTCAGATAAGAGAACACTTAAGAACGAATAACCTCATTATAGATACACAATCAGGGTTCCGTCCGGCGCATAGCTGTACAACAGCATTGCTGGGAGTGGTGGATGATGTATTGTGCAGTGCTGACAAAGGTAACCTGACTGCCTTGGTGCTCTTAGATTATACGAAGGCATTTGACAGGATACATCATGACCTACTCTTAGCCATGCTCCACTTTTACGGATTCTCGGCCGATGCAGAGTCTCTAATGCGAAGCTACTTCAGCGATCGACAACAGCAGGTAATGCTGAATGATAAGTACTCTGCGCCATTGAAAGTGACCATTGGTGTTCCTCAGGGCTCCATTCTGGGTCCGCTAATGTTCATTATTTACACCTCTAATCTATACTTCAGTCTTCACTCTTGTAAAGCTCATTTTTATGCAGATGATACACAAGTGTACTTATCATTTCCTCCAGCTCAAACATTGCCTGCTGTTGATCTGATAAATAAAGACCTTGATCGTCTCACTAAAGCTTCTCGAAATATATGCTTAGACTTGAATCCGGCTAAAAGTACAGTCATGTTATTCGGGCCAAAAAATTGGAGAAACCATTGTGAACCTCTGGTGAAAATAAACCTCGATAACAATACTTTAGAAATAAGCTCGATAGCGCGTAATTTAGGCTTATACCTTGACAAAAACTTGAGGTTTGAGGAACATGTTAACAAGTGCTCCAGAAGGGCGTATTCTAATTTAAAGACGATATACGGTCAAAAATCTTACATCAACCAAAAAACTAAAGTCATACTGTGCAATTCTCTTGTTTTGTCGCATTTTAACTTCTGTGATGTCGTCTATGACAAATGTCTAACTAAATTCACTTCAGATAAAATACAACGCGTGCAAAATTCTTGTCTGAGACTTATTTTTGGTTTGAGTAAATTCGATTCAGTGTCAGCAAAGCTTACTGATGCTGGCTGGCTGAACATGAAGCAACGCAGGCTGCTTCACAGCCTCGTACAATACCATAAGATTATTATACAAAAACTACCTTCCTACTTACACGAAAAAATTCATTTCCGTTACTTAGCTCACAATCGCAATACCCGCAACAAAACTAAACTGACACCGCCTTTTCATTCTACCACCTTATTCGAAAGATCTTTTTCGTATAATATCAGCAAACTTTATAATAATATCCCGCGAGAGTATACTTCTCTTTCTATTGATTTGTTTAAAAAACGTATACGCTGCTACATTGCAGGGAATTGCATGGTATGACTTTGGAGGCATTATGTATTTTTATAGTACCATTTTACAAATTAGCCGCTAGGGTCCATTCTCTGATACTGCTTATACATGTGTGTATGTATATGTGGGTATATATGTGTATATATGTATATGTATGTATATGTATGTGTATATATGTATATGCTCTTTATCTCATTTTTATATATATGCTTACCTTATTATGATGTAAACCTAAAACCAGGGGTTAAGTGGAAGAGCGGATAAGCCGAACTTCGCCCCTCCCACTATATGTTCTTATAAGACTGGTTTTGCAACTTGTTTTGTATTTTCTTTGGTGGGAATAAAGACATTATTATTATTATTATTATTATTTACGACAGCTAGACGCTCCTTGTCGATTTTTACATCAAGAGAATTCAATATAGTGTTACGTTTGACAGCAGGACAAAAAAGCATCACTGAGCACTTATCCTTATTGAGCTTATTGAACTTAAGATTGTTACCATTTGAGTAGTATCCTACTATTGCCTCCAAATCATCATTAAGCTCATTGATTGAAGTATGTAAAGTGTTACTATTAAAGCTCTTATATATCTGTGTATCATCGGCATAGCACATCACAGAAGAGTTTTTCACAGAGCTACCCAAGTCTATAGTATAAATTAAGTACAACAAGGACCCTAAAACTGAACCCTGAGGGACACCTGATGTTATATCAATCGTACTAGATATAGTGTTGTCTATCTCTACTACTTGTTTACGATTTGAAAGATATGTTATAAAAAACATTAGAGGTATGTCTGAAAAACCAAAAAACTTCAATTTAGCACATAAAAGCTCATGATCTATTTTATCGAACGCTTTAGAATAATCTAATGATACAAGTGCTGAAGCATCTCCCTTATCAAGCGAAGCAATGATGTCATCTAAAACCCTTGCTAAAGCTGTAGTTGTACTAAAACCACTGCGGAAACCAGATTGACACTTGGTAAAGAAATCATTATTAGAGAAATAATGATAAACCTGATGTTTAATCAATTTCTCCAATATCTTCGATATAACAGGAATCAAAGTTATAGGTCTTAAGTCTGAGAGATATTTTGGATTTTTACATTTAGGCAAGGGCTTGACAAGAGATAGTTTCCAAGCATCAGGAAAATACCCAGCCTCCAGGCAACAGTTCAATAAATGCGTCAATGGAAGTAGTACTCGAGGCAAGCAATGCTTAAGCATTGAGACTGTTATACCATCCGAACCTGCTGCATTAGATTTTAGGGACAGAATAATGTCTAGCACATTTTGTGGGGTAGCAAAACTAAATTCAAATCTAGCACTTTTGGTACTATTAAATTTATCAACTAGATCCTTGCAATTGCCCGTAGGTGTGAAAACGGAAGAAAAATAATTGTTTACTTCATCGGCATTTTTCAACTGCGTAGGTAAAGATCTATCTACATTAGTTTTGAGTTTCAATGAATGTACAGCTTTCCAGAGATGCTTGTTACTATTTAGTTGTTCATTGAAGCTTAGATATGCTGCTTTCTCCCGCCTAATAGCGGAAATGACATCATTTCTTAATTTCTGGTAATATTCGAGACTAGCTGGACTTTTTAAAATCTGATACTTTCTGAAGGCTTTATCTCTCTCAGAGATCAAAAATTTTATGCCACCTGTGAGCCATGGAGCATAAGGTTTAGTAATACGTGCTGAAACAACAGGAGCATGGACATCAAACAAATCCAAAATATGATTAGAAAAAGACGTAGCTTTATCCTCTAAGTTACTGATGTAATATATATCATCCCATGGGATTTTATACAAATCCACCAAACACTGATCTTTACAACAATGTTTAAAGTCTCTATATTTGACAGTCTTTTGAAAATTCTTAGGTCGTGTGATGTTGAAGCCACATCTGACTACATTATGATCTGACAAATTCGGAACAGGTGCAGAGCTAGTTGAAGTTAATGATTCAGCTAAGTTATTTGTTGTACAAATGACATCTATGGAGGTTGCCGTGGTTAAAGTTATCCTAGTTAGTTGGGTGATGTGAGATACCATATCGTAGCACGTAATGCAATCTAGAAAACAATGGTCAGTAAGTTGATCAACGTTTATATCACCCAGCAAGCATATATTATCATACTGAGGAGACACAAATGAGAGAAAGTTGTCTATATGATCAATAAAACTTGATAATCTGCTGCACAAACCAAAATTTTTAGATTATTCAACACTATTTCAGCACAAACCTGCTCCATACCATCTGGACATAAAAAATCTTGCAATACCAGCTTACCTCTCAGTGAATCCCTTAAATAAACACCAACTCCTCCTCCACGTCCTACTCGATCAGTATGGAAAAAAGTGTACTCAGGAATATTTACTATATCTGCTGTAAAATCATTATTAATCCATGTTTCGGAGATACCCATAATATCATAGTTATCAGTAGTCAACAAATCTACAAAGGAATCAAAGCCAGCAAACAGAGATCTTACATTCAGGTGTCCAACAACAAAATGGTTATAAGTTTTTGTGCAATTATTCATAAGCAATCTGCATTTTCAAATTATCGATCTTCATTTTGTAATAACTGCAAGAGGTATCACTTGCAACATGCTTTGTACACCAGTTAGTTTTATATCTATCATTATGAAACTTACAGTTAGGACAACAAGAATCATCAGTTTTACAATCTCTAAATTCATGAAAACCTGAGCACTTAGAACAGACAACATTCTTGCTTCGGCAATCTTTCTTACCATGACCAAATTTACAACATTTGTAACAACGTAGCAAATATAAATTTTCCCTCACAGTACATCTCACCCAGCCAATAAAAACAAACCTTTTGCTACTAAGTAAATTGAACACAGAAGGAACCACCTCGATAACAACATTTTTTGTATTTTTAACCTTATAGCAACTAATTATTTTTATATCAACTGAATTAACACCTAAATTGTTATTGAATATTAAGTCGCCAACAAAACTATCAACAAATTCAAGTTTATCTGGACCAGGATTTTTGAAACAGTCGTTAGGTACACCCTGTATCAACATTCAGACCATTTATGTTGAGTTTAGTCTTGTTGATATTGACATTAAGAGCACCAGGCGAATAACGAGATTTAAAATCATTTTCGACAGTTTTGTACGAAGTAGAACGATCTGCAGGCTTAATCAACAAAAATGAATGGTCCACTTTTTCCACGATAGCACTGTACGAAACACAATCTTTGTTTTTGCTGCTGTTGCCCACTGGCTGACTTCGAAATTTATCTTCAAGGTCACTTATGAGTTTTTTCTGAATTTCCACAATATAACCTCTCTCGTTTGCGATTTTATCGATCAAATTTTTTTCTCTTACCAGGCACTCAATTTCTTTTTCCAATACAGCTAAATCACTTTCGGGCATACTAGCACTGCTCCTTGACGCCCGTGAACCAGACACCATTCTAACTTCAGACTTTTCAGGTTTTCGATTAAATACTGCTTCCCCAAAATCTGCCATTTTCAGCTTGCCATTTATCATTGGAAGACAATCGCTGCAGAACCATTTGATTCCCGCACAATCACGCTTAACTTTAGCTAATTTGTCGTCGACCTCAGCACAATGATGATGGAACAACTTTTTGCAAAAATCGCAAGAAATATTCTTGGTATTCACAATGAAATTATCTGAGCATCGAGCACACGCCTGTATGCCGGACGCCATCTTTTTCCGATATATCGCCATTGAAACTTGGCACCTCATTCACCAATTCGGGCAACTTATTTTGCAGAAAATGTAGATAATTATCTCCTTTAAGACGATCTAGCAAATAATGTGACCCAATCACATGACTGCCAATTACTCCTGACCAAACATTAACACTGAATCTTCTCTGAAAAGAGCTTGGCCTCTTCACTCTTGGGTTCTGATCTTTTGAAGCCCAATGGTGCAGATTGTGCAAATTTAGTATCCCTTCCTTGGTGAATCTGGACTCATCCGTCCACAGAATACTTGTCAAAAAGTCCGGATCGTCCACGTCTGTGTGCAGCAAGAAACGACAAAACCGGACTCGGTTGTCGAAGTTATTGTTTTCAAGACCTGCCATCAAAAAGATACGGGTAACATTAGTTTGCCGCCGATACATGCTAAATAAAAGGATAAGAAGTTTCCATTGCAGACAGTTGTAAGTGTGATAAAAAAATTACGTACCTTGTACAGGAGTGTAGTTGAAGGCATGTTTATTATTCTGGCGAAGTACTTTCCACACTTTCCAAATTGAAATTCCCAGAGATGAAGCTACGTTTCGGATGCTTTGAGTAGGATATTCCTTGACAATGGCCAAAATTCTCTCATCGATGTCAACATTGTGTCGCACTACGACACCTCTTGGTACATTATTGCTCACAGTATCGGTTTCTCGTAAGCGTCGATAAGTGTTCGTAGATTCTTTGCGCTGCTCGTGCAACACAGTTGGCTTGTCCGTACACCAACAACATGTCTGCATACTCTTCATTTGTAAATGCAGCCATCATCAAAACAGAACTCAACGAAAACTGACAAAATAACAACAGTCACAGGTAGCGGCATTACGTAGAAGTAACAAACGCGTTAGGCAGCCAGCAGGGACGAACCTCGATGGAAACATGGAGCCACGTCGTCCCTGTCGGTTAGCCGCTCAACTAGTAAAAGATAGAGACAGATGATACTGCTCCGCTGTGTACGAGGGAGACAAAAGTTTTTACCTGACTTACGTTGTACGTGTAAATTACACAACAGAAACAAAAATTCATTGTTATTATCCGACCGAAAAAATTTGACCCTGTAAACAAAATTTGCAAATTCAATAAGTTACGTAAAGTTTTTTGTGACTTGTGGCATACCGTTAGAATCGGGATACACTAGAGTAGTTTTTAAAAGAATTCTAAGAACGTGAACGCTTTTAGTTTTTTTTTGACAGAAATTCAAAATTGAGACTTACATTTTTTCGTTCTTCTTTGTAACTCTTTGTGAGATTATAAATTAATAAAAAACTACATGATGCTTGCAAGTAATGTTGATTTTGTAAGATTGGTACAACATCACCCGTTAAGATAAATTAATCATTAGGTGGACATACCCTTTATTTATTTTATTTCACTTTGTGTACCTATTACATTTTGGAGCTTTTACTAAAAAAAATTAAAAAATCTACATAATCAATTCCGTTGGGCTAAAAACTGTTTGAGGGACCTGGGGTGATAGAAAAAGACCTACTCTGTGCGCCATTTAAATTTGGCAAACGATGCCAGTGATTCATCTTTATCGTGTTTGATGGTAATGGTTTTGAGTTTTTGCTTTGTTACAACTGTAGAAATAATGTCGTAACTAGGAAAAATAAAAATATTCTCAGTATTTCTCCACATGAGAAGGTTTAGAAATTGAGCAGGTAATTGTAGGTTTTGAAATTAACTAAAACTACAATTACACTGATCAACAACCAAAAAATATCCTAAATAAAATCAACAAAATATTACTATTTTTAATGTGCTAAAACCGGAATGAAGCTTATTTTTTCAATATTAGTTCAAGTTTTAGAGATACGGTAATTATATGTGTTCCTGCTGTGACAGTGTTAATATACTGTAATTCACAAGAATGCACGTGCTACATTTTTATATTTTGCAAGGAGAGGTGATGTAATCAGCATGATTGTGTTACGTTATACATACGTGTACATTATATTGATTTATATTAGCCATTTTTTCCTCAGTTGGCTGACAGCGTTCATGCAAAATGTCTCGAAAGTGTATAAACAATCCAGGTCAGTTTTGTTACGTGTGTGGTGATGTGACTTTTGCGTCTCAGAGACGGTCTATTACTACACTAATAACAAAGGCATATCAGCTTTATTTCGGTTGTAAACTAGGTGATCAAGACAAACAGTGGGCTGTAATACATGTGCTTCAAGTCTGAGGAGCTGGTTAAATGGCAAAAAACGGTCTATGCGCTTTGCTGTCCCAATGGTTTGGAGAGAGCCTACAAATCATATTAATGATTGTTACTTTTGCATGATACCTTGTGTTGGACAAGCCACAGGTATGTCCAAGAAAAAAAATCGGATATTAACTACCCAAACATACCATCTGCGATGAGACCTGTGCCTCACAGTGACGAAAATCCTATTCCAAAACCCCCAGAATCCTACACTTGCGAATCAGAAAACGAATCAGATCATGGCGATCGAGTGATTCGTCAGGAAGAAGATATGCCATCAACGTCAAGAGATCCTGATTTTATACCGAGCACGTCATGCCACCAACCGCACAAAATAACACAGAATTAAATGATCTTGTAAGAGATTTAGAACTTCCAAAATGTAAGGAAGAGTTACTTGGATCAAGACTGCAGCAGTGGAACTTGTTAGAAGACGATGTTTCGGTATGTGTTTTTCGTAAACGCCACAAAGACTTAGAACCATTTTTCAATATGGAGAATAACTTGGTTTTCTGCAGTAACATTAACGGCTTACTGGCGGCTTTAAATATAAACTATAACCCAGAAGAATGGAGATTGTTTATAGACAGTTCAACATTGAGTTTAAAGGCAGTGTTATTGCATATTGGAAATATTTTACCATCTCTTACTGTAGGGTATGCAGTTCACATGAAAGAATCATATGACAATATGAAGTACCTATTGACATGCATAAAATACGATTAGCACCAATAGCATATTTGTGGCGATTTGAAAGTTGTTGCAGCTAGGCTACACAAAGTTTTGCTGTTTTTTGTGTGAATGGGACAGTCGGGCAAAGGCACTTCATTACACCAGACAAAACTGGTCTGTTCGTCAATTCTTAGAGCCAGGTCAAAAAAATGTACAGCATATAGAGATAGAGATGGGTCAGCTTTTCAATACCTGCGTCAGAAATTTCCAAGACTAAGTGAGGCAAAGGTTAAAGAAGATATTTTTGTTGGGCCACAGATTCGAAATATTTTGAAAGATACACAGTTTGAAAACACTTTAACAGGTATTGAAAAAACTGCTTGGAATTATTTCCGTCTGGTGGTCACTAATTTCTTGGGAAATAGAAAAGCTGACAACTATAAAACCCTTGTCAAAAATATGCTGTCATCGTATCAAAATATGGGCTGTAATAAGTCTCTTAAGATACATTTCCGACACTCACACCTGGACTTTTTTCCTGACAATTGCGGAGCCGTAAGTGATGAGCACGGCGAACGTTTTCATCAGGATATTTCAACAACGGAAAATAGGTACCAGGGAAAGTGGAATCCTTCCATGCTTGCAGACTACTGTTGGACTCTTGGTAGAGATGCTCCAGAAACGATCCATAAAAGAACAGCAAAATGACAGTGCATATAGTGATTCTTATAGATATATGAATCTTGTTACTTTTTTTAATATATCCTTAAAAATAAAAAGTTTTTTTTCTAAACCGCAACTAATTTTTTTATTTCATTGTCATTTTTGGATTCAGCGCCTTAAAATTAACAAAGAAGTCACTTTTCTCACAAGATACAATTAAAAAACTAAAATTTGTTGTCCAGTGTTACCTGTCACGACATTTTTTTGGTTTTATTTTCGGTATTTACTTATTCGGGGTTATTCGGAAAATGGCTTTCATGGAAGCATTATAACAAAAAATATAGCTTGTATTGAGTTGATTTTATATGTTTTGAAGAAAAATGATATTACCGTTCAAGTTACTTACCCAACTTTGCAAAAGTTTTCTAAAAGATTTAAACTACGCTAGATACTAAAAAAATCAAAAAGTTAACTACAGAAACAGAGAAAAACATGATGAATGAACATTTATTAAAATACAGGGCGCGGCAGAGAAGACGGTCGTTTTTGAGATGGGTAGTATTCTCCGCCTCCGTCTACGAGAGAGGTGGGGAGGGTGCCGTTTGACTCGTGAGTTCCTAGCAATATTTTACCAGTTGTCGTTATGGAGCCTTGGACGGTGGAGCACCGTGCTTTCGAATATGTGTGACGAAGCCCACTTTCACCTAAACAGCATGGTTAACCAGCAGAATTGTCGTTATTCGGCTCATGAAAATCCGCAACAGTTACACGAAAGACCGCTGCACAGCCCAAAAGTAACGGTTTGGTGCGCTGTATCGCAAACTTGCATCATTGGCCCTTACTTCTTCGAAGACGGTAATGGTCGTGATGTTACCGTGAACTCAGAGCGCTACGTCGACATGATCACCAACTTCTTTCTCCCAGAATTACGACGGCGACGTGTTCCAATCCCACCTATGTGGTTCCAGCAGGATGGGGCGACACAGCCCGAGCATCCATGGACGTTATTCGCCCTCTCTTCCCTGGTCGCCTGATTTCCAGGTTTGGCGATGTTCATTGGCCTCCTCGGTCCCCAGATTTATCCATATGCGATTTTTTCTTATGGGGACACCTCAAGGCTAGAGTATACGCGAACAAGCCCCGAACTCTGGACGAATTGAAGGGCGAAATTCGCGTGGAAGTCGCCCAAGTTGAGAGAGCGAGGTTGGAGAGAGTCTACGCAAACTTCCAAGAACGCCTCCAGCACTGCATCTACGATTTTGGCCACCACATGCCTGATGTGATTTTCCACACTTGACTGTCTCAAATGCTATTTCCTTGTGAACCTGATTCCATCAATAAATTTGTTTTCGAGTAAAAGTTAACTATTTTATGATTTTTTTAAAACCGTCCATGCTCTCTGCCGCACCCTGTATAACCCAAGGTTACCAACGGAGCTATTTTGCGGCGTCATGGAAATTATTTTAAATTTTCATTTTCATTTTTTCAAGTGTTGTGCAACGATTTTGGCAAAATTCCACGAAAACTCTTATAAAGCATAGTAGAGTATATTTCAACAGTTGGCGGAGCTTACTCCACTGGGACCAGGGGGGTAAAACAGGATATTAATGCGTAATCTAGCAACCATGTCGCACCCTCACAAAATGGCCACACAAGTCACCGTGTTGTCACTGAATAGCATGGAATTAAACCTTCTTGAAATGCAATAATCAGCTGTATTCATAATGTCTAATATAAATATAACCTAGAATGTGTACTCGTGAAAAAAGAAAAATATGGCAAATTTGTAGTTTTTTGCAGGTTTTAGGTGTGCTGGTAGCTTTAAGGCATATATTTGGGAATTTCTTAATCGCTGTCAATATAGTGTGGATGTTTGTTCAGTTCCTGAACAACAAAAAATATTCAACTTTAGAGATGTATGGATATCAATAAACCTGAATGGTTTTGTGGGAATATCAATCTAAGGTGCCATAATGGTTCTGATGAACGTCAAGTAAAGTACTGAATGTTTGGAAACGAGCAATATCTTTTGGTAGAGCCTGACATCAAGTAGGTGCTTAATGGCTATCTGCAAGAGATTTATAGGAAAAAACACCCAGTATCACATATCAATTGAAGAAAATAATATAAACATGAATAAAAAATCAACAATAGTAATTAAAACATGAATTTTATTCCAAATATCCAACATTTCTTTAAATTTTGACTGAATTATACGTAAGTTCTTAATATTCAATAAGCTGGTGATGTTTCAATGACAACCTGTCATCTCATACTTTGACAGTTTTTTGTTTTCAACATTTCATAGCTATTGGTTGCTAAAATTTGTTGATTGGAACTTGAAGCTCATTCGTTGTATTTGACGGTCTGTTACCCTATAAGTGGAGAATAACGGCACAGCATTGGTGAAATCGACCCTTAAGTTGTTTTTTTTTATTTTTCTGGTCTATTAAGCTCCATTAATGACCCCTCCCCACACTTACACAAAGTTATATTCCTGTCTTATGCAAATAATGCAAATATCATAATATATTCTCAATTAAATTGATAATAATATCTCGGCACAAAGCGCTCACCAAGGTCAGCTGAAGACCTAAATTATTCAATAAGAAAATTACAGTTTCACGATTTGTTACAAAATGAAACATTATCATACTTTATAGGTTAAATGCATCCATGTAATTGACCCAGTGTGCCAAGCATTGGGCTGGCACTCATCCATTAGAAAACAATTTCCCTGGGAATCCCGTTCTCTTCATAAGACGCAATTACCGCGGCGGCAAGAAGGGGGAACAAATTCCGATATTCCGGAGGCGAAATGAGCAATTTTAATTCCAATTATATTCGAGAGATGGGGAAAACGCGCAATGTGCCGTCCTCCAGCAGATGTATGATCGCCATTGGCGTCATTCGTGCACATTTTCGGTGTCTCGACGACATCGGTCCTAACGTCTGTCTCAATTTGCAACGTTCGACCTGTCTAAGCCGTCTGCTGTGTCCAGCTCCACGCACTTGCAAACGGCAGTCGTCCAGAGAGGTAAACCTGGCAAAAAATCTACATTCACGAACTTATGAAAAAAAATGCTCATTCTCATGTTTTTTGTTGCGCTCAGTCTATTTTTCATAGTTTTCGGGAGTGAGTAAAGAGGCTAAGGCCCAATTTCACCAACAACAGTCCGTTATTCTCCACCTATAGGGTAACAGACCGTCAGATACAGCGAATGAGCTTCAAGTTCCAATCAACAAATTTTAGCAACCAATAGCTATGAAATGTTGAACACAAAATACTGTCAAAGTATGAGATGACAACTTGTCATTGAAACATCACCAGCTTATTGAATATTAAGAAATTACATATAATTCAGTCAAAATTTTAAGAAATGTTTGATATTTGAATTAAATTCATGTTTTAATTACTATTGTTGATTTTTTATTCATGTTTATATTATTTTCTTCAATTGATATGTGATACTTGGTGTTTTTTCCTATAAACCTCTTGCAGATAGCCATTAAGCACCTACTTGATGACAGGCTCTACCAAAAGATATTGCTCGTTTCCAAACATTCATTCATTTACTTGCCGTTCATCAGAACCATTATGGCACCTTAGATTGATATTCCCACAAAACCATTCAGGTTTTTTGATATCCATACATACATAAAGTTGAATATTTTTCGTTGTTCAGGAACTGAACAAACATCCTCACTATATTCACACTTCAGTTGGCCCACTTCAAGATTTGTAACAAAATATACCTTTATAAACTAAACATGACGAAACTATTTACTTCTAAAACAATTTATTTTCTCAAAAACATTTTAGATACACTCTAGTCGTAAAAAATACATATTTGAAATCACTTAGACCTATAACTAATAGAACATCTGAACAAATAAACAATGTTCGAATAAATTAGCGAAGTTAACAACGCAACAATTGAAAGATTACCATTGGGTAACATCACCTTTATTTTTTATTACGGCTGAAACTGTTTGGGACATAGTGTTAACCAAGTTTTGGCAAAAATTTGGTGTAAAACAATCCCATATTTCTTGAAGCTTTTGTCTTAGTTCGGTGATTGTACGAGCAGGATGTGGTCGTAGAACCTTTTCATCTCGTGCCACAAAGTTTCAATAGGTGACAGATCTGGACTGCTAGAAACCCATTTCAAAAGTGGTACATTACTTTCTTCCATCCATTTTATAGCCTTTTTGAGGTATGGCACGCTGCACCATCTTGCTGAAACACAAAATCTTGGCCGGATGTCAAAAATTCTTCCACCACTGGTAAAAGCAATTCTTCTAAAATTGCCAAATATTTGTTTGTATCCATATTTCCATCAATAAAATGAAGTTTTCCTACTCCTCTTGATGACATACTGCCCCAGACCATAATGGATGCTGGAAATTTCACTTTTCTCTTCAGACAGTCAACATGGAATGCTTAATTTTTTTTGCGAATAACTCTACTGCGACTGTCACCAACACAAACTTCGAATCGGGCCTCATCACTCCATTGTATTGCACACCATTGTTGAGGTGTCCATTGTCTATGTTCTTTAGCCCATCTAAGCCGATTTTTCTTTTGCAGTGGAGTTACTACTGGCTTTTCTTTGGCCTATAAACAAGTTGTGCAACTTTAGGGTTTTTACTTCACTTTTTTATAAGAAAACTTACCTTGCAAGTGCTAAATCCCAGTTTGTGGGCCTCTCTATGAGTTGTGGACCTCGAAATTCTCCTTCCAACAGCATCACTCCACAGAGAACTTAATTGTAAATAATTGGCACGCGTGTTTTTCACGATTATTATTCTTAATGCTCTTCGGTCGGCATTTGTGATATTACTTTTTTTCACATATCGTGGCTTAATATTAACTGAACCAGTTACGTTATATCTTCTAACAATATTTCTCACACTGTACCGCGATAAGTCTAACAAAGTTGCAATTTCTGAGTTTGATTTCCCAGAATTAAAAAAATTAATTATCAGTAACCGAATTTTCTCCCTAATAACCTTTCCTCTACCCATTTTGAAAACCTTAACTACCCAAAACTATTTTAAACGTATTCTGACAGCTGTGATTAATAAAAACCATTGTCATGGCTTTTATTTTTCACAGCCATTGAAATGAAAATAAGTTGATATGCTGTACGAGTAATTGCAACATGTGTCATTTTTATGCTGCAAATTTGATTAGGGAGTGATAAATTTGGTGTTTTCTACCATATATTATCAAAATATTCATTGTTAATATTTTAAACCTATAACACCCTGCTACATTTTTATTATTTGTGTTTGATAAGAAAAAAACTAAAATTTCAATAGTTGGGCCAACTGAAGTGGGAAGGGGCTCGTGCATGCTAACAGTAATTACACACAACCACGCGGGCACGGTGGTGATTTCCCGTAATTCTCCTCAAAGTTTTTCTTAATTTATAACTTTGAACATAACCTCTCTTCAGAAAGCACAACACAAATATCTTGTCGGGCACAGCTAATAGATATACTTCATTGGCAGCATATTCAGTAATGATTTTCTCACACAGCAAATATCGCGATTTTATGCACATGCAGATCAATTCACAAAATCATCCAGATGCGATCTTGCTATTCAACCAACTTTCTTCTCAGAGATGAAAACTACAGACCACTCGGCTTCACAAGACATATGCAACCAACAACGCGTGTAGTTTATTTCAGTCATTCCTAGATAGATAGACGCTCACAATGATCCTAGTGAGCAAACGTGGAATGACTGTTTGCACCCTAAAAACTACTTAGTCTGTAAGATGTCATTTTACAGGTTTTTTTTTGACGTTTTACAGGTTCTTTACATAATACCCGTGCGGTTATAGGATAACTAAACAACTTTGTGGAGACCTTAAATGAACGTAAAAATCGATAAATTGGCCGTATGATATCACCGCGGGTGCCGGTTGTTGAAGCCGTTGCCTACCAACAAGTAAATACGGACAGTTTTCATAGTTTGCAAGCACAGGTAATTGAAAAATTGAGAGCGCTAAAATTACTTCACCGCCTGGGTCATACAGAAATTCGTGTAGAACTTAACACCCGGAAATCAAATTCATAAGGTACAGTTTACGGTTTTACATATACTTTTTGAAAGATTTTCTGGGTCACTTTTCGGTCCCCTGGTACTGGCCTTTTTACGGGAGAGGAGAGTAATGTAATTCCAGCGCCTGATTCTTTAAATTAATCTCGATTTCATAGCTACACAGCTAAGGTGACTTACCTTGTAACCGGTCTTACGGTAATTTTTAGCTATCTATTGCCAAAATCGTGAAGAGGTTCGGCAACAGCGTGACCATGTGTGAGTGCGAGTCAGAGTGCAAAGTGCAACGGAAGGCAGGTTAAGACCTGGAGGATGACTTGCGCGGGGAGACGGGCATGAGCTTCGGCAGAAGGAGCACGTACAGGGTTTGTCCGGAAAGTAATAGGACTCATTTTCTTCCGCCATGACTGTACTTCGGAGAGTGCGCGCACCGACTGGATTCGGTAGAGGGCGTTCCTAGCTAACGAATGAGCAGCTGGTCAGTTGTCTCCGAGCACTTGGAGAGTCCGGACGGGCATTTTCGCGCGACGTGTTTCTGTGAGTGGTGCAAGCCGAAAATGCAGCGTTCGTTAGAGCAGAGGTACGCGATTAAATTCTGTGTGAAACTCGGTAAATCTGCAGCAGAGACGTTTGATATGATCAAGCAGGCTTACCCAGGTGTTGCTTTAGCAAGAAGTGGTGTGTTTCGGTGGCACCAGGCCTTTTTGGAGTGCCGGGAAGAGATCGCTGATGAAGACCGAGCTGTTAGACTTTCGACTTCTACAAACACCGATAATGTGACTACTCGTGTGCGCAAAGTTTTAAACTCAGACCGTCAACTATGAATTCGTTTAATTGCCCAGATATTAAATTTACGAAAATCTGGGTCCGACAAGACATCGCAGCCGACTGGACAGCTACCTGACCAAGGCCGGCATCCCAACGCTTCCGCAGCCGCCCTACAGCCCAGATGTCCCCCCCCCCGAACTTTTTTTTGTTTCCTCGCCTGAAAAGGCCGATGAAAGGCAAGCATTTTGAGACGACAGAGGGGATCCAAGGAGCATGCACCGCGGCTCTCAAGGCTATTACGGATAATGCCTTCCGTGACGCCTTCAATGCTTGGAAATCGCACTGGCAGCGCTGCATCAACGCAGAAGGAGCCTATTTTGAAAGTTTTTAAAGAATTGTAACGATTGGCTCAATATTTTTTTTAAATCGACTCAGTCCTATTACTTTCCGGACAAACCCTGTATATCGTCGCTCAGCCCGATGGACGTACTAACATTGTTTTAACGCTATTTTATTTTTATTTCGAATTGTACACTATCAGTTGTAAATCGGCCTCTACCTCAATAAATAAAGTGGTATCGCAGTATCACCATCTTCCTACCCATTAACCTGAGAGAGCTAGCTCGAGAACTATTTCAATCGGTCACTGAGAAGCAAATATCTCGGTTATAACAAGCGTTTATGTCCCTTGATGAGTTAGACTTAGAACCGGCAGCGCTTTCTACCTTGGGCTCTAATTTCACGCTGCGATTGTAAACGCCCATTTACGCCCTAGACACATCAAGAACAATTATCCACTGATTTTTAATCTGAACTTTTCACAACTAAGTGAGAAGTGCTGCACCATTTTTCATGATTTCAGTCACTAAACAATTTGCGATGAGAAGTATCGAATTCATTAAAATATTTGACTCATTTTGGCCAACAGAAAAGCAATACAACCCCGCCACTGGCAATGCACCATAGTGCACATTCGTTTTCGATTGTAATTTGGCGAAATTGGCCATTCTGTACGTTTGTTAGATTAAGCACGTATAAGGTTTGATTATTTGAGACTGGTCAATTGCGAATCGTACGGAGAGTGAGTGGTTATTCAACAAAGCCGGACTGGGTTTATCAGTTGCCTAAAATGAACGTCTTGCCGGTCGATTGTATTGTACTCTCGAGCACGCAGATATCGAACTCGGATGTAATCGAACTTTACACAGTGGCGTAAAAGATTGCAACAAATGATTTTTATTTTTTACACCATAGCAGCTGCGCAGGCAGAAGCCAGGACACCGGGGCCAAAGAAATTTTGGTAATCCCATTTTTGAACTGCCTAAGGTTAGTAGAACTGGGAAAAACCTCCTCGTGTAGATTGTTCCACAATCTCGATACCGAAAGGACAAAGGAGCGGTCGTATCTACCAGTTCTTGATGTACGGAGGGCGACACCGATAGGATGGGAGGCTGAAGTCAGGCGGGTATGTCTGATAGGCACATCGCGCAGCGGCATCATGGAGGAGAGCTCTGAGGAGCAAAGCCCGTTGGCGTAGCGATAGAAGAGAGCTAGATCCCCAACGGCCCGTTGGTGCGAAAGGGTCCCGAGACTGTCCGCTAGAGAGGAGTCATTGATCAGTCGCATAGCCCTCCTCTGAACAGCATCGAATATGGATAATGTAGTCGGGGCGGCAGCACCCCAAACATGTGAGCAGTACTCGATGTTAGGTCTTATCTGGGCCTTATGCAGAGTGAGCAGATCATATGAAAAAAGTACTTCTTAGCTCTAAACCATTGATTCCCAAAGTGGTCTATATCGACCCCTAGGGGTCTATGACAACCTGCAAGGGGTCTACGTCAGCAAAAAAAAAATTGGGGGTCCATGAAATGAATATGGGGGTCCACGATAGTGGATCTCAACACATACACTGATAGTACCTATTTACTTACATCATACTATCTTATAATATCAAAACATATACATTATTTATAAAAGTACCTATGAAGTAAAAAATTTATTATATATGTTTATAAAATTGTGTAAGTTGTAGGATGTTGGTATTTGCTTTGTGGTCGCAATACATTTTGAACTTGTAAAAACCTGAGAGTCGCAGTCTCAGAGCTTCGCTACCTTGCACTGATTTGTTCAATTCGTCACTCTATAAATACGAATGTGGGACAAATACGTTTATTCGTTTCCTGAATCTTGAAAAGGAAAGTGCTAAGCAAATATTTTAAAAAATATAAACAGATAGTATATCACACAAATTATAGTGAGTCAGTGTTGTTTTGTTTGAGAGTGCTGGAGAAAAGTAAGTTCATTATTTTTTATTAAATTTTAGTTTTGTACTCGTGGTTAGCAAAGATAGATAACTTACGCCAATCATGACTTTAGTTATTAGTAGTTAAATATTCAATCATGCAAAATTACACGAGTACTCCTCAATAGTTTCTTTTTGAAAGTTTTAGCAATCGGTAATATAATTACAGTGCAATCTCCGTAATTCGAGCTAATTGTTGCAAGAAGATGTTCGAATTATGGAATGTTTTCGGAAAAATCAAAAAATATTTTTAATATACAGCTGCTGGATTTTCACAGATGACTGATGCCATGTCCGAATCTAAAAAGAAATGTAGACAGTACAGTGTTGATTATTTGAAATTTGGCTTCATTCCATCATTGCCGGACAAACAATCGCCTATGTGCCTTTTATGCAACAAAGTTTTGGGCAATGACGCTATGAAACCATCTAAACTGCAAGATCATCTGAGAAGATGCCACCCTGATAAAGCAGAGAAAGATTTGAAATACTTTCAAACACTCAAAGATCAGTCTGCTTTTAGGAAATCTTTCAGTACTACTACTTCCCTCTTAAACTTAGTGGATAATATTATTAGAGCACTTGATAAAAAAATGGGCGTAGCAGTGATGTCAATCGATTATTCCAAGGCATTTGACAAAATAAATCATGAGTTGTTAATAGCAAAGTTGAAGTATTATGGCATAGATCCAATTGCATTGAACTTTTTCCGAAATTATATATCAAATCGATCGCAGTGTGTATCAATTGAAAACAATAAATCTAGTTTTCTAGAAATCTCGTCTGGAGTACCCCAGGGGTCTGTTTTGGGTCCCTTGTTGTTTTTGATATATATTGCTGATCTGCCTAAAGCTGTGAGTTTTTGTGAACTCCAGTCTTTTGCGGATGATACTCAACTGGTCCATTATTTTGATACTGATGATATGGAAATGGCACAGACATCAATAAACCATGATATTCAAAAAGTGTATGACTTCTCGAATAACCACAACCTGTCAATAAATCCTGGTAAATCCAGCCTGTTATTTTTTGTTCGGATCGTAGGAGGGAAGAAATTAAAAGTCGATTAACTATTAAAATTGGATCTCAACGACTGTACCCCGTTGACGAGGTTAAAATTCTTGGCGTGATAATCGATTTCAAACTTAGATTCACCAGTCATGTTAAAAATCTTTTGAAGAAAACCTACTTGAGACTGAGATCACTATATGTCAATAAAGCAATTTTCAATTATAAGCTAAGGAAAAAACTGTGTTCATCTTTGGTTATGCCGATTTTCAACTACTGTGATATTTTATATTATCCGTGTCTCAATGTTGTTACTAGAAATCGGATTCAAATTGTGCAAAACAATTGTGCTAGGTTCATCTGCGGTTTAAGGCGCTTTGACCATGTTTCTGGTAGTCTTATTGAATTAAACTGGATGATAACAAAAAATATTGTCAAATATCATTACCTTGTTTTTATTCATAAACTAATCCTTATGTCAAAACCTATATACTTAAGAGAAAAGCTGATCTTTAGGCGTAATATTCATCATAGACTTATTAGATTTCCAGATTTGATAACTACACCTATTCACTCCACTACTTTATTCCAGCGTTCTTTCACGTACAGGGCTTCAGTGTTATACAATGCCTTGAGTCCTGAATTCAAAATCATGTCCTTAAATTGCTTCAAGAAAGCTGTCAAATCTCATATTTACTTGGATCCATAGTCTTAATTAGATTGCTATAGATATATTGTTAAATGATTCTTTTCCCTTGTGTACATGTAGCAAACCTTGGTGCAACATGTACGTATGTAATGTGTGTATATGTATGTATGTATGTACATGTCTATGTATATATGTATATTTTGTTTGATATCTGCTACTTAACTTGTTTTTTTTGCATGGGTGGTTAAGTGTAAGAGTAGCATGTTGCTAAACTTTGCCACCATATGCAACTCTTGTTTTTCTGTATGAAGTACAGTTTAAATAAAGACGATTATTATTATTATTATTATTATTATTATTATTATAAATTTCAGAAGAGACCTACACTGGACAGAATGTCACAAAGAAATGATGATGGTTTGCGGGCGTCTTACAATATCTCGTTACTTATAGCAAAATCCGGAAAACCGCATACTATCGGAGAGAAGTTAATTTTGCCAGCCGTTGAAGAGGTTTTAAAAACTGTTTCACACAAACCTGCATCTGATATCATTAAAAGAATTCCCTTAAGAAACAATACTGTTGAAAAACGTATTGATGAAATGAGTTCTGATATTGAAAGCTTCTTATGTAATTATTTGCAAACGACCCATTTCTCTATACCACTGGACGAGTCAACTTTACCTGATAATGCAGCATTATTATTGGCATATGTTCGTTTTATTATGAATCAAGAAATCTACGAAGAACTGCTCTTTGCAAGAACTTTGATAACCGACACTAGAGGTGAATCAGTATTTCATGTTTTGAAGGATTACTTCATTGAAAAAGCAATTCCTTTATCAAATATAATATTAGTAGCTTCTGATGGAGCACCTGACATGGTTGGACGTTATCGTGGATTTATAAGCTATTTAAAACAAAATGTGTCAGAAGTGTTAGCAATACATTGCGTCATCCATCGACAACATTTAGTTGCTAAAAATTTGAGTGTCAGATTGCATGAATCACTTCATTTAGTCATTGATGAAGTAAACCGAATCCGAAGCAACGCGTTGAATACGCGGTTATTTGCGCAGTTGTGTGAAGAAAATGACGAACACTTTCATCAATTACTCCTTCACACTGAAGTACGCTGGCTGTCGAAAGGCTTATGTTTGACAAGATTTTTTGCACTTTTTGAGACTATTTTATAATTTCTGGATACTAAATTTTAAAAGAAAATTTAATGAAGAGGAAAACAGACATCGGCTATTTAACAGATTTGTTTACAAAATTTAATATGGTTAATGCAATTACAAGGCGACAGTTTAAATTTGATTAAAACAAAGTCCATCTTATCAGCGATTCTTGCCAGAGTTAAACTAATGAAGCAAAATATTGGACGGGGCGAATTTTCTCAGTTACCCAATTTGTCACAGACAAGCTGCCAGGAAGACGACTTTTCAACTTACGTTCAACATTTAAATGCCCTCTATTCAGATTTTGAATCTAGATTTGAGGATATTTTGACTATGGTAATACCACCGTGGATAATTCATCCATATGGTGACATAGAAGAAACGAATGTCATAATACAAGAGGAACTGACTGAACTAAGTACAAACGAAGAACTTAAGGTGCAGTTTAGAAACGGATATCAGCAATTCTGGCTGCAAAACAACATACCCGTTACTTATCCCGTATTATGGAATATAGCGAGGAAATTTTTAATTTCCTTTCCATCGTCATACCTAGTGGAAAGGGGGTTCAGCGCTGTTACCAATCTCCTAACGAAAAAGAGAAACAGACTGGACATCATTAGCCGAGGAGATTTAAGATTTACCCTTACAAAATTGACGCCAAATGTTGATAATTTATTATTAAAGCATCAGGTTCATCCTTCTCACTAAAAATATTGACTTATGTTATTTTATTTATAGTTTATTTTATGTTTATTGGTGTCTGACCAATAAATGCCCGAATTGGGAATAAGTGCCCGCATTGATTTTTTTAAAGAACCCCCCTTTATAGAAAATATATTTTTTTTAAATTATTCTGAAAATTCAAGGATAGGTACACACTAAAATTCGTTAATGTTTTGCCTATTTTTAGATAACTTAAACGTATAAGAAGCGGAATTTAATCAAACTAACAGTGAAATTATTGTAGAACATACGTTTATGTTATAATTAATAAACACACTCGCTTATTGTACTATTTTAAGTAAAAAACTTTTTTTTATTATTTTTCACTTTTTTTTTATTTTATCCCTCTTATTTTTTTTCAATGCAGGCACTTATTCCCAATGCGGACACTTATTGGTCAGACACCTGTTTATTTAATGTTACGTATATTTTACATAACAGATACAAAATTTTATTTTGAGTAGTTTTAATTTAAATTCAATTAATAAATGTATAAATTAACATGTGTTTTTACATTAAGTTTTTAACACTAAACTTCACTACAGTTAGAAATTTACAGGAAATCAATATCAGGTAAGTAGGGGGTCTACCCAACACGGAAAACATGGCAAGGGGTCTACGACACAAAAAAGTTTGGGGAACTCTGCTCTAAACTAATAGCCCAGTTTTTTCCCAGCAGCTGCCGCTATTGACGAGATGTGTTTCTGACCCATACTTGCTTCCGAAGAGCTGCTTGTTTTGTGAAGAATGAGATGAAAGAGGTCACTCGACTTTGAATCATATCCCACACAAGTTCAGTACGGGAAAGTTTATGAGATCTAGGAGGCTGAGGCAGAAGGCTCTACTACGGCTCTAGCCATTTGAAGGCAGGGCTCTTGTTTGAAAATATGGCTTTCAAGCGTTAAGACAAAAAGGCAAAAGATGGAGCTTAAGTATTTCCTACATATATCGTAGCGCCGTCGTACTCCCTCTAATGAAAACTAGGGCCGACTCAAAACCATAACTAATGACACCCAAAACCTTAAATCCTACAGTATGGTAAACGTGGCTTTTAACTGAAGAAGAAGATTTACATTCTTACTCTGACGCCGTCTGGCTCGTACCCATACATAATGCATTCCCCTAAACAGAGCCAAGATCATCACTAAAGACATGTTATACCATTCCTCATCCTAATTTTCTTGATTTTGGTTCTGTTTTGGAATACATCATTGACAGACACGAGTCAGAAATCATCGCGGAGTAAGAAGTTATGCACAGTTTCCATTTGAACATCATATGCCCCAAACTGAAGGAGTTATGGTTTGGTGTGCCACTAAATATGGTGATAAGTTCTAGTTTCCATTAGAAGGAGTATGACTGTATCTTCAGGAAACACTGCAACCCCATCTTTTCCCTTTCCTCCAAACGCTTGAGAGCCCCATTTTCCAACAAGACAATGCCAGTCGGTATATTTACCGATTGATCGATAGCACTTTTCTAACGGACAGTCTCGGGACACTTTCGCAGTAACGGGTGGTGAGCAAGCAGTACTCGAGGTTAGATCTTATCTGGGCCTTATGCAGAATGAGGAGATCATATGGAGAAAAGTACTTCTTAGCTCTAAACTAATAGCCCAGTTTTTTCCAGCAGCTGCCGCTATTGACGAGATGTGTTTCTGACTCCTACTTGCTTCCGAAAAGCTGCTTGTTTTATGAAGAATGAGATAAAAGAGGTAACTCGACTTTGAATCATATCCGACACAAGTTCAGTAGGATAAAGTTTATAAGGTCTAGGAGGTTGAGGCAGAAGACTCTACTACGGATCTAGAAATTTGAAGGCAGGGCTCTTGTTTGAAAATATGGCTTTCAA
This sequence comes from Acanthoscelides obtectus, assembly GCA_963669975.1. Classification (NCBI taxonomy): domain Eukaryota; kingdom Metazoa; phylum Arthropoda; class Insecta; order Coleoptera; family Chrysomelidae; genus Acanthoscelides; species Acanthoscelides obtectus. The sequence goes on from CAVLJG010000004.1 coordinate 92,314,382, forward strand.
GCATGAAGACAAAAAGGCAAAAGATGGAGCTTAAGTATTTCCTACAAATATCGTAGCGCCGTCATACTCCCTCTAATGAAAACTAGGGACGACTTAAAACCATAACTAATGACACCCAAAACCTTAAATCCTACAGTATGGTAAACGTGGATTTTAACTGAAGAAGAAGATTTACATTCTCACTCTGACGCCGTCTGGCTCGTACCCATACATAATGCATTCCCGTAAACAGAGCCAAGATCATCACTAAAGACATGTTATACCTTTCTTCATCCTAATTTTCTTGATTTTGGTTCTGTTTTGGAATACATCATGGACAGACACGAGTCAGAAATCATCGCGGAGTAAGAAATTATGCACAGTTTCCATTTGAACGTCATATGCCCCAAACTGTAGGAGTTATGGTTTGGTGTGCCACTAAATATGGCGATAAGTTAGCTCTAGTTTCTGTTAGAAGGAGTATGACTGTATCTTCAGGAAACACTGCAACCCCATCTTTTCCCATTTCTCCAAACGCTTAAGAGCCCCATTTTCCAACAAGACAATGCCAGTCGCTGTATTTACCGATTGATTGATAGCACTTCTCTAACGGATAGTCTCGGGACACTTTCGCAGTAACAGGTGGTGTCCAATCTTGCCCTCATCTACCGCTATGATAACGCGTTAACTCTGTCGAGCTTTTCACATCAAGGACTGGCCGGTACTACCACTCGTTTGTGCCTAGGGTGTCGAGGTTGTGAAACAATCTGCCTGAGCAGATTTTTCCCAGTGCTGCTAACCTCAGGCAGTTCAAAACTCGGATTAACGAGGCGCCATTAAGTCCTTTAAAGAAGTCGCGTTGCCCTGGTATTTAGGGCCGTGTCCTAAGTCGTTTCTACAAATGTAGGATACCTTTATGGGCTTCTTGATTTCCATAGCTTTCTACTATTCTGTGTCAGCGTTGTATTTTACGGTTATGTTACAAATAACTATTACATCAAATTGATCATGCTTTTGATATATATCATCAGCCTGAAATTTCCTACAATTCAAAAAGAAAAAAGAAAACATAACTTCACAATAGGAGAGCGCTGACGCTGACACGGAATAGGTGCAATCTAGAAATTTTTGAAGGAGAGAAAGACTATGAAAATCAAGGAGACCATAAAGGCGTCATACAATAAAATTGTAGCAACGACTGAAGATACAGCCCTTAGGTTTCGGTCTACGCGACTGCTTCAGTATAAAAAGAAAGTATGATAATTCCTTCGCCCCTAGAGTCTCGAGAATATCGAATGATCTACCAAGAGACTACTACTGATTTTTACAATTCCAAATTTAAATCAACAAGCTATCTCTAACTTATTTTTTTCACAATCACGTTACCTCAATGTTTAGATCTTGCATCCGTGGCTGCCTGATTTGAAAAAGTCCTAACTTGCCACACAAAACGTGGATTTGACTTTAATGATGCCTTGATGCGTCCATAAATGTAAATGATTATACTCCTATTCACCGTAACCATTATTGATGCTGTTGCCCTTATAAGGAAATCGAGTTCAAACTTTGATTGTACATAAACAACACTACAGCGAAAGCAGTTGTCGAATTTCTAGCAGACAACGTTTATCCTTCAGTCATTATATTTGTTTTCTTTTCTCCTTACTTACATCCTCTTTACTGCAAATGCACCGCCAACGGGCTTTGCTCCTAAGAGATCTCCAAGATGCCGCCCGGCGTTGAGCCTGCCAGATGGACACGCCAGGCTTCTGATTCCCATTGTACACTGTCAAACTTGTTAGATGAAGAACCGGCCGGTACGACCGCTCCTTTGTTCCTAAGGTGTCGAGATTGTCGAACAATCTGCCGCTTTCTTATGTAGTTCAAAAATCGAATTAAAAAGATGAATTTAAGCCTCTCATAGCAGTCTGCTCTAGTATTTAGGTGTCTGTCTACGCGGCTGCTTCAGTATAAAAAAATATTCAGGAAATACTGAAAGCTCACTGAACATGTGTTGGATATGGAGAGAAGACGAGTAGCCTCTTTATTTCATCCTCCACAAGAGCTAGAAGCCCTTCGGAACCAATTATAACTAGCTTGGGATCAGATATCATTATTAGCAAAATCTATCGATCGAGGGATGTCTTTTAAGTTTTGCATATGGAAATAAAACAACACGGTAGGTAGTTTTAAATGACTTTATTGTTTTTCGAAGTATTCTCTACGAAGATTAATACACATCTGCATGCGCTCGAACCAATTTTCGAAGCACTTAATCCACTCGTTTGCTGGCAGATCCAAAACGGCATTTTTGAATCCGTCAACTGTTTCTTCTGGTGACTGGAACCTTTGACCACCCAGTCTGTTTTTAATTTTCGGGAAAGTAAAGAAAGCGTTAGGACCTAGATCGGGACTATATGGAGGTTGGTCCAATAATTCCACGTTTTCTTCCTTGTTTTTTGGGCTGTGTGCGAGCTTGCATTGTCTTGGTGGATGATGATTCTTCTTTCGTTGTTGATTTTTCGAAGCTCGGTGATGACTTTTGGCAAACAAATGGTGGTATACCAATCCACAGTAACAGTTCTTTGCTCATTAAGAGGAATTGTTGCAATATGACCCGCTTTTGACACAAATGTCGCGACCATCTTGTTCGAAACACTTCGAGAACGAGACTTCTGTTGGTCTTTCTTCACCTTGGAACACCCAAACAGCCGACTGTCGTTTATTTTCTAGTTCATAACAGTAAATCCACGATTCATCACCACTAACAATGCTGTACACATTTTTTGAGTTTCCGGAATTGAAACGGTCAAGCGTTTTTTGACACCAATTAACCCTGGCTGCTTTCTGCTCTTCAGTCAACAGGTGGGGTATCCAACAAGAAACTAATTTCCTTACTAGTAATTCTTCATGTAAAATTTTTTGAATTGAGGTCTTTGAGATCTTCAAGGACGCCTCAATCTCGCTATATGTCACACGTATATCTTCAATGATGCGTTTGCGCAGAGCACCCGCCCTGGGATCGTCGCTAAGACTCACTCGTCCACGTTTGAATTCTCCATACCAACGGGAAATTGTCGACTGATGTGGCGCTTCGTTGCCGAAAACAGACAGAAACTCAGCAACGCATTCTTGTTGCGATAATTGTCTCTGAAAGTTGTAATAAATTATGGCGCGAAAATGTTCTCGGTTGAGTTCCATTTTTCTAATGACTTGGTGACACATAAAAATTCACTGTAGTGAGAACACTGCACGTACTGTTGTGAAACTGTCAATTTAAGTTTACTAAAGAGTGAGGTTAAGATTCAGTACTGACGTTCGATCCGCGCGGCCTACTATGTTTCTATATGTAAAACTTAAAAGACATCCCTCGTACCGCAAAATTATTTGAATCCAAAATTTTATCACGGCTTCCTCTTGCTTATGTCCAGGTGTATACAAAAGACCACTCAAATAAAATCATTAATACTGGATGTTCTATTTTCTTTGTCACCGAGTATAACAAACTTGGCCTAAAACAAAACTTTCAACTTTCAGGAATATGATCGGCGAAAAGGCGCATCCACCATCTTGCTATAAGTGTATTATGAATTATGGTGAATGTGTCACCCTGTGCAAATTGTGTATAATTTTCTTTGTGAAAGAGGATAAATAATATCTAGGTAGACTTAAAGGTTTATTTGCAATGCGGTTGTTACATTTTTCAAAAAAAGCTATAATAAAATAGATTTGAATCGGAAATGGCACCTATGATTTTCCTTAACGATGAACTTTATGATGTAATTCTACTATTCTACTCAACTTACAATATGGATGGGTGCATATGAAAAAAATAAACAACAAGCAACTATACGTTATTTCTGTTATTCCGTCTCGCAAAAATGTGATTCTACTCAATTTACCACGTTGACGTACGTATATAAAAAATAAACAAAAAGCAGACACAACTATTCTTACAAAAATGGCGAATGTGTTCCGTAAAAGGGATATGTTCAAAAATGGATATTGTATCCGGTGATTCCCGAGGAGATTCCAGATTATCGAAAACCTTGTAAATCCCATTCAAAAGCATTGTTGTTATGAGTATTCCTATACATAACAACACTGTTGAAATGTTTTCCGCTTTACGACTTCGTCTTCCTAGATTTTTGCGTATAAAGAGAATCTTTCTTTATGAATGCATTGAAACATCTATGCGCTTTCAACTTTTTCAGTTATTTAACCAAGTAACGTCTTACGGCCATCACACAACTAACTGTTGACATGCTTGGCAGTCTACCAAGTGGAGGTATAAAGTGTTAAAATAATAACATAGGTCTGAGTTAAGTGATAGAATCGCAAATCTCAAATGTTGTGGACTATTTGAGCGTAAAAACTAGTTGAAATCTCTTTCAGGTAAAAATCTAATCATCTCTTCTGCACGCATCCTAGAAATAAACGGGGCACACTTCAACATTCACCTGTCCCTTGTCGCTTACCAATCTCAAACTGATTTATGCAGCAAAACCTTAATTTCAAAGGTCCGTTTCTATTTAACCCACGTCTGAATAACAAGTTTCCTATTCTTCATGGTGAAAAACGCCCTTTACTGAACGTAAGCGAGCTCTATCAATCTAGTAGTTTCAAATTTAATTAAATCAAATCTAGAGATCTAGGCATTCTAAATTAATCGTACGAAGCTCAGGTGTTTCTACTTCCGAATGGCTACCGAAGACGTCCATTGCGGCTCGCATGCATTGGATCAGTGGCGCTGCATAAAGATTTTACGGACGAGGATGAAAGTATTGTCTAAAAATACCACCAAAGCGTGCTGGCAAGTGGTCAATGCAACTAAAAATGAGAACAAAGTTCGAAAAAATATAGTTCTACATAAAGATCAAAATGAAAAGGTGAACGACCCTCAGCTGTTGGCAAATATGTTCAATGATTTTTTTAAAAATGCTCCAGATGATATAATACAAAAAATTAATACCTCAGAGAGTGCACCTGATTTTAAATTTAATGTCATAAATTATTTCAAACTTTACCCTTATACAGATAATGAGCTCAGTAACTTGCTTTTGAAAAAATTAAAAAATTTCAAATCTTGCGGTTTTGACGACATTCCCAATTTTCTGGTAAAAGAAGTACTACATCTTATAATAAAACCAATAACACACCTTATAAATATCTCATTTTGCCGCGGAGAATTCCCAAGTAGGCTGAAACTAGGCAAAGTTATACCAATTCTAAAAAAGGGGAACGAGCTTGATATTACAAACTTCAGGGCGATCACTGTGCCGTCTGTACTTTCTAAAGTGTTTGAATATGCCTTTTTGGATAGACTTCTTCTACATCTTGAGACCAGCAATATTTTGTCTCAAAACCAGCATGGTTTCACAGATGGTAAGACCACAATGTCAGCCATACATTCCTTTTATGAGAAGCTTATAGAATACATCGACGCGGGCGAGTGCCCGGTATTTTGTGATCTCAGTAGGGCATTCAACTGCGTTGATCACAACAAATTTATGGAGATTGTTGTTAAATATGGTTTTGTCGGTCAGTCTCTTAAATGGGCCAGATCGTTTTTAGTCCAAAGAAAACAATATGTTTCAGTACAATATCTTGATGCAGGGAACAATATGAAAAACTTTGGGTCAAGTACGTTAGACATCTCAATTGGAGTCCCCCAGGGTTCTATTCTTGGACCAATCTTTTTCCTCTTATACATTAATCAGTTTGATAATGTTCATCCAGATACCCATTTCACAGCATATGCTGATGACGTTTCTGCCATAATATCAAGTAATTCAAATATAATTTTGGAAAATAAATGTAACAACTTCATTAGGAATATCAATACATGGTTTAACCAGTACTCACTTTCCTTGACTCCTTCCAAAACAACGCTTATTCGTTTTCATCATGCTCAAAAAACTGTAGAAGAGTTTCAAGTTAGATTGGGTGAAATTTCTTGGAGTTCATTTTGATTCGAACTTAAATTGGAAGGCCCACTGCGAATTTCTCACATCAAAAATGTACTCTCAAAGCAATTAAAAACCATCTTAACAGCTGAACAATTGATACAAGTTTATTTTGCTAATGTGGATTCAAGATTAAGATATGGAGTATGTTTCTGGGGTTGTTCAACGCGCTCTGAAGATGTATTTGTGTCTCAAAAAAGATGAATCCGATCATTAGCAGATATCTCAACAGCAGAAAGTTGCAAAAAATATTTTATAAGTTTCAACATTTTAACTGTCCCTTCGTTGTATATATATATATGAATTGTGCTTACATGTTTTTAAAAATAATGAAAAATTCAAGCGGAATTGCGATATGCATAATTATGATACAAGGATTTGTAATAATTTATATGTAAACTTCAGCAAATCAAAAGCGGCATTTTGATCACCTAATAAAATTGGTCTTCTTTTTAATAATTTACCATGCCACATTACCTCGGTTGAAAATATTAACGACTTCAAGTTCCAGTTGAAGCAGTTTTTGATAAACAAGTGCTTTTATCGTGTTGATCAATTTTTGAACATTGCAATTTCAGATTAGTTGTAGATTTGTAGCGAACGAAAAATTGACAATTCCAATACAATTATATATTGTCTGTATAGAGATAAAGGTTATTGATTGATTGATTGATTGATATAATGAAAAAGGTGAAGCCAAATATAGATCGTTTTACGATTTTTGGCGGGTAAAAGTAAAACTACAGGAATTACTTTCATACATGCATCTTCTTCACACATAGATATAAAGTCTGTCTTTAACAGCGGAGTGTTTGTAATATAAAGAGAAAAAAACGGAAATACTTTGTTACAAGTTACAGACATATTATAATATTCAGGGTGTAAACGTTATGAAAGCCATTATTTAAAAGGGTGATAGAGGGGCTTCAAAGAAGCAAAAAGATTCATATAACATTTTTTCAGAGAAAAGCGACTTTAAAGTAAAATAAAATCTGACAACGCCGCAATGCCAGACGCAAATTACGACGAAACGCAGTGTAAATAAAGATGGGGTTTGTTATTTTTGGCTCTTAGGTATTATTTCATTATTTCGCAATGTACTCGTAAACTTACCACTAACTATCTCAGCACTTCCCCTGGTGTTTATTGAACGTATTAATTAATCCACTTATAAATAGGGAACACAATTTTGATACATACATTGTTTTTCTTTTTGAAACCAACACTGTACTTTTTTTGTATTTAAAGAAGGTGTTCAAAATGTCCTCCTCCACTTTCCACATAAGCTTCATTACGACGAACCCAGTTTCTTCTTACTCTAGGTCCTCGAAGTTGTCCATTTATTACTTCAGCCGCATTCAATTTTTTTTCGCGAAGTTGTGCTTCAGTTGTTATTGGACCAGCCCCATAAACCATCCCTTTAAGTTCTCCTCACTACCAGAAATCCATCGGATTGAGGTCAGGAGATAATGCTGGCCATTTTCATGGATCAGGAGCTTTTCGACCGATCCAGCGATTTGGATAATGTTCATTCAAATACTAAATGACGCCTCTAAAAATGTGTGGTGGTGCCCCGTCATGAAGAAACCACAAATTCTGTCTCCGTTGTAATGGCATGTTGTCTAAGGTCTGTTCCAAAAGTTCTGGTAGGTTATTGGCTAGAAAGCTAAGGTATCCTTCTCCTGACAACTTTGGGGGTAACTCGAAAGCACCAATTACCCGATGGTCAAGAATACCCGCCCAAAATTTATTTTAAAACGTTGTTGGAAATGACCTTCACAAATGGTATGAGAATTTCCTTAGGCCAACGTGCGAGTATTGTGGAAATTTAATATCCCGTCTCGCGTAAAAGTAAATTCGTCCGTCGCTGGAATGTTTTTGAAAAAATCTGGATTTTCAATGTTTTGGTGCAAAAACCACTAACAGAATGTTAGTCTGCGAGGATAGTCTTTTGGTAACAAGGCCTGCACTCGTTGTACATGGTAGGGATAAAGAAAATTTCCGCGTAGGATTCTATAGACTAGGGTATGCGTTAGTCCTACGCGGCGGCCTAATTCCCGAGTGCTGATATCTGCATTGATTTCCTCGATATTTAAAATTTATTCCTCCTGCTCTACAGTAACCTGTCTTTCACGAGTGCGAATATTAGTGGGCTGAACACTTTCTATATCTCGAAGTCTTTAGTACACTTGCACAAATGTCCTTCTGTCTGGGTGTACCCGTCTGCGAAATCAGTCGCGATAAATTTGAGCTGCAAGATTTGAATTCTGACGAGCTTCACCGTAAACTAACAACAGCGGCGAACTCTTGATTCGAGAACATTGTACGAGAATGACGACTTACGTGAACAAAAACAAAACAACACCCCCGATGCTATGCAAAACGATAACTAACCACTGTTACCGTTTGCGATCGATTGCCGGTAAGATAAGAGTCATGAAAAACCGACGCGCTGTTGTCATGTGTGTTTTAAATATTTAATTTAATGAAATTTACTTACTGACTACAAATTTTGGCTTAACTTAGAAAAACTTAATGCAATTTATTTGAAAATTACCCAATTTAAAAACGTTTTAGATCAGATTATAAGAATTAGTAAGATTGTGGTGATTGTGGTCGATATAAGGCACTCAAAGTTGTAAACTATACAGCCATTTAGACAAAAATCTATTGACTTTTGGACCATGGGTCATATGAACTTTTTGACTTGTTTTGACCCCCCCTATTACCCATTTCAATAATGACTACCATAACGTTTACACTCTCATAACACATAACAATATTTATTGAAGAAAATTACAATTTAGGGGCAAAGGAAAAAAACCATAGCAATAAACATACACAACACCACAAAAAGCAAATGCTTGTGCGTGGGGAATATTCATATTGAGATCCAACACTTTCAACATATCACTGCCCTGCTAGCACGTGTTTACCTATATGACATTGTATATTCATAGAAAAAGCTATTAAAATATACAATCGTTAACAATTTTTTTTCATTTTGAATTTTAAATTTTATTGAATGAAATAATTTGTACACCGTATAACAGATAATAGAAGGATAAAACTGTAAACTCGAATAGAATCTTTAAAGGTTCTTTTTTGGCTGAAAGTGACTTGTTAGTCCTTTTCATCGATTTTGTCCTGGTGGTAAAAATAATGGATGTGACAGCAGACATCATCGTAATGATTATTTTCAAGTTGTGCCAGTTATACAACATGGATAATAGCCAAATATGTAAAAGGTCATTATATTATGTTCTTGTAAAATATATGTGAAATTAGTTGTCCTTCTTTTAAGGAGTTTAATTTTAATCTGTTTCGATACTTATGAAAAACCGGTGTATCTGTGTTGTACTCTCGCACTATAATAATAATAATAATAATAATAATAATAATAATAATAATAATAATAATAATAATAATAACAATAATAAATGTTTATTGAAGAAACTATACAATTTAGGAGCAAAACGTTGAATACTTATATGTAAAGCTATTAAAATATACAAGGCGTTACCATTTTTTTTTTAATTTTAAAAACCTATATCTAAAAGACAAAAATATAAAAGCATTACCTAACCACAGTTTACTAATTTGTTAAAACATCTATATAATTTTTTTAAAGATACTAAAGACAAAGAAAAGAGAAATAAGCTTTATCAATAAAAACGTAATATATGAGTAAAAATTTATATTATAATATTTATATTATATTTATATGTTTATATTATAATCAGATTGTAACAATAAAAGTACCTATACTTTTCAGAGACGGTACTGTGTGGCCTAGAAGCTCTTAATTCGCTACTGATCTTGCGTCGGCCATGATGTTTATCTCTTGCCGATTTTGTCCTTGAATCTCTATTTTGCATGAAGCCAGACCAAACAGGTACTCTATTATACGAATATAACATACAATGTAAATTACTGTGACACCGTTCATCGCAATAATGCAATTTTGCATTATTTTAATGATGAAAATAGTTCATTGTGAAGTAGTAATTTCTTTTATTTCAGATAAATATTCCCATCACTACCGCTCCATCCACGACCATCACTATCCTACTCTCTCCATCTAGTTGCTATGTTGCCAAATCATAATTTTGTTTGTCAAATTCTTACTTAAATACTAGCGCAAAAATGTGCAATCGGCACAGGATTGTCATGAAAATCCGATTTGGAGGTATGTACTTGAAGAATTATTTAAAGTAAACCTGATGTCACAAAATATACCTAATTAAATGTGATGATATACACTCGTATATGAGAAATAACTGAAAAAGTAGCTGTTACCAATCACTAAATAAAGAAAACATAACAAAGAACATTGCAAGTTTTTTGATGATTTGATGAAATGATCGTTGATCTTTATTTAACTATAATGTTGGACGATGATATGTTGGGTGGACCTAGCGAGGTGCCTTTTGTATTTTCTGTCACGCAAGCCGCTTTTGCATTTTCCACTGTTTAGACACATACTGTTCAAAATTTCATCTAGAGTTCTGTAAATGTTGGGTTAACTTCTCATAAAGCAAGCCATTTGCAATAAATTAAGACTTCTATTTTGCAAATAACCTCATTTTTTATCACGTATTTCTCCCAAAGAAGGTACAACGTGGCAACAATGGGCATCATTTATCTTATCTGTCAAGAATTGGACGTTATAAAATGGCCATTCAGAATTGTTTGTACTTTCAAATATTTCTTATAAACGCAAAAACTTTGATCTCATTGAAAATACTCGAAAAAAAATGGTTAAGGAATTTCAAGAAGACTTTGGAAAAGCACAACACAACACCTCTATGCAGTTTACCAAAAAATACCATCATTTACGTATGAATTTTGGCTATTATTTTAGCTAATAAGCTAAGATACGGCTGATTTTGAACCTTTTTTTGCAAAAAACAACGATTTTTTACAGTTTCACATCTCTTTTCATTAGTGCTTACGGTGTATGTTCTATTCTTATAATTTAGATCATCATTTTGTGCAAAAAGCAAAAAAAAGCGTATATAACAGTATTCCGTTCTAGAGTATTACCACCAGAAATGAAACTTTGAAGTTCTATAAAATAGCAAGCAGAGGGTTCCTTAAAGAAAAAATGATATTTTCGTGCAAGTTACATCCTAATTTTTCATTTTAAAGTAAGAAATGAAGTATTTGCGATATCCGCTAAAGTATAGTCTTACCTTGGGTAGTAGTTCGAGAACTTCTGATCTAGTCTAAAGTTTTTTATTAAATCTGCGGATATTTTGTTTATACTTATTACGAAATGAAACAAGCATCATTTCTATGTAAAAGGTAAACTTTTATTTACAATGCTGCGCCAAATTTCACACAGCCTGCGAAAATTTCTATAAATGACGTGACCAGCATATTTCAAAAGCACGAAAGGGTTGCCCTCGTATCTCGTATCTACTTTAAAATACCAATTTTCGGCAGAGATCTGTACGAAACCAATACAGGAGAAAGGTGGGCCGCTAAAGAGATGGAATCATTGTAGGCGTGGGCATGTTTAAAAAGGTCTTCCAGGGCCCTTATTAGGAATAGATCGGGCGGAAACTTTGTTTGCGAACCCAACCGAGTGTATCAGGACGGAACGTTGAAAGATCACCTACGCGTAGGCATCTCTATTTTACTTACAGTTCAGTCTATATTTAGTTATGGAGGCATGAGAACGGTTTAAAATATGTTCGTATACGAGGTGTGTAAATTAGGTGATGAGACTGGCAACGTATCGTTAGATCTGGCAACAGTGAAGGCGCCGGCTTGGAGGGGAGACACGGGAACATGTGATCCGCCTTCAGTACAAGTTTGAACTCGCTCATCTCATGTAATTGTCCGTAGCGATTTTTTTTTGTGAAACAGTTTTTCATATTGTGTTCTAAAGATTACTTACTCACTTAATTAATTACATTTTACTTTAGACTTGGGCACAGTGCAAAGGAAGCTTTTGCTAGGCTTCAGAGGGCCTACGGAAATAGTGATTTGTCGAGAGCCCAAGTTATACGGCGGTTTAACCCATTCAGCCCCAATGGGACATATAAGTCCCAACGTATGGTTTAAAATCACCCACCGTGCTTTATATGTCCCGTATTTCATAGGAATGGTTTTTAATGGGTATTCTGAAGTATTAACAAGGTTCTCGGCGGCATAGTTTGCGCGGACCAGTCCAGTGTACTTGAAAACAACGCAGAAATAGCACGTGGTCGGGTTTTTGTCCTGTTTTTGTACAAATTTCGCCATTGCTGTGTGGTTTTTTGGAGTGATTTTTTCAGGTAAGTTGAGAGTCTATTAGAGCAACATTTTTATACATTTATAATTAATTTTTTGACTGGGTTATTTATATCCCAATGGGTTTTTTTAGTATGTCAAGAAAGAAAAATGAAAAGCTGACTGACGCTGAACTTCAATACTTCGCTGAGAATTTAGACGAAATATCTTCAGATGAATTAAGTACTGCCTCTGAAGAGTCATCTTCAGAAGAAGATCAATTTCACAACAGTGGAGAGTCAGACGAATCGTATAAGCCGTCCTCTAGTTCTGATGAAGATACTCAAAATGATAGTAGTGAAACTGAAGAAGAAGGAGGAAATATTACTGCGGAAAGCTCAGGAGAACAAGTTGAAATTCCTGCTATGAGTGGGAATGTAATATGGTCTCTACCGACAAAAGGTGCTCACATTCCACGGTTCAGTATACCGTATGAATTTCAGTGTGCCATAGACCCATCGATTACCGCAAATTCTGCTCCCCTAGAAATATTCAACAAACTTTTCCCGCGTAGTTTGTTTATTTCTGTCGCTAAATGTACAAACCAGAGAATTCAAATGTTTAATCGCAACAAGTCTGCTGCCCTTACTGATCCAGGAGAAATTATGATCACTCTCGGTTGCTCATTGGTTATTTGCTACAATAAAGTACCTAATCTTAGGCAATACTGGTCATCTCATCCATCCTTGGAAAACCAAGCGATAAAATCGGCCATATCTAAACAGATGTTTGTTCCTTCTTTCCAAACTTTATTTTAACGACCCTAAAAAGCCAGAAGGCTCTAGTAAAATATATTACGTACAGGAACTCCTATCCTGTTTCAAATATACTATTCAAAAGTATCAATCTGACAGTTTGAGACAAAGCATGGACGAAAGCATGGTTGGGTTCAATGGAAGGTCATCATTGAAGCAGTATATGCCACAAAAACCAGTAAAGAGAGGCATACAATTATTATGGTGTAGATGTGACGCTAAAACAGGATATACATATGACACAAATGTATACTGCGGCAAAGAAGTTGTTGAAAGATACGGAATCCTTGGTGAAGCAGTAGTCAAAAAACTATGTGAGACCATAAAAAACCCGAACGTTGTGTTGGCATTTGATGGACTCCCTTCAGTACCCAGCAGTAGGAACTGCCATTCTTACGAGAACAGACATGCCAAAAAAATTTAAGGAAAGACGAAAAATGAATAGAGGCGAATGTGAGTTTCTGACGAATCAATCAAGCTATCTCGCAACCAGCTAGTAAGATACGAAAGTAGTTATTGTGCTGAGTAATTGTGATAGTCCAGACATAACAAGTGCAAGTGTGAAGAGAAAAGACAAAATTGGTGAAAAAATTGATGTGCCATGCTCTACCGCCATTGCATTTTATAACGAAATAATGGGTGGAGTGGATCTCGCAGATCAGCTGAGCGGTGTTTACGATTTGGATCGAAAATCATATAGATGGTGGAAAAAGGTATTTTATCGATTGCTGATGATTTCTGTGGTTAATAGCTGGGTAATATATTACGACTTACGCCGAACCCAAAAGAAAATACCCCAATTGGAATTTCTATTTTCTTTATCAGAAGATCTAATCGAAAAAGGGAAAAACTAAACTTCCGTCAAACTTCGACGCAACTATCATGGCAGACCATCAAAAAGAGCCAAAGTTATGAAAAATGTCGGAGATCATTTGCCAGTGGAAACAGCAAAAAGACGACGCTGCGTCCGTTGTGCTCTAGAACCACTACTATTTGTACAATGTGTAACGTTGGATTATGTAAACTTTGCCTTGCCCTTTAGCATACTTCTTAAGTAATTAAACCTTTATGCTTTTTGTTTTTTGAAATAAAACTGTCATATTTTTTGATGTATTTGTCCCACCACTAACTTTTTCAAAATTGTGAATTTTTTCATTTTAATCAAAATATTTTAATATGTAACTTGTGCGTTCAGATCGTTGGTTGATAGTCAGAATGGTCAGGGAAGAGCTAAATTGTGATACAGCAACGTCATTAAACGAGTTTTTGGTCTACAAAAATATACCTGTGGTTCGTCAGCCTCCTTATTCGTCTGATTCGAGTCCTTGTACCTTTTTTCTCTTCCCGAAGTTAAAATTCACCTCAAAGGAACTCATTTTGGGACAGTCGAAAACATTCAAATGGCTGTAACCGGCCAGTATCGGAGTTCCTAACTGCTATGAGAAGTGGAAGATTCCAGCGCTGTGTGGATTCAGAAGGAAGTTATTTTGAGGGTGATAATATGAAATTATAATTATATTTGAATAAAAAATTTTTAAAAAATCAGCCTCAGCACTTAATGTATATACCTCGTACATAGCTTCATAGGAACAATTAAAGGGTGTTCAGATAGGGACGCTCGATGTTTATACGGCGCGCGCGCCCAAACCGGTGGGGATACAGCTGTCAAATTTTGTGAGGTTATTAAGTTAGTCTTGACATTTAATCATGGAGCAGTACACGATTCAACAACGCGTGGAAATTGTGAAAATTTATCATCAAAACAGATGTTCGGTTCGTGAAACGTTCCGCGCATTGCGTCCAATTTATGGTGCGCATGGCCGTCCTGCTGAGTCCACTATTCGACGTCTGCTCAATAAATTTGAGAGAACTGGCTCAGTGGCAGACCAAACAACAGGCAACGAACAGTAAGAACAATCGAGAATATTGCTGCTGTGCGAGAGAGCGTGCGTCAAGACCCGAATCAGTCATTGCGGCGACGTGCACAAGAACTTGCCCTTCCAAAGACCTCAACATGAACAATTATGCTTCGAGACTTGAAATTGCACGCGTACAAAATTCAATTGACGTAAGAATTGAAACCGCAAGACCATGGACAGCGCCGTACATTTGCCGCATGGGCTCTAGAGCAGTTGCAAGTCGACCCTGCATTTGCACGAAAAATCATCTTCAGCGACGAGGCGCATTTCTGGATGAATGGGTATGTCAATAAACAGAATTGCCGTATATGGGCTGACCAAAATCCTGAAGTGACTTGCTCAATTGCTATGCATCCTGCTAAAGTGACTGTATGGTGCGGTTTCTGGGCTGGCGGCGTAATCGGTCCATATTTTTTTGAGGACGCTATGGGCAACGCGCTTACGGTCAATGGAGATCGGTATCGCGCCATGATTAATGATTTCCTGTGGCCTCAACTGGACGATATGGATCTAACAGACATCTGGTTCCAGCAGGACGGCGCTACGTGCCACACCGCACGCGCAACGCTGGATTTAGTGCATGAAAAGTTCAACGGTTTCATTATTTCGCGCGGCGGCGATGTGCACTGGCCACCAAGATCGTGCGATATAACGCCTTTAGACTTTTTCCTGTGGGGCTACGTGAAGTCTCAAGTGTATGCGGATAAGCCACAAACAATTGCAGCATTAAGGGCCAACATCATTCGCGTCCTCGGACAGGTAGACGCTGACATGTGCGGAAAAGTGCTCGAAAATTGGACCATGCGAATGCACGCTGTACAGCGCAGTCGCGGTGGCCATTTAAACGATATAATCTTCCATACATAATGTCGTCGAATGCTATTTACGATCAATATAGACTTTTAGTGCTGTCTTAAATTTTTTTCCTTTTTTTTCCATTTTAACTTTCGAGCGTCCTTATCTGAACACCCTTTAGCTGATTCTGTTTATTTTATTATTTGTATCAAAAATTTTATTTCGGACTACCATTGTCTATACAATTTTTGAGATCACGATGTTTCGATTGATAAGTTATTTTTAATCGTCTTCCGGCGAACTGGTATACGTGTTCCTTCCACGATTATTTGGACGGATTTTTGCAGAAAGGAAGCAACCCAGAAAAACGATTATTGAGCAATTAGGCTTTAAAGTTTTGACAATGATAACAGATTCATTTCAGACCAAACACGATTTTAATTAATGGCATACTCAAGGCTTTAAAAATGTGTATGGACCTTTTTTACAGTAAATGGTATTGCTCGTAATAGTTTATTTTTTTAAACTCTAGATTTTATTAGTGGGTTGGGCCCTTTCTGCAAAAATCCGTCTATTTATGCTGTTGCCGCTGACGTGTTTTGATACTGCTCTCATATTGGTGTGATTTCTACGTCGACATTACTGTTGCTGACAGTCACGGATCTAGGAGGGGCACGGGGGTGACGGCCCCCCTCTAGACGTCTGACACTTGCTTCTGTAATTTAACACCATTGTGTTACTTTCTGACATATCATGGCGACAGAGGCATACTAACTATACGTTATAGCTATAGGAACTGAGCAATGGAATTTTTTGGTATCCTTTGGTATTCCAACGCTGTCCCTCTTTGACATCACTTATGTTTACATCACAATTCTTACGATTTATACGTATGTATATACGATTATTATGACTTGTGACAAATCTAGGTCTGAGTAATATATTAGCTATACAGATTGCACTTAAAAAGGCGATTTTTGTTCTGTTTGTTGCTCAATAGTAATTTGAAAAGTGTGGAAAGCTTGACTGACTTTATTCAGGGTTGGTGTTACAGCGAACACTATGTTAGATGAACGCCTAAATTGGAAATAGACATTTATGAGACTTGTTTAGCGGTGCGACTGTGGCCTGTCCAGAAAATGCGTCGATCGATGCTCAAAATCAATACTTCACGTCCCGCATCTCTTCCCGCTTATGCGTCTATTTATGTTGCTATATTGAATATCGTTTAAGTCACAGAGCTTCTGCACTAGACGTGAATATGTACAGCCCTGTATTCCTGTATGTGTTTCGAACAAACATACATTATCGAAATAATTACGATCTAACAGATATAGTTTTTTACAAAGATTTCTAACATTTTTACATGCGATCAACACCGATTCGAAAAATACAACAACTATGCCGTATATCTAAGTTTGACAACGAAAGTCTGAAGAATAACTGTAACATCTATGTTGAATTTCGAAAAATAATTGACTTTACCTATTGATATTTTTATCACTTGCTGAATAGACGTGCTTCATTGTGTAAGTATTTGCACCAATTACTTGATTTGTTTAATGGGCAGTTCAGAGTCTTAACCCTTAAGCTTAATACACACTAGTAGACCCCGTTGCGCAATTTGTCTATAGGCAGTCTGGAGACGGTCTCGAGACACGATCTACAAATGTTCTAAAGACAACCTTCTTTGTCTCGTCTAGCGTCGATACGATAATGTGAATTTTTCGGTCTGATGTTCGTTTCCACCATCAAAGACATTGTTTTGTGTGGAATGGACTGGGATATATCTCGGTGTCCCTCAGCATGTTTTTTTTTCTGTTAACAGAGCAATGCAGTTTTTTATGTTTCAATCTTTAATATATATTATTACACTAGTTAATTTTAAATGACACGTACTTCTTTTGTTCTCATATAATAAGATATTGCCTTTCTGAGGATTACTGAGCATTTTCCATGTTTTTTTTTCAAGCTAGCATTGACCAGATAGATCACAATGGATTTAAGGGGCAATAGTAGGATATATTATGGAATTTCCACTGGGGTTGAAAAATTACCAGCCCCAAATATCGTTTGCGCCCCGCCCCTCCTAGACGAAATCCTAAATCCGCCCTTGGTTACTGGATATACCAGTGTGCTTCTATATGTATGATATGGGTATCTTCCCAGTTTATTTCGTGGTGTTCTCACCATTCGTGTTCTGTTAACCCTAATTTCTCTGTTTCGGCCTGTTGAGTGTGCAGTCGGTGCTCCTTTATCCTCAAGCCAGTAGTCTTTTCGCCTTCCCAGTGTGAACTTTTCTACATTCATACATACAAACAGAACCTTAACAATTCCATTATTCCCTCTAGTGACAGATTCGTTTTTTCTTCTAGCTCCAGATGTTCGCCGAGTTTCCGTTCGATTATGTTTGAAGAACAACTACTTCCAATAAAGGAAGAATTTTACGTACAAGAATAAGGGCTGCCAATGGGATCAACATTGTCTATAGTCCTGGCTAACTTGTAGATGGAATGGTTCGAATCAATGGATATGGAAAGCGCAGAAATAAAACCGAAGTTATGGCTGCGATATGCGGACGACACCTGCATTATCTGAACGAAGAGCTTCGAAAATTCTTTCAACACTTCAACAAATTAATACCATCGATAAGTTTCACGATAGAAGATAAACTTGACAACAGCCTTCCATTCCTAGATAATGTTTTAGTGCTCTTGTTTATTGCTTATTTCGTATGGTTATACAGGTGTTTGCCTTATTCGGCGATGTAGTATACGTAAAGTAGGGGAAGCGTAATTCAAATAATTTCAAGTTAATAAAATATTTTGGTTGAAATTTCATAGACGTATTAGTTTTAGGTCACAGATAAAAATAAATGCATGAAATAGTCAGTGTTCTAAATTAATTGAATTGTTGTGATTTTTGTTATACAATGTGTTTGGTCACGACATACCGATATTTAAAGGGGATATTTTTCAGCTATTTTTATCCACAAATTCACCCCCTACAATGTCCTACCTCACCCCCCTTAAAATGGATCCATACCGCTGCGAACGGAATTAGGGCTGACACGGATATGGTCTGCCTCTCAACACGACACTTTTTAAGAACAACAATGTCCATAACCAATAATGGAGGACATTTTGAACAGCTTCTGTAACATTAAACATGTTCAAACTCTCTATAAGAAACATTGATTTGTCATTTTTATGTATAAAAAGTTTGAAAACAATTTGCATTTTAATACACCCATTTTGACCCATGTTAGATAGCATTTATTGCTTAACGTAGAATACTTAGTATAACAAAAAGCTATAAAATTAGCACAAAAAAGTACAACTTCACAGATTAGTTTTTGAATGGTGTGCGGATATGCACAAAATAATCAATTTTCTTCCATATTTTCTTCTGTTTTTGTCTGTTTTTAAGTATCTTTGACGGTTAGTATCAAAACAAGTTTTTCAATAATCGCTAGGACAACATGTCATCGTTCAAAGGACACCAAATTTATAATTCTGTGATACGTAACGTAAAAATAAAAATGGCTGTCATTTAAAGGGGGATGAGGTAGGACATTGTAGGGGGGTGGATTTGTCGATAAAAATAGCTAAAAAATGCCCCTCTTAAATATCGGTATGTCGTGACAAAACACATTCTATATGCAAGGTAGTCATAGCTTTTTATTGTAGTTCTACTGGTTGTATGGTAACTTGTTATGTGGTTCTATGCTTCTAAATCTAATAATTCCTTGTCCAGTTTAGACGGAAATGTTTGTGAAACGTTAACATGGAAAAATTTAACAAGGGTTTGAAATTTTGGGATGGACGTCACGTCAAAATCGAAAAAAAATAAGCGGACCTATGATAAAAGTCAGTAGTCAGTACTGCCAAATAACCACGATTCACGTTAATGGTAATTAAAACTCGTTTTCGCAGCCATCCCCATTTGCTGTCGCTGTCAAAAATAACGAACGGAAGGGTTAACCCAAAGACGGCCAAACATAATATACTGTATTCTGGCGTCCAAAAATGATTCTGAACAATACTGTCACTATCTGTCAGACAGCAGCAGAACAAAAAAAAGGAAATGAATGAAGGAAACTTAGAGAGAAGGGTTGGAGTGTTCGGTATTATTTTTACTGGATATCCTCAGGCATTGGGTAACGCAAATACCTGAAGATAAAATTAGAGAGACCAAACAGGGATTGAAGATCGAAACTTCATCTATGAGACATGCAGAAATAATTACTCTATTTTCAAAGTATATTTCTCATACATGATATCGGCATCGGAATAAGGTATATGACTGGGTATCAAGTAGATTAAGTTAATCAGTAATTTCACCAAACTTTTCAATATTTATATCACATCATCTACGACGAAATTTAAATATTTTTGCTAAGGATCTTGTACGACTAAATAAACGTTGGTGGTCTGAAGTGCAGTTTTTTGAGATGCTGAATTTGTTTTAGCTTTGCAGGCCTACAAGAAATGTAGTATTTATTCACATTACGGTTTTATCAATATTTAAGGTAAGAGCCTTAAGAAATTCATCAGATTGGCTGCCATTGACTTTTTTAATTTGAAAGAATACTGCGTCAACCACACAGGGTACAGGGTTATTAGCGGCGTAGGGTTCTTTGGGTGTACAAAAATATAGTTAGGCTCTAAATTAGATCATATAGATTGTTATAGATCCCTTCAAGAGCCACAATGTATTTATAGTCAACGCCAAACAAAGTGGCGTGCACGTCATCACGATAAAAATTCCCCGACCTAATGCCTAGGTTTCTATCACAAACAATTGCTCTATTGCAGTTTCATATTAATGTGATATATAAATTGTAAAATGGTCATTACTCTCTTATTATGGTTAATAGTCATATAAACATTGTTATTAAAATATCACATAAGTTGCTTTCTGATAAATTTAGACGCATTATGCGAAATAAAATGTTTTGCAAACGCTCCAATCACTTATCGACATGTAAACGCACTAAACCGATTTCGCAGCGTTGACACATTGTCACCTTGAAACTTATTTAAACTGGGAACTGACACTTGTATTAATTTTGACACTGAATCAATTTGTGGCATTTCAAATCTTTATAAATCCTTTGGCCCCGCATACTGTAAATCAACAATCATCATTCATCAATCATTTTACGAGTAGATAAAGGCAATTTTGGTATATAAAGATGCCCAAACAGTTAAATAGTCGGTGTAAGGAACTCGTGGCCTCGTTAATGCACTACTTTGAGCAAGAAAGGGACAACAACGGGCCTTTGTTGCCTTTAAATGCTGTTCAAGAGGTAGGTTACTAATAATTATATGTAATGTATATTAATAATAGTGAAATTTTATTTCATTTTTTGTAGCGTGTTGCTGCTGATTTAAAAATTAGTTAGTCGTATTTCCGAGGGTGTGAAAAGTGATGCAAATTTAGAATCGCCCAAGAAAAAGCGGAGTTATATTAAACGTGTAACCAACACAGCGACATTGGATACAAGTGCCATTCGAGAAGTGATCTATAATATGTATCACAAAAGTAAGATCTTATTATAATAACTTATCAGAAATTTGCATTAATTTGTTAACTAAATTATAATGTCATATTACACACATGGTTTCAGAAGAACAAGTTACGATACAAACTTTATGGTCTCGATTACGAGATAGGGCATTATTTGATGGTAGTACCACGTCTTTAAGGCGGTTGCTTAGAGATCTTGGATTTAAGTGGCTTAAGGACAATCCGCGACGAGGGCTCATGGAACTACCAAGTATAGCTTTGAAAAGGGTGGAATTTCTAAGGCAATACAATCAAGCCAAGGTTGAGGCCTTATACCAGTTTGTCTTGCTCGATGAAACTTGGATATTTCAAAATGGGATCATAGGTCGCTCTTGGCAAAATGGAAACCAAAAAAGCGTGAAAGCTATTAAAACAGATGGTAAAAGGTATGTACTTTTACACAATTTGCACTATAAAATTTAAAACTAATATATTTTAGATACATTATATTGCATGCTGGAAATGAAAATGGGTTTATTGAGGGTTGTGAAGCGATATTTTCTTCGAAAACAAAATTGAGCGATTACCATGGAGAGATGAACCAGGACAATTTTTTGAAATGGTTTCAACATCAGTTATTAGAAAAATTGGAGAGTCCATCTATGATTATACTGGATAACGCCCCTTATCACAGCATGATATTGAACAAAGTGCCCAACAATGCATGGACAAAAAAAAATATCCAAGACTGGTTGACAAATCAAAACATACCATTTTTAAACACAATGTTTAAAACAGAGCTATTGAGTATTGTTGCTCGGTACATAATGCTTCTTAATTATATATATTTTGGTCGACAGTTTATATTTCTTTTGTTTATTCCTATTCTTAAAATAACTGCTTTTTTAGAAACAAACCACCTAAAATATACGTGATTGATGAATTGGCGGAACAACATGGGCACAAAGTTCTTCGTCTGCCTCCTTACCATTGTATATTTAACCCTATTGAGTTAATTTGGGGCATAGCAAAAGGTTACTATAACAGACATATTGGTAGAGATGGTAACAGTGAAAAAGACTGTTTGGATATGTGGAACGAGGATCTACAAACGGTTACCCCAGACATGTGGAAAAATAGTGTTCGACATACTGAGCAAGAAATTTTTAAATGGTATGAAAGAGAACGAATTTTTGATCGACCA
The DNA here is from genome assembly GCA_963669975.1 of Acanthoscelides obtectus. Taxonomy (NCBI): domain Eukaryota; kingdom Metazoa; phylum Arthropoda; class Insecta; order Coleoptera; family Chrysomelidae; genus Acanthoscelides; species Acanthoscelides obtectus. Next base: position 92,336,790 of record CAVLJG010000004.1, read on the forward strand.
GACATCGAACCTTTAATAATCAACTTTGAGAGTGATGAAGATTCAGATTCAGACAGCGCTGAAGAAAGAAACTCCGACTAACTTTATTGTACAGAAAAAGCTTACACCAGTAGCTTACCTAATTTTAGAATGCATTTTTCTGTATGAATTCTGTAAAATAAATACCATGCATAAAATTTGGAGGACCCCATTTGGATTTTTATTCAGTACCTTTAAGCTATCAATTAAATATGGTAGTTTCATAGTGTCATCTGATCAATAATTGTCATACTTAATGATTATGCAAGTACAGATCTATAATTTTATTATACTATTATTTTTGTTCTCATTTGAGGTTAATATTGCTTATAAACCTAGATATGTAAATAATAAATTTTATTATTTTACAAAAAGTTTGGCAACAATGTAAATTTTTCAACACACCCACCTTGATGACGTGCACGCCACTTTGTTTGGCGTTGACTATATAGTGTTATTGCTTTGAAGTTGTTGACATCTGGGATGCGTTTTGTTTATCAGTAGAAAAGCAGGTGAATAGAGGGTCGAGACCTTTTCGGTGCGTCGACGGAGGATGATAGCTTTGTTATTCACTTGACAACCAGCATACAGGCGGTTCGCATGTTTTGGACCCGTCGCAGCTTTCTAATTGATGGAATTAATAATAATTCATTAATTAATTAATTCATTTTAACGGCTTATAACATCAGCAAGCGAGATAGACTCACTTGTCATTTCGGCCTACGTAAATTTCAATTTCGTGCATTCCGAAATTGAGTTTTCAAGGAAAGCGTACTAATATTTGTTAACAAGTTACGATTGAAGAAACAATGTACAATAAAATACACAATAAATGCATTTTTTGACAAAAAAATGAAAACATTGTTTTTCAATCATCTCTATACACACCATGAAATAATTCGATGAAAAGGATTAAGAATACTGATGAAAACATGTAGTTGAAAAAAAGGAACGTGCGAACCGCAATATTCTTTGCCTCTGGTACATTGCGCCATCGATTGTTTCTGAAAAAAACTGTTGCTCAATTCTCGCAAACGACAGCCCTACTATCTCTCAGCATCAGTGGATTCTACTCGTTGAAAAATATTGATACATATCAACAGAAAAATCCAAAAATCAAACGTCGTAATGTGTAAGAGATAGAAGCGCGAGAAGCGTGCAATACGCATGTTAGAAAGAGTGCGCCGATGGCAACGCGGCAAGCTGCAGCTTCTTCCGTGACTTCGTCACTTGGGTTGCTAGGCAACGCGGTGCTTCTATCTCTTTCTAACATACTCGCACATATTGCACGCCTCGCGAGCTTCTATCTCGTACATATTAAGAAGTCATATGGATTTCTCTGTATATCCACCTGGGCTGATTCAACAAGCTTGAAGAAACAAATGATTATCACATCACAGAAACGTGTAAGTTTCTTGACATTTTCATCTATTGATTTTAAAGAATCATTTAAATTGGACTTTTGATGTTTCAAGAAAACTATTCAAATCAATCAAATTAAAGTTGGGACATTTTTCAGAGACAACTTCGCTTGATATGTCAAAGCAAATGTGTGGTGAAACAGGGGCGAAAAAGCAAAATAAAATAAATGAAAAAGCACTCACCGTTCATTTGCAGAGAAATTTCAAGTACTCCTCGAAAATGTCGCCGTTGGTAAAATGTTTGGTAGAAAGTCAAGCTATTGTAAACAGTCCAGACGATTTTTGAAAACAAGATTTGCAATGAACATACCATTTTCCATGTCAGCCCAAATGTTCAAAGAAAATGTTTGTTGAAACTATGTCCGACGAACTACGTCAGGATTTTCCGATGACCACACATGAATATTTGAAAGTTATTCACCCGTTACGCGTCGAGGTTGATTCGTCCGTCACTAATATCCACTGTAACAACCACTCCCAAAACGCACTCTTGAAAGAAAATTCTAAGCTCCCGTAAATTAAAATCATGTCAAGTTCTCGATATTGCTGAAGGAGTGTGACATTTTTTTGCGAACCGATGGTAAAAAAACGTTTTGATTACCTATGCTGCCGTCGCGTCGCCTGGGTTGAGTACTAACGTATTTCACGAGTATTGGTTGGGTGTTTTCGCTCGCAGTTGATCGAAAGGACATCTCGAGATTTTCGTGAACAAAACGTGTTTATTTTATTTTGTTGACAAATGTGACATTTCGGGAGCAACGTCTTTTTTTTGTTTTTTCATCCATCTTGGGATGAATCGTGACTGGCCGCGACGTTGCCGCTGTTAAACATATTTCATACAATACATGATTATAGTAAAGTAAATCTAGATTCATAGAAATAAAACACTAACAAGTATCCATCTGGCTTTGACGTCTACTAAGGTGTCTAAGGGTGACTTCGAAGTTGAGTCATTTATTTTAACAGTGAGTAGATCTGATCAAAAGAAATGTTTTTTCCTTTATCATTTTTCTGGTAAAATTAAAGTAACAAAGTTATAGCCCTTTGGAAGTTTGAGTACCGCCCTGTCTCAATAATAATATCATGTGCTCGTGTTTGGCGACAACGGATATAATCCACCTTATCGGTTCATCGCATCGGAAACAAAAAAGCGAAAGAATTTGGAACGATGTTTTTACAATTATTTTATTCAGTTATACATACAGTCAGTGTCAGTCGCGTGTGAATAGTGTCTGTTGCGTGGCTCAAACGAAATAAAAAATGGCACATGTTTATGCGGATCGGTTTCCCAATCGAGTGCAACCAACCCCTCGTGCCTTTGTTAATGTAGTACAACGGGCTCGTGAATCAGGTGACTTAAGACCTCACAGGGGACCTCACGATCAAATACAGGTCCGCACTGAAATACTTGTCGGGAGGATACTTTATACAACAAGGTAAAATTTTTTTTTTATTTTTTTTTTATTTTTACACACATATTTTGGTTTATCTTCCTTCTACAATCATTATCTGAAAATTAATGACTCAACTTCAAAGTCACCCTGTATAGTTAAACTTGTTTGTAACCTTTTGTTTTCTGTATGCAAATGAACTTTTCTAAATATAAGAGCTGTTAGCAAGTACAAAATGATTCTGTAGCGACAAAAACCAAAACAAAATACGGCTCTGACGTTGACGGATCTGTCAGGATTATGTATCCTGTGCCCTTATAGGGAAATTTGGGATATTACTAGATAATCAGCTGTCATTCTGCCGTGATGGATACTCGTGCCAGGTTTAGTTTAGGTTAGGTTAGGAAGGAAAATCCCAACTTTGCGGATATTTGTAATATTATAACCAAGTTTCCCTATTTTTCAAGGTAAAATCTCAAATGATTTTTTTTTAAATATATGACCTGGGAAAGCTATATCTTAGACAAATTCTGGCAATGTTTAGCTTATATTTAAAAAGTATATGCGTCAAAAGTAAGAAAACTTGTGTAGTAACAGCAATTTTGATTCAACGGGATTCGAAGTCAATTGCCAAAACTTTCGTTGAGACATATGGGCAGAAATGAGTGACATTTTTTTCTTAATATAAGGAAGACTTGTACTATGTTTTACTAGAACCATTCACTGTAGAGCAATTTTTCAATATTCAATTTATCTTAATGCACTACAATTACAGTAGCTGACAGTACTACATTTCTTGGACTTTAATTATATACGAGTAGTTACCTCAGGTGGGGCAAGCATATAAGTTATTTGAGGGTGCTAAATATTTGGATAAAAAAAGCTTGAAAGTTGTGTATCACTCGAATTTTGAATCTCGAATAAGGTATGAAATGATGTTAGTCGGAAATTGTTGTGACTGATGAAATATTTATAATACAAAAGACAGATTTGATGAATATTTTGAGATTCAAGTCAAGAATCAAACTCAGATAATTAGGTACACTAACAATTCTTGGAGTTTATATTCAAGGACGCTTTATATATTTATTTAAAAACAAACTGCTGTACAAAGTTAATCAGCCAACAAATAGTTCTAAAGTTTTTAACTGTATTATGCACAGATTAACATTTTCTTAATAAAGGCCCCTCTCAAATTTTCTAAAGCTATCTAATCATTTATCAGCAGGTGAGAAAAATATCGTTAACCTAAATGCATTTAAAAAACTGTATATGAAATGCTACTAAAACTAGAACCATATGAAATTGATGACTTCTTCGAAACTGATTTGAATGCTATTTTATTGTTCATTCATACCGGTTGAATCACACTTGTGTTCGCAAATAAAGATTAGTGTTATTCCTCATGCCTGCCTGGCCTAATCAAACCACATATACAGGGTGGGCCATTAAGTTGATCGGATTTTAAGAAATCATATATAACTACGAAGAGTAAGGAACATAATTTATATTTTTAATGAAGAAGACATATGGGAATTTTAGTTTTTTAAAATAACATTGAGATCTGAGCCATCGAGATGTACACACTGCTTCAATCTAGACTTCAAATTCGTGAAAACTCGCTGGCACGTAGCTCGTGAGATAGCGGACATCTCCTTGCGAATGTTGTTTTTGAGCTGGGCTGGGTTTATTGGCGTAAATTCCAGTGGCGTGAAATGTGGACTAACACATCCGCACGGGTATTACCTATGTAAAAAACCTATAAAACGTCAAAAAACCTATAAGATGTCATCTTGCAAAGTGGCTAGTTTTTAGGGCGCAAACAGTCATTCCACGTTTGCTCACTAGGATCGTTGTGAACGTCCATCTATAGAGAAATCACTCAACTAAACTACACGCATGATTGGTTGCATATGTTTTGTGAGGCCGAGTGGTCCGTGTCTGTAGTTTTTATCTCTGAGAAGAAAGTTGGTTGAATAGCAAGATCGCATCTGGATGATTATGTGTGTTGGTCTGCATGTCTATAAAATCAGTAATATTTGCTGTGTGAGAAAATCATTACTGAATATGCTGCCAATGAAGTATACCTATTAGCTGTGCCCGACGGGTTATTTACCTATATGTTGTGCTTTCTGAAGAGAGGTTACGTTGAAAGTTATAAATTATGAAAAACTGAGGAGAATTACGGGAAATCATCACCGCGCCCGCGTTGTGTGTAATTACTGTTAGCATGTATATGCCTTGTAATTCGACGGTGTACAGTGAATATCATTATTTCTTATCACTCTCATTTTTTAAATTCAGCAAATTTGTATATGTAATTTCCAGAATGGATAAGAAAAAGTGGCTGCGCAAATAATTTCTAGCCTTGAATCTCAATAAAGTATATTTGAGACAAGAACCCAATGTAATTATCATCAACACATATAAGTTACATCTTAGACCTCCAGTAATGCCAACTCTGAAGCAGATTTTACATCACATCAGAGTCAAACATTGATAACATGCCTCATGACGTTTAGGCAACAAGTACAACTAAGTGCTAAGTTAACATCTCGTAGAAAAACCTACATAATGTCAAAAAACCAGTATAAAAAAATCGATATAACGTCATTTTAAAGGCTCGTTGGGATGTCTCGCCATCTTGTTGAGACCTGGCTACAAAATTATGTAGTTGTGGAAAGGAAAATTTACGTAATATTGATGTGTATCGACTAAAATTTACAATTTACTGTTGCAGACCGATGATTCCATCAACTGGCGTGGCTGCCCTTTACGCGAATGCAAAGGTCTTTGATGTTTCAATTTGGGATTTTCTCCGGCCTAATACCGATAATTTTGCTTGTTGACAAATCCACTTAAATGGAAATGAGCTTCATCAGAAAAGAGAATATTGCTCACACTTTGGAAGCGCTGTAACATTGCAAATGAAATCCGTATTCCTTTCTGGCCCACCCTGTAAACATGGGGGATTATCAGCATAAATACCACAGGATAAGTTTCAGATGTTGTTCAAATTTATAGTTTTAAATAAATGTATTGACTCATCGCGAAGAGCTCTATATTGCTTGCTAGCTGTAATGCAAGCACATTTCAATCAGCCGCCTCATCATGACTTATTACCAGGTATGCAAACCAACGGCAAGCAAAGCCATACAACACAAGTCACGGCAGCACTTGTACAAGTTGTACATCGCCTGCCGGCTTCCTGCATGTTGTAGAACACCTCTCTATCTTACATAATAGACGAAGTACCTCGTCGTCTAAATTTGCTACCGTTGTCGTTGTCGCCGTAGCCAGCGGCAACTTGGATGTTTATATAAATGTTGCACTCGTGACGAGGTGGCAGCCGAGGTGCTTACCGATGCTGTGATGGCTGTGATGCTACTGTAGCTGAACGGATTGACAGTGACGTCACGGTGTCAGTAGTTGAGGGAATGGAGGGTGAAAGACTTGTCTCCGTCGGAATTTTGCCACAAGGGGCTGCTTTCCAGCCAACAACGCAATTAGGTTTGAAGCGCATGGGCTTTAAGGCGGCTCCGAAGGCTTCGAAACTGATACTCCATTATCCAATGTTTTTTAATGACATTTATACAGTGTGTTCAGGGTGCTATCGTAGCGCTTTTTAAAATTTTGTTTTTGAGCAAGATGTATGTAGGGTTGAAATGCTTACTATTTTTGTTCAACTTCTCGATTTTCTTAAAAAAAAACCTAGTGGGAAAAATGCAAAAGTGGATAGATAGCACCCTAAACGGTTTTTTTTTCGGCACATTGTGAAAATTTCATCTTTCTCATGCTTCATTGTTTGTTTACTTTATTCGGTTATCAAAATTGGCCGAACATAAGCATCAAGATAACAGGGCTACCTCGTATCCATAGCGTCTCATAATAAATACAATAGTCTCAGAAAACGTGGTTAGAAATGCGTTGGCTATCATCAAGTGTAATTAGCTGACTCTGTAATAATTTATGCATTCTAAAAGTAAATTTTCACAGTATTCTGGAGTAAAATTGCATGTGTCAATCTACATTCTATTACTGTTTACGGTATTGCATTGCCAAGTGATTTACAAACGCATTCAAGCATTACAAATGCATCAACTGTCAATAGTAGAGGCAAAACGAGTACTAGAGATGGGATTGAGAGGATGCGTTCGCAAATATTCACAAGTGTTAATTAGGATGATTCAGCGCCATGAGGAATATGTTGATCAAAGCATTAACACAGTATTCACACCGGCACGGGTATTATGTAAAATACCTATGAAACGTCAAAAAAAATCCTATAAAATGTCATCGTGCAGAATAGGTAGTTTTTAGGGTGTAAACAGTAATTTCACGTTTGCTTACTACGATCGTTGTGAGCGTCCCTCTATGGAGGAATGGCTCAATACACGCATACACGCATAGTTGGTTGCATATGTTTTGTGAAGGCGAGCAGTCTATAGTTTTCATCTCTGAGAAGAAAGTTGGTTGAATAGCAAGTTCACATCTGGATGATTGTAATATTTGCTGTGTGAGAAAATCATTACCGAATATGCTGCCAATGAAGTATATCTATTAGCTGTGCCCGACGGGTTATTTATATGTTGTCCTTTCTGAAGGTAGGTTATGTTGAAAGTTATAAATTACGATTTTTTACGTTTTTTATGTTTTCAAAAACTTTGAGGAGAATTACGGGAAATCACCACCGCGCCCTCGTTCGAACATATTAAAAAATGAAGCGTCAGTTGCGAAGCGCGCAAACCTCAACAAATCGGATTTTGCACGAATTTTGTTTACTGTCTTGCGCAGACAGCCCAAGAGATGCGGCGGTATGTATGGACTAAGAAAGGACGTATTCAAATCATTTGATGGCCCTATTTCATATAATAACGGGTATATAAGTCGTTCTGCAAATAGGTGTTCATAATCGCGATCGATGCGAAATAATGTTCGTAACTAGTTACGTAAATGTAACTTCTGAAACTTATCTTGCGGTTGCCTCTCTGATCTATCCATTTTACAGAGGGCAATAAATTAAACCACATATGTTGAACATACTGATTTCCTGACGTTTCGGCTGCTTCGGGAGTTTTTTCAAAGTACAAATCAAAGTTATACCAAATAAGTTTATGAAATTGAAAATTTGTACTCCTCCATTTAAAAGCCTTTTTACTTGCCACGCCAGTGGCGAGAAAGTTTTGTAATCACGAAAAACTTTGAAAATGAGATATGTATCTTAAGGCTTATATGACATCTACATCACGAAAAACTATAACCCTTATTTCCGTCGGTCTGTCTGTCTGCTAATCCTTGGTCCGTCTATACATTAGAAATTACCGCTCGCATTTTTATGAAATTTCCAATCAAGGTTGAATGTGCCACCAAAAGTATTTTCTGTGAATCCTTGGCATTTTAAATCGATTTAATAAAAATTTTGATTGTAATCTAGTAATTTTACACTGCTAACAATGTCAGCTTAACGTCAAAATAAGTCATAACAAATCAAAACAACTTTTGTTTGCAGTCATGGCTAACTATGTATAATCTACAATTCATTTAAATTCGCAGTACATTTCCTATCATGTGACAATTTTTTTAGTTTGATTTTATTCAAAAATGGCACAATTTATCGATATTCAATAAGAGTACATTTTTTATGTAGAAAACCCTAAATTTTCAAATTCCAAAATTGAATTTCAAAAATAGAATCACACAAAAATTTTGGGGCTCAAATAACGTGAGTCCGTCGCTGTTACATACGCTTCCAAACAAAACTGTCTAAAATTGTTTTTAAATCCAGCATAAAAAACTAGGATAGAATACCAAATTTTATATCTTTATCTCAACACGTTTCGGAAATATTAAGGGGGGGAGGCCCTTTAAAAGACCGTAGCGCCCTTAGGGGACGTTTGTCGACCTACGTTTATATAAACTTTTCTTCCTATTTTAAGCTCTAGAAACCGCTGGTAGAATATTGCACACTTTTTTCGGGACACCCTGTATATATACTCGTATATACAGGGTGACTTCGAAGTTGAGTCATTTATTTTAACAGTGAGTAGATCTGATCAAAGGAAATGTTTTTTTCCTTTACCATTTTTCTGGTAAAATTAAAGTAACAAAGTTATAGCCCTTTGGAAGTTTGAGTACTGCCCTGTCTCAATAATAATATGTTCGTGTTTGGCGACAACGGATATAATCCGCCTGACCGGTTCATCGCATCGGAAACAAAAAAGCGAAAGAATTTGAAACGTTTATCACAATGTTTTTCGTCAGTCGATAACGCGTTAGTGAATAGTAGGTAGTGTTTGTTGCGTGGCTCAAACGAAATCAAAAATGGCACATGTTTACGAAAATGCTGAACTTGTGGACTTGATTCTTATTTACGAGGGGGCAGTCTTTACAAAATGCTCCCGGATGCATCACGGATTTATGCGAATCGGTTTCCCAATCGAGTGCAATCAACCCCTCGTGCCTTTGTTAATGTAGTACAAAGGGCTCGTGAATCAGGTGACTTAAGACCTCGCAGGTCAGGGCATGCTGCTCCAAGACCGCACGATCAAATACAGGTCCGCACTGAAATACTTGTCGGGACGATACTTTATTAAACAAGGTAACATTTTTTTTATTTATTTTTTTATTTTAACACACACATTTTGGTTTGTCTTCCTTCTACAATCATTATCTGAAAATAAATGACTCAACTTCAAAGTCACCCTGTATATATATATATATATATATTTATTTGAACACTGATCAGAAGAACCTTTAAAAGCTATGACCTTATCATTTTTAAAACTGTTCAAGACACTTCATTCTCAAGAGTATCACATCACTGGAGATATTCAAGAAAAAGTCTGGAACTCGTCTAGAGTTAAGAGGATTTGAACTACGAAATGAAACAACTGATTATCGAGAGTCAAAGGCAACCGGTGATTAAACTCTCTAGTATCAAAAAATGAAAAGGCCTATGAAGAAAATACTGTGTTGTTTAGTTGAGTCACACTGTCTGCCAACTGAGTTACTATCAAGGATAAAATAGAACTGATACTGGTTGTGATCGATAATTAAAAATTCAAACTTCAATTCAAAGAATTAGCTTATCGAATGAAAAAGTACTAGAAATATGAATGAGATAGGTGGTATAAGATCAAGAAAGAGTGAACTAGTTGGGTTATTAAAAGATATGAACTTGATCGATAATGACGTCCAAACTGTTACCAAAAATCTAAATAGTGGAACCATGGCCACAAGGGAATTGAGAATATAAGTAACAGGAAATTACGAGATCTTCTGGGGAAAAATTCCTGTAGACGCCCATGGTGACACATCATCCTACCATAGTCTAACTTAGGTAAGCACTAGGCTGAAGGCCAACTTGGGCCATTGTAAACTAAGATAGGCAAAGCATAAAATGGTAGGCAACGAAATCAAACAAAATGCGTGTGTTAAATGGTGGTACGTATATTATTGACTATAAATACATAAATATAATAAATAATACATAATATGACTAGAATCTTTAGCGAAGTAAATACTGAATACGACTAAAGTTGTGCTGAAAGTTATTACTTTTTGTTAAGCCATTAGATAGCTTCGATCTCCAAATCTTGCATCATGCTGAAATGAAAAAATAATAGTTGACCCTGGTGATAATTTTGGAAATCTTCAATTACTTACTCACTGTCATGTCCATTGAAATAATTATAGTCTAACTCATCATCCTGTATTATTTGAGACTCTGGGGCTTCATTCAATTCTGAAAAGAAATCGATCTAATAAGAAATGCACAAAAATTGGGCCGCACTATTTATTTCAGAAACAATTGTTAAACAATAATAGATATAGAATCAAGTATAATATGGCTCTCGTTTCAGTTTCATTATTTTTATTATAAAATAAATTGGAAAGGCTGAACTTTTCTACGTGTACATTAAACGGTCTTCCACGTTAAATACATCTCCAACAGGGAATATGCATGTTTTTGTTTTATTCTATGTGGATTATTTATGTTAAGCACATATTTAATGCATGAAAATATGTGTACATATTTGCACTTCCTAAGCCACTTGGAGAAAAAGTATTGTAATCGCGAAAAAAATCAAAAATGAGATATTGTTTTTTTGATGGTACATGACATTACATCACACGGATTGTGTACCTATCACTCGCACTTACCATGTACCACGGGGTTGTAAATATTGCATCTCTGGTAGTGGACATTGAAGCAGGTAGCAGTCGCGATGTGCACATACCAGGTGGATGCGACATATAAAAAGCTATTATAATCAGTTATCAAACATTGTTGACAAACGCCAGAGCTTCAAAGAAATGAGGCTATCGTGTACAGACACGCTTATTGCTGCAATATGAGGATGATTTTTTTTTCATGAAAAGCCCAAATACTGCACAAATGGTTCTGATAGAACCTACGTATTTTTGATGCCAATGAGCTGTATGAAAAATTGAACTAAAAGTTGTCTTGAAGGCGTGGGAAGAGTATAGAGTAAATCCACTGGACCCCATTTTATTTTAAATTAAGTACTTAAAACTGCAATGCCAATGGTGCTGATTTTTTTTGCGCGCTTTTCAGTGAGTCACCACGCACGATTTATCATTTGATTGTATTTTTGGTGGGCCCATCAAAATATAATACAGAAAGCACCGGCAGGGGTATTATGTAAAAAACCTAAAAAACGTCAAAAGAACGACGAAATATCATCTTGCAGACTACGTAGTTTTTAGTATGCAATTAGTTCATTCCACGTGTGCTCGCTATGATCGCTGTTCGCTGACGTTTAAGCAACACGTACAGCTACAAAACAAGTTAACAACAAGTGTACCTCAGCTCGTGATAAGTCAACATCTTGTAGAAAAACCTACGTTATGTTAGAAAAAACCTACGAAATATATGAAAAAAACGACAAAATGTCACTTTTCAGGATACGTAATACCCGTGCCGATACAGTATTTTTCATATTCCCTGAGATGCTAAGATATGAGAAAAGATAATTTTATAATAATGTAAAGCACCGATGAATGATGTTCTTTCAACATGATCAAACAATAAACTGACAGGTCGACAATCAATGATAGTGGAACAAGGGCCTGTTATTTTGAATCCGACTGGCCAGCCAATAAAGGGTTGGCTCGTCCTAGAAAAACTACCCTATGTTGATAAGGGCATTAAAAGACTTTAGATAGTTGCTCCGCATAAGTCATCCGTCCAAATTAATGCGGAAATTCGTCAATATTTCAACACAGGCATAACAGCCCGTACTGTGAGAAGACATCTATGTGAAGTTGGGTTGTTTGGAAGAGTTGTTGTCAAAAAACGGTTACTGTCTAGAATCGAAAGGCCAGACTTCAGTTTGCTCAGAGACATTCAAATTGGACACCTAAAAACTGGGGTACGGTGCTTTTTAGTGACGAAAGCAATTTTAAAATTTTTGGTGCTGATGGAAGATTGTTTCTAAGAAGACCTGACGAGAAAAATTTTCATATCAAGTATCAAAATCATACAGTAAATGATAGTGGCGGCAGTATTATAATCTGAGGGTGTTTTTCCAGGTCTGGAACGGGCCCGATACTGAAAATAACTGGGAAAATGGATGGCTTTATGTATCACGACATATTACAAAGTACTATGTTACCTTATGCCGAAGAAGAAATGCGGATGTTGTGGAGATATCAACAAGATAACGATCCGAAACATTCATCCCATTTAATAAAAAATGGGTTTTTAGAAAAAGCGATGATTTACTGGAATGACCATCGCAAAATTCGGCAAAGAATTATTCATAGTGAGAATGATCTATGGGGAGTTCTACAAGATGAATGGTGGAAGGCTCCAGTTGATGTGTGTAGAAATCTTGTTGATTCCATGCGAAGAAGATTTAGGGAAGTCACTAAGGTGAAGGGATGTTCAACAAAATACTGAACATTGCTTGTTTAATTTGTATGTTTAACTTTTTTTTTCTTGCTTCCCATACTTTTGTCCAGGGTATTCTTTATTTATCATATATGAGACTTGGTTTTATTTTGTATTTTAATTTATTTATAAGATGATACTAAGCTAGTAGTGGATGCATATTTTTTAGTATGTAATTAATTATTGATTAACAAATATTAAGAGTATAACCAGAAAACAAATATGACCATACTTTTGTCCATGACTGTATGCTTTGAAATATTTCAACCTATTTTTCATCAATTTCAAGGTCTTATTAGCTTGAAATTATGCATAGGGATCAAGGGCCGATGACAATACAATAATCTTGGAAGAAAATTGAGTTTGAAAAATAAAAAAAAATAATTTTTGAGCACAATATATTCCAAAAATCGAACCTCTTGATTATAAGTACTTTTGTTGTCGTTCTGAGACTAATAATTCAGGAAATAAATTATAATTTAAAAAATTAAAAGAAAAACTGCTTTAATAGCAAATTGAACTAAAGAGTAGAAAATAATTTTCAAGTATAGGAAAGTTTGTATTACTGCAACGGAAAGTCCAAAAATGTAACTAATTAATTTGAAATAAGATGAATATAAAAATTAGGATACTAACAAAAACTTTCAATTATACTCAGAAAGCGTTGAGTGAAATTAACTACATTTGCATAATGATTCCAATTTTGTAAAAAGCAACTAAAAAAATAATTCTAACATTTCATATCAAGCACCCCACTTTTTTTGCTACAATTGAATTTTTTGTTAATATCTCAATTTTTATATTGTTCTTATTCCAAATTAATTAGTCATACACAACATAACACAAACTCTCCTATACTTGAAAATTGTGTTCTACTTTTTAGTTCAATTTACTATTAAAGCGTAATTTTTTTAGCTTTTTTAAACTGTAATTAATTCATTAATACTCGTAATTTTGTAGCGCTTAAGTATCAAATAAGGTTGGAGGTTGCTTTCTATAGTAATATAGACTGAAAATAAAAATAAATAACCGATATTTGAATCACAGAAACGTAAGACCAAACCGCTAACCACAAAATTTTACAGAAGACTCAATTGCAATACCTCTCAAAGGTGACACCACCGCAGTACTGAGATACTCCGTGTTCAAATATGGCGGCAATTCGTCTTCATCTTCTTCCTCTTCCATAGCAAACTGTTGACTGTCGACCATTTGCAACCAATGAGCATTGTGATTTCTGAACTTTTCAATGCATATTCTGTCCGCCCAAGTTTTACTGTGTTCGGAAATGATATTCAAACAGGTGTTGCATATCTTCCTGATTGATTTGTTGTTGTCTTGGAGCAGGTCTATCAAATATGCGGGTGCTTCTACAAATTCGATAAAATTGGGAAGGTATCAGTATAGTATGATACATTTTTCCTAAGTCAGAAACTGAACAGATTGACAGGTTGATTAACAATATACTGCTACAGCTTTACTAAAGTCCAGGTTTCAGAACCATGATATAACTGTGCCGCACTTATAATTCAAATGTAACCAATGGAATGCGGAAAAAAATAATGTGTGATTAGATCTAGTACTGTTTCTGTTATATTTTGAGATTTTGAGAATTTCAATATTTTATATGATACAACAGGCACAACCAAATAACGTTTATGTTATCAAGACTGTTTGAGACCCTTCTAAAACTGATCTGAAACAGTTTAACTTTAACTATGAGCAGAATTATAGCCAACCCCTCGAAATAAGAAAGCACAAAGTGCCAGCTATTACTAGAATCTACCACTGCGAGAGTGAAATAGAAAGCTGTCTGTTAGAGCTGTATCTCAGTTCGCCTTTGACAGTCGGCTCACCACTGTGGCCGCTAGATACCGTCGATTCTGACCGTATAGTAATATACAGTAGCGGAAAAAAGTTAAACAAATATTAACATTATTATGAACTATTTCATATACCTAAATTAAAATTGCGAAAGAGCAGATAATATAAATATTAAAGTCTACATTTGACTCCCGTACTAATACAAGGTTTATCTTATCAATATTCAAATTCTCTGAAAATAAAAACACGTTTTTTTTAATACCACACACAAAAGAATTTTCTTAAGATTTAGGAGTCAAAGTAACTGAATTATTTAGACGTGGTGTTAAAAATGTTGAAATTTATCAAAGATTAAAAATGAACAAAGGGACGATTATTGTAAATGTCAATAATACGGATCAACAGCAACGCGTCCCAGGTGCGGAAGACCGAAAAAACCGATAATGTTTTGGAAGGCTACATTAAACGTTTGTCTCATGAAGATCCTCGAATGCCAGCCACACAGATTTTCAAAAGAGTCGTAGGAGGTGCCGAGAATATTTCTGTCACAACACTGCAGAGACGCTTGGTGGATTTTGAGCTTTTTGGTAGGTGTACATTTAAAAAAAATCGTATTGCTTGACTTGAATTTGCTAAAACTCATCTAACTTAGACAGAACAACAATGGAATACAATTTTGTGGAGAGATGAAAGCAAATTTAACTTGTTTGGATCTGACGGTATCGCATATGTGAGACGTCCAATACGAAAAAGATTCTACAAAAAGTATCAGTCGCCAAGAGTTAAGCACGGTGGAGGCAACATCATGGTTTCGGGCTCTTTTTCTAGTTCTGAAGCGAGTCCAATTGTTAAAATTGTTGGGAAAATGGATCAAAAATTTTACAAAGATATTCTTCGTAAACACATTATCCCTTTTGCTGAAGATGAAATGCCTTTACGATGGACATTCCAGCAAGATGACCTAAACCAGGGTGCTCGCGCGGGTGCATTGCACGGAGCTCGGTGCAAATCAGTCGCGCGCCCGCCGAGGCCGAGTGCGAATCCCCCTCCACTCTCCACATTTTCGCGCCGCTGTCTCTGTCTCCTTGCATCAGTGTTGCCAGGTGGAGTCGATGATATTTCGGTAGAATTGTGTGGAATTTTTCGGTAGATTGTATACCGAAGAGTAAATGAAGGCATTTACTTAAAACAATTTTATTTAACTCAAAATATACTCTAAAACAGAAATACAAAACAAAAATAAACAGTTTATATCACACTTTAGCTAACTAAAAATAAAAAATTCTTAATAAAAAACAGAAAAAGTGTATAGAATAAAAAATGTGTAAGCTATATTGGATAATCATTCTTCATATTCATTTTTGTATAAGTTTTTATCAGTCATATTATCTGCTAATATCATTTTCTAATTCCTTTGATGCACCTGCAACTGTAAATGGCAACAGTTTTGGCTTTTCTGCTATGGTTTGCACTTTTTTATGAAATTGCCCATTTGCGTGTTTTATACGTGCTTTTCACGAGTCGCTAGGCCTAGGCGATGTAGCCAAATTATCGAGTATCTTCGGTGATTCCCCAGTTGCAAAGAATCAGCGTATGTGACACACCAATGTCAGGCAAAGAGAATAAAAACATATCTGGTCTAGTACGAATAATAATAATACTTTTGTCATTCTTTTTATCGCTATGCAACAGAAATATTTCTCTTATATAGAGAACAAAAATTATTCAATTGAAGTAAAAGTCCACCTTTCGGTAGATTTTGCTTAAAAATCGGTAGTTCGGTAGACCAGGACCAAAATCCGTGGATCTACCGAAAAATCGGTAGACCTGATAACACTGGCGGGACCCTACCCGGTCCAACCGAGTAACTCCGACCGCACTCGAGCCGACACGATGCACGGCGCCGGATCGCTTTTGTTAAGCCATGACCTAAACCCGATAGAACATCTCTGGGAGCATGTTAAAAGACAACTGACAAGAAAAACTTTTAAAAATAGGAACGATTTATTTGATTATGTAAAAAATATCCCAAGAGACGTCTGTAAAATATTGGTGTATTCTATGAGCAGCAGATGTCAGGCAGTGGTGAAAGGCTCTACTAGCAAATAGTAGCTAAACAGTATTTTTTAAATCTTATTCCATACTTTTAACGTCTCATTTTCTGTCATAAAATAATATTAAGGTATTTTAATGCTAGTCTGTAGTACCACAGCAAATACAAATTGTTATTTGTATCCTCAAGGCTGTAAGCAAACTATATGAGAAAAAAATAGTCCTTAATAATAAATAATAAAAAATTAGCACACCTTTTCAAAAATTACTCAGTATGTTTCCAAACTTTTCTCCGCTACTGTAGCTTTCGTCCGTCCGACCACGAACGGTCAACCATGGACAGCTGTTTCGTGCTTTTTGGCAGCTCATCAGCATGATCTAAGCTCTTGTAATCGGTAGTACTTTGTGATGTCTTCTTTCGTTAAAACTTATATCTCGGATACAGGATAAAAGCACGAAACAGCTGTTTACGGTTGGCCGTCTATGATCGGACGGACGAGACCTATATTACTAGTTCCTAAGTAACCCATTCAGAACCGATTCTGCAAAACCAAAGCATAGAAGATAGTAGTGCGCATTTCACCGAGTTCTCGAACGGTAACAGACAAAACCAGAAAAAGACTTATGAATGACCCAAAATCTGTAACATGTTAAAAGCGTTTATTTGTACTTACCAGTTTTGCCCACTACATATTCTATATTATCATGATGAGAAAGCACAGCGAAAAATACAAATACTATTTGCAATACAATCTCATCATCCTCTTGATGCGTCTTTAAAAGATCTATTAAAGCAGCTAAAATATTTTTCTCACAAAGCAATTTTGCACAACCTTCATCAGTTGCAGCTGTGCCCAGTAACACTACGACCTTTAAATAAAAACAAGTTGACCTTAATAATAATATTGAGTCGAATAAAAGTACCTGTAAGAACATTGTTCAGTTTAACTGTAATCATTTTGAGGAGTCAGAATTTGCCCAGCAATAACAATAGTCGAAATAACTATGGCTTACATTAAAATAGATACAGTTCTAACTTACCTGAAGAACAAGCTCAGGATCCGTGTTGTTACTTGTTATGATATTTTTCACCCATTTAACCATACCAAAATGTTTAAAAATCTCCGCCCAATCAAGATCAGGCAAATGCAAGTTGCTTAGGATACCAATGCATTCCCTCACAAAATCCTCTTGCTTAGACTCAACTACTGCTTTTGCTATATCACCTACAAACTCCTAGAAAAATATTCATCTTCAAGCGTGTTCAACCAATCTAAATAAAAACAGCACATCGACATTGTTAATTTCAAATGTTCGTCTAACCTAAGATTCAAGTCAAAATTTGCGTTCTTCAGCATGTCAGACATTCCTAGGATTATATAATAGAGATGCAGTCTTAGAACCCTGATTAACATATTCCAGCAGAACCAACAGGGGGTAATCTGGAAAGCTAGGACCAGATGGCGCTAGTTAGGCTGAGGGTTATAATCATCATCTGTCAAATATGTGTTTTTTTTTTCATCAAAATTGTATTGACAGCTTTGGCCCCCAACCGCCTAGCGGGATCAAAATTGGACATGGCTACCATTGACAGCCGTGCCTGCATGAAAATCAGCGTAAGCGCCGTAGCGCTGCCAACCTCTTATATGCTTATAACTATACATGGTGTCCTGAAAGTTAGGACTTTCCTTTTTAGAAGCCACTAAGTTTAAAATAACAAAACTAATGTACACTAAAACAGCAACTAAAACCTAAAAAAGTACTGCTGTATCGGTGCTCTTGATATCACGAAAGCTCTCGATCAGCTGTGGAATGCTGCCCTCTTATGCAAACTTCCATCCTATGGCCTCTCAGAGAAGCTTTGCAAAGGGGTAACTCTGGCCGCAAGATATTCGTCCTAATTAAAGGGATCTCCTCTTCGGATTAATACAGTGTGTCTAAGCCCCTTATGGTAGTCGCAGTGCCCCGGTAGTTAAGAGTATGCCTACGCGGCTGCGTGAATAAAATAAACACAGAACTGTACCCACCTTAACGGTTCTACCATCGGCCTTTGAGCGAGATAAACGAACATATGCGTCGCGGGATGGAATTGTCCAGGAAAACGACATAAAGCATCAGCAGGATTGGAGTCACCATAAACATCAAACTGACATGCTACTCATTGCTATAGATGACTCTTTTCTAACGGACAGTCTCGATACCCTTTCGCACCGATGGCCCATCGGCCATATCTCTGCTATGCAATCAGGCTTTGCTCCTCAGACTTCTTCTCCATGATACCACCGCGGGATGAGGCTGCCAGACGGTCCCGCCTCACTTCGGTCTCCCGTCCTAATCGTGTCGATTCAAAAACACAAGTTTACTTCAACTGTATTCAACTGGATTTAAACGGCCTTTGCAGGATGTAAACAAATGTATCCATCTCGGGTAGGGAGCAACTGAACGATCTGAATACACTCGCGAAGTATCAGTAGAATCTTGAAAAACTCCCGTAAACTAACTTCAAATTGATAGCATCGTTATCGCTAAGCAAGAAGCCAATTTCGGTTTTTCATATCCAATAAGCTAGGTTAACGTACACACCTCGCGGCGCATGATTTGGATACTGACTCACACCCTATCACCATACATCGTTCTTTTTGTCGTAGGATGCAGAGTCGGGATGGCCCATTCTGTAAAGGAAAGTCCCAAAGTTAAGGATACCCTGTATATGTGTGGACCGTCGTCTTTTGGTACCAGCGTTGCCACGTCTTGGCCTATTGCCACAGGTTTTGGGATTTCCTTTTTCCGTCGTTAAGGAATTCTGAGAATACGGAACAATCAGGCGACAGCGTTTAAGGCGTGATCTATCCTTCGACGATTGATATCACGTTCAAAATAAACAGTTTCCTTTAAAATTAAAATGTATGTTTTTATTTCTCCTAAGAAACATGGCATCTTGGCTTTGACGATGTAAATCCAAATACAGGATATCTTGAAAAATATATCAAAGAATGCTCAAAATAACCTACAGTATTTTGGATTTTGCCACAAAAGGTTCATTTTTTTTAGAATACACCAAATATGGGTACTGTGAGACACAAATTATAACGAAAATAAATGTTCAAGCTAAAAAAAAGAACTTACGATGAACGATGGAGCAGAAATGGCGCTGTCGGAAATATTCCTCAGCATTTTCATTAACATGGGATCCTCATACGTAAAAGCTCGCATCATCAATGATTGCAATCGATTGCTTTTTATAACCTGATGAGTATTGGACGGATCTGTTGACAGGTTAATACAGAGAGCCACCATAGCCTTGTCATCTTCATTCCCGGCATTCAAAAGCAACATATCTATAATCTTTAGAAAAATAGGAAATAGATACATCTTCATTTTATATTGTCAATAACTTGTTACTTACCAGGCCAATACAGTCCACAAAATAATGCTTCACCTCATCATCATAACTCAGATGGTACAAGATCTTCAACACTACTTCTCTATGCTTCTCATCGCCTAAAACGAAACAGAAAACGTCAGTACTAAGCTTCCTTTGATGCACTTTGATGAACTTACTTAAGTAACTCACGATCTTTGGCAATAGCCCAACCTTGATTATTTTGTACCTAACTTTATTGTCAAATGAAAGATTGAAAAGTATCTTTAGAGTTAAATGAACTAAATCAGCGCTGTTAGATTCCAGCATTTTTGGTAGTTTGTCCACAACATTCAAGCTGGTCATGGCATCTTTATTACACTGCATTATTGACAATTTTTTCAGAAACGTCACCACCAAAATCAAAAGGTCGTCATTATCCCTGTCGAGAGCTTTGATCAGTAGACCTAGAATAACCGTAATAAATAAATATACGGGGTCGATATAAAGCCGAGAATAAGCATACCAGTAATGTTCCTCTTGACCATTTTCTCTTCTACAGATTCATCCTCGGATATATTCAGCAAGAGGTAGAAGGCTACACGAAGCAAGTGCTCTTGTTTCTTTACTAAAGTACGGAATCGTTTAAGTTTCTGCTCGGGAGTTAATTTTTTGTCATCAATGTTTTCCATTGACGTTGTTAATTCGTCATAGACACTACCTTCCATGGCAGCTACAAAAAAGTGACAAACCATTGAACAACTTGAATATTAAATGTAATCAAAAATTGATAGCGAATTCCGTTGTGAATAATTAAACGTGTATGTTTCAGAAATTGCAAAACTATACGTGAAAGACAAAAGCAAGATCTATTTTTCGAACGTACAATGTGCATGACCAGATGAAACGACGAACTACCCATACTGTTTTTGAAAAATCACAGGCCAACAAAAAAATATGTTTGAAAACTTTTTTACTTTGAAGGCTGGTTTTTATAGGTTTTTGTGAGCTGAATCCAAATATCGCAGTTTTTTTGTATCACCCATAGTTTTTGAGCAATTTGCTTTTCAGTATATAGTATAAAATCCTTATACTGTATATGGTGGAATAAATGAACACACTACGTTGAATTAGCATGGTTTGTATTTACAGTAGGGTACTTAAAACAGTGATGAGTTGCATGCTGAACTTCTCTGTGAAGTGAGCAACAATAGTCCCCCATCATGCTGGTATTCCATCGGCCCTGGTAGCGTGTTTCCATAAGTTTAAAGTCTTGGTGAAAACGCTCACCTTGCTCGTCACTAACATCTCCCAAAAACTGAACTTTCAGGATCATCTAACATGTTAGCTACAATAGCAACATATTCTGGGTCTTATTTCCCAAGAACTTTTTAACGACTTCATTGAAAACTGCCCATCCTTCTTTCTCATTTAAGGTCATTGTGGATTCACATTTAACGTCAAACATCATCTTTCTAATGTCAGGTCCAACATAGACACCTTATTTCAGTTTTGCTTCTGAAAGGTGTGGAAACTTTTGGCAGAGATACTTGAAACATGGTCCATCTTTAGACACAGCCTTTATAAACTATTTCATTAGTCCTAACTTTATATGTAGAGGTGGTAGGAGCACTATAATTCTTCCCCATTTTTTATATTGTTCAACCATCTTGTTTACAGCAAATGAAAACATATTTTCAAAATTACAAATTCTATAAAATAAAGCTATGAGAATCATTTTAAATAAAAACAAATATACTATGTTAGAAGAACTGCAGTGGCTGGATGTAAAATATTTCATACATTATTTAGTTCTCGTTTTCATATTCAAATTAAAAAATAACTTATTACCGCCACATTTAGAGAACTTCACAAAATTAAATAGTCAAAATAATAAACACGCAACTAGAGGCAGTATAGATTTTCATCTGCAAAATTGTAATAGTAGCATAACTAGTACATCTATATTTCAAATTTAATAAATTGAATAATGATATTAAACGAAGTTCGAATTTAAAAATGTTTAAGGTGAAATTAAAAAATCACTTTATGAATAATCAAAATACATAGTGCGTAATTTTAATTTTAATTTTAATAAACAAAAATGTAAAATTACAGAAAATGGATTGAAGAAAAATATGTAACCGAATCATTATACAAAATTGACATTGTAGCATTAATGCTAAATAAATCTTCAACAACAAAAACAACGTTTTTTGGATCTACAAGATTTTTGCAGAGAATGTTCTTCTCATCAAGTTTCAAAGACTCCCTCAAAGGCCAGTTCTTTCTATACCAATGTTGTTCCTAGCCCTACTGTGAAAGTGAGAAAATGTGTTTCAGCGGTGCTACCAATGTCTTCTGCATCCATTTAGACCTAGTTTTTCAATTATTTCAACTTTACAACATATGTCCAGCTCTTTAAAAATCGCTTAGATTAATAAATTCAACCATGAAATATTAAAAAGTGAAGAAATGGTGGGTGATACGGCTTTTTAAGTATCATATTTAGTTTCAGCACTTTAAAAAACATAAGAATAAAGTATTTTAAGTAAAAAAGTTTTTTCATCGTTGGCCTGTGAAATCAGTTGAATCTAAATTACCCCTTATAAAATAATATCCAAAATCAAATAACTGATAAGAAAAGAGGATCAGCTTGTAAAAGGCACCTATCAGGTGATAATTTTTCAGGTAATTATTTCTTACATTCTACGGTGCTTACCTTTGATATTAGTGTCTGAAAAATTCCCAGATTTTGGTCTTACAGGTTCTGGGATGCGGCTGCGTGGAATTTCAGACATACTAGCGCTATTCGGACATGGCTTACGGACTATTGGAATGTCAGATGGGGCTTCTCCACCTTCTAGGTCAGCCTTCCATTTATCGTAACGTCTTAGCTCATAGTCGATTATGTCCATACATATAGAGCCAATCTGCCAAAATTAGGTGACGAGGTAATCAAAAGTTATGGTCACTATTTTCCATGTTTTCTTTTGAAGCAATAACGTTTGAATAAAGTTTCAGGTTTTTTAAGACCAAAGGGGAACAGACGCCCTGCTATAAAAGATATCCCCTTTTTTCTTATAATCACTTTCGTGAGAACCCTTGCAAACGCGAAAAATGATCAGTTTGTTTGGAAAAGAAATTTAAAAATTTGCGAGATCTCGTCTTATGTGACACGTCACTCTTAACATATTTAAAAATGCTAAAGCTCTACGCTCACTGCGACCAAGCGACGTAAACAGAAATTAGACGAAATGTTTCATTACGCACATCAAACGGGACACGTGATTTCCTTTACATAGCTCACATTCGCGGAATCTCACTTGTTTACGCGTAAAGGATCCCAGCGGAAGTTTCGCTTCTCTTCACGTGCCTTTCGATCAATGGGCGTAAACCGTTATCGGCGCTATTAACGCGGTTGCTATGGGCATTACGTTTGAATAACGAACGTTAATTTGAACCAACAGAAAGACCTTACACCTTTCGGGTCACCGATTTGGCCGCAGATCTATATATTGAGAGAGATTTGCTGATCTATGAATATTCCCAGCGTCATAAGGTGCACAACTCGAAGATAAGGCAAATATTTCTCGCGAAAGTATTAGACTCGTCATTTGCCAGAGTTTCAACAATTCTAACTTACGAAAATTAATTTTGCAGTTTTACTTATTTGTCAACATAATTTAATTGTAAACAATAAAAGTACGGAATTGCTGTTGTTATTTAGATAATAAAATGCAGTGGACGTTAAGAAGTAAATCAATCACGACTTGTATTACTCATAATTACCTCATTTAAACGTTATTCGATGATAACTGTCATAAAAACAAAGCATATATTTAAGTGGCATCGACTACAAAGAAATAAGAGAAACATTTAAGTAAGGTTATTCAACTTATCAAAAGAAAAATATACTTCATATACATTTTCGCGAAAATATCTTTGATCAAACAGTTTCGATGCAAACATGCGTGTTTAATCATTTAATAAAGACATTATTATTATTATTATTAATATTATTATTATTATTATTTTATGAGAAAATGGTGCTGATACGAGGGATGTCTTTTAAGTTTTGCATATGGAAATAAAACAACACGGTAGGTAGTTTTAAATGACTTTATTGTTTTTCGAAGTATTCTCCACGAAGATTGATACACACCTGCGTGCGCTCGAACCAATTTTCGAAGCACTTATTCCACTCGTTTGCTGGCAGATCCAAAACTGCATTTTTGAATGCGTCAACTGCTTCTTCTGGTGACTGGAACCTTTGACCACGCAGTTTTTAATTTTCGGGAAGTATAGAAATCGTTAGGACTTAGATCGGGACTATATGGAGGATGGTCCAAAAATTCCACGTTTTCTTCCGTTAAATACTGCCTTGTTTTTTGGGCTGTGTGCGAGCTTGCATTGTCTTGGTGGAGGATGATTCTTCTTTCGGGGTTGATTTTTCGAAGCTCGGTGATGACTTTTGTCAGACAAATGGTGGTATACCAATCCGCAGTAACAGTTATTTGCTCATTAAGAGGAATTGTTGCAATATGACCCGCTTTTGACACAAATGTCGCGACCATCTTTTTCGAAACACTTCGAGAACGGATTACTTTTGTTGGCTTTTCTTCACCTTGGAACACCCAAACCGCCGAGTGTCGTTTATTTTCTGGTTCATAACAGTAAATCCACGATTCATCACCACTAACAATGCTGACCACATTTTTTGAGTTTCCGGAATTGAAACAGTCAAGCATTTTTTGACACCAATTTACCCTGGCTGCTTTCTGCTCTTCAGTCAATAGGTAGGGTATCCAACGAGAAACTAATTTTCTTACTCTTAATTCTTCATGTAAATTTTTTTGAATTGAGGTCTTTGGGTGACTGTCGTTTTTATTGCACCCACCCTGAGATCGTCGCCAAGACTCACCCGTCCACGTTTGAATTCTCCATACCAACGGGAAATTGTCGACTGATGTGGCGCTTCGTTGCCGAAAACAGACAGTAACTCAGCAAGGCATTTTTGTTGAGATAATTGTCTCTGAAAGTTGTAATAAATTATGGCGCGAAAATGTTCTCCGTTGAGTTCCATTTTTCTAATGACTTGGTGACACTTAAAAATTCTCTGTAGTGAGAACACTGTGAGAACATTGTTGTGAAACTGTGAATTTAAGTTTACTAAAGAGTGACGTTAAGATTCAGTACTGAGGTTCGATCCGCGCGGCCTACTATGTTTCTATATGCAAAACTTAAAAGGCATCCCTCGTAATTGATGAAAGAAGACGTATGAAATCCTCACGATATAAGATTTCGCACTTTTGTGCAACTAAATAATGAACAGTTCCGGATTTTTTGATTAAAATTTTTGAAAGTAAACAACGCAAAATGTAGTGCATTTTGGAGGAATAATTTTTACATAACACTTTGTGAATTCTTGCATCCACGCCTTTTTAAAACTTGGAAAATGGTGAGACTGACCCTTTCGAGAGATTTATCTTCCTTATTTTTAAGTTGTGCACCTTAGGACTTTAGGAATTAACTGCAGTGCCAAGTAACTATCAACACAGGGCTGTGGCAAAATCGGTGACCAAAAGGGAGAAAGGTCTCCTTGTAAGCTTGTTCAAGGTGGCGTCCAAATAACCAATACGATGGCGCTGTGGTTCGACAAAACGAATCTCCCACTGACAATACTTCCATAATGCCAAATTCGACGCAACCGTTGCCAAAATCCACTCACGAATGTTGTAACTTGAATCGTTCAAAGCAGAGCATCTGACGGACACGCTACAAAGTTGACAAACACATTAAGGTGATCCAGGATCACGTCTTGGGGGGGAGGGGTATCGGTTGCCTACTTTCAGGGGGTATACCATGACCTGATAGAGATAGAACAACTCAGATTACGTCGAAGTTATACGGACATCAAACGCGCATGGTTGGCGACGCGGCGATAGTTCAATATAGTTGATATCATTATTGCCCATCACTAGGCAAATGTTCAGTCTGCCCAAAATCGGCATCTCTGCCATACTGAACTCAACGCGAGTAACATTTACATTCTTTCTGAAATAAAATAATACCGCAATTCTTATGAGGCTGTGTAATCAAAGTCTGTTGAAGCCTAAATAAAATTCACAAACCACAGTAAATACAATGTCATGCTTGATTACCTAATATTTTAAGATCATGTTACTAAACGCTAAAGTCAGCAACATTTACCTTGAATGGCAATCTAGGACAAATGTAATAATTGATCACCTTTTTTATGTATAATAGAATTTTACACTTGGATAATTTTGTTCAAAAACTATATTTCAATCTGTTTATAGTTCCTTTAAGCTGTGGATTATGTTTATCTATAGAATCTGATAACCAATATTTTTAACTTATTATATGAACAAAAAAATTAGTGTGTAAATATTTCATCATGAGATAATGGAAAAAAACCAATATAAGTGGTAAATTCTCATAATCATATTAGAATCCTATGTGCTCTTTACTATTAGTCAATTGTAGCCATGCAATTTAACAACAAAGATGCAGTTTTTTCCAACATAGATTAAATACAAGTTGAAACTATCGACATAGTTATAGTGCAACTTACTTTGCATTTCAATATAACTTCATGAAAACATGAATACATTGAAAAACAGAAAAATGTGAATACCAAATGCGTACTCAAAGTAATACTCCTTTTCCAATCTTCTCTCAATACCCTTCCCAAGGCACTAATAAGTGTCTCTGTAACAAATATATGTTAATATAGAATTTTCCATTCTTTAAGGTGTTTTAATCTATACCATTTTTTGCTAATGCTTCTAGATTCTCTGGATCCCTAGCAAGGAACTGTATCAGATGTGCCCCTTTTATTTTCTCTGCCATACCCTCATATAAAAGATCTATATAATCAGATAAATTGTTGTAATTTGCCTCTTGGTTACCATTTTGTGTTTTATCTGTATTTTTATCACCATCCCCTAAAGCAGAAACACCTAAAATAATTAAAAACCCATCTACTTGAAAAAGTACTTTGCATGATGATAGAAAGTAGACAGAAAATAATATGATAGACTGGGAAATATAAAATAATAAAATTTATATAATATTTTACTATATCATTTATGCTTTACTTCTTCTAATCAAATATTTAAGGTGTAATAACTAATAATGAAATAATTACCTTTTGAACCACTCTGCAATTTCCTCTTTTTGATATAATAAATGATTTGCTCTACTTCAGCCAATCTTGAATGATGGATCAAATCACATTGGTTCACCACTTCCTTAGCTAAAGCATGACAATCAGTCCTGCTATTGATCATGGGCAATTCTATATTTTTCTTGAGATTCTGAAAACATAGAATAGTGCAGCCATTCTATAATATCAATAAGGCAGATATTTCCAATCAATACCAGATTAATGCAAGATTTTTAGTTATGTCTGAATATTGGAAGTGATTAACAATTTTGTGTTCCAAACATGTTCCACAACTCAGTTCCTAACACTGTGAACAAAAGTAATTTTCGAACTCTCTTAGAAGCTCACTTCTGAAATACATCGAGCTTGTCTCTACAGATTCTCCAGAACATATAGTTTAAATTATTGGCCAACACAAGCACATCTACTTGTTTGCTACCTTTTTCTCGCCATGAAGTATGTCTTCTTTGGGACCCAATATTTGGACATCTAGCTCATAATTTAACACTATAGCATCTATGTTTGGATGGACATCGATGGATCCAGGCTTTCTTTCACTAGAAATCAAATTAGTATTCAACTACACAAAAGAATAATCAAATAAAACTTACGTTCGCATAAACTTCGCAACTTCAGGTTCCATTTCAAATGGTCTACAACTGTAGATCACAAAATAACAGGCACGTATAAGAATGTATAATAGTACAGCTAATATTATGTTAAAACATGTAAGCTCTATTACCATTAACAGAGTTTTAACAACAAATTTTGTGCATCTCTTGAATATTATTCAAGAAATTGACATTGGCTAATTCTAGCCTATCCTCCTACATCAATTATTTGACATTTAAAGGTACCCTCCTATGTTGCCAAGCTGTTGCCTGGGCATAAACTATCGATGAAATTTGGAGGCCTTAAATTGAAGTTAAGTGTCCCTGTCTATTGAAGGTCAGCTGAAACATAATTTCTGTAAGCAAATTTTGGTTCATGCAGTGATTTGATAGCACTATGATTAAAAAAGTGAAGCAAATATGCAAACAGTTCCATATCGAGTATTTTAAATTTTTTTCCCAACACTACCATTTGCTGTCATCTATCAAGCCACGAGTCAAAAATACTAGTGATGCAAAGTTTCGTTACTTTTTAGGACTTGTAAGGACTCGTTACTTTCGAACTTTGGACTCGTTAGTTTAGTTACTATTTGGACATTTCGTTTAGAACCTACATTCTATATATTATATCAAATTATTACTTTGGGATTGATCCAATTATTATTTTTTGTCTAATGCCTTGCCTATTAATTTTTTTGATATTTGATAGGTAGAAGGTACTTATATTTTAAACTCGTCGTTGTGTGACGTCTGGTTCGTTGGCTGTACGCTGTAAATAGTATTTAACAAGTGGCATAACCAGATGGGGACCGTGGAGGAACCACTCTCCTCACTCTTTACTTTAGTTGAGTAGCGTCCCCTGCCCTAACAGTCTGGTTACTCCACTGTAAATGGTGTTCAACAAAATACTTATAATAATAAAACATACCTGAAACTAAGTTCCTTTTGCACCTAGGCATATTTTCGTCTTCCACCCGCCGTTTTGCCCTTTCTCCTTCCAATGAAAGAGTCGGATGTTTAGTTTTCAAATGCTTCCTTAAATTGCTAATGTTTCCATTTTTATGCGAATAAATATTTTTACAAATATGAGACTTTGCATTAGCTTCCGATATATTGGTGAAATACATCCAAATAACACTTCTTTTTTTTAGTTTGCAATTCTCCTGAACCGGACGCGGATGATTCCATATTTTTGTACAAATAATAATTATATTATTGCTCGAGCTTGTACGGCAATGTCCAAACCAGTAACAACCCGCCAACCGCTAGCTCTCAAAGTCAAATGAAAAGTGTACAGGTGTACACAAATATTGCCAACCTAAAGCTCCGCAGTCCGCAACTCGTTTGATAGAAGAGTATCTAAAGTTGCCTAAGCCTAACGATATTCGCATCATTTCATTTGCACCCAGTTTACATCCAAGAACCAAGTCACTTGCTGCTGGCGCTGGCAGTACTGGCTACATTAGATCCCAGTAACGTTTGTATCTAAAGTAATGTATAGTGTAGTAACTAACAGTAATTAAAAAGTATACATAGAAAAAGACCGTATCGCATTCAAAGTAACGAATTCAAATAAAAAGTAACGAGTCTTTTCAAAAAGTAGGACTCGTTACATTTAGTTACTCATTTGTAACGATTATTTTGTAAGCGTTACTTAATTATTTTACATCACTAAAAAATACAATCGACCACACGTCAAGAAGTGTCAGTAGGGAAAAAATGCAAATTTGATGCAAAAGTAATGGATCTTGACCAAATATAAAGTGAATATCTAATTCTAACACCTCGTCGTTTGTGAATATATATATCCTGGAATATCCACAACCAAATACGATGTCGTTAACTATTCAACAAATTATAACAGACGCAAGACGTCTCGCTAGTCGATTAAAGGACAGAGACGTTGTAGCAGATGTGTTATTAAATGAAACTCATGCTATTAACAAGAAGATTGATGCAATGAAACAGGTCAGTCATATTTTATTTGATATTCTTGATCAACATCTGCCTCTGGCAAAATAGCTCATTCTGAAGTTCTGATTAGCATTACTGTTTACCTTGTTTAAGCACTATACCAGTAGTGTACGCATAATGGAAACAAACAGTGCATAATACCTATTGAATATCAAAATATTGATCATGCATTAACCTCCAACTAGCATGTCAAACTGAGGCTTTATGTACTCATATCAAGTACTGTAGGCTTTGTCCAATTATTCACATTTTGCTTCAGGAGGAAAAGTCAAGCATGCCATATTTGCATCAAGTCAACACAATGGCTTTATGTTTCATAGTCTGTAAACATCACTAGCAATTAAGAAGGCCTTAGTTCAGACCTGCATCTTGTGTTTACAATATAACCACCTTACCTTTCTTGGTATCCACATGGATCTCTGTAGCTCATGATCAGGACATAAGACACCAAGATCTTTTGAAAATACCACACACAAAATATAGATGAAAACAGTGTGTTAAAAAGAAATATTTCCAGTAAAATTTAGATAAGTTGTTCAAATCATAACTTCATGTCTCTTTAATAAAAATGTGGGCTTGACCATGACCATATCCCTTAGAGATCCTATATCAAATTGATATTGTTGACTCAATGGTATTATCTGTCTGCTGCCCATATAGGTAGAATTATTTTTGTTTATAATACTGGATATTAGATGGCTGGAAGCAGTATTCATAATTCAAAAATACCTTCGATTAATCCATTCTATCTGAAGATACCCAACACTATATTCCTGCCTCAAAAAAAAGTATCATTAGTAAAATGAGATACTGTTGTGTCATCTATGAGGATTTGTCACAGTTATGTTCCTCCTCTCTACACTAATTAGAAATATTTTTCGAATGAATATATGCTGTATGCTAATATAGCATATTTATTTTATTTATACAGCACCAACCAATATAGTAATATACCAATTACTAGTATATATTAATCATTTCTTAGCTGATCATAGTTATTTTTTCCAGTGAAAACTAAAATGTAGTTGTTTAAATTATTTCTATCAATAGTTTCAGGATGAAGTAGAAACTCTCAATGAAATAGCAAACCAAAAACCTCACTCACAACTTATAGCAAACATTCAAAAAGAAAACAGACATCTACGAGAAATCCAACAAGAAAATCGCGAGTTGAGGGATGCTTTGGAAGACTACCATATTACATTAGAGCATGTCATGTCCAAATATAGAGAACATGCTACTGAACAAATAGAAAAAACAAGAGTAGATTTCAAAGCATTACAGCACCAGAGGTACAGTAAGGTTATCCAAGATCAGGCTGAGAAAATCAAGGAAATGGCTGCTGTCATGAACAAGGCTGCTGAAATTGATGAAAGTCGTCAGGTGGCAGACCAGGAGCTAGTTTCAATGTTGAAAATCGAAAATCAGGTATGAAAACATTTTGATTGGAACAAGAATTTGCATGTATCAGTGAATTATTGGCAATGACTTATAATCACTGTATTTGTGATAAAAAATATGGCATTTTCTAGATAAAATTATAGTATAACTTCTCTGAAAATAGCCTCTCCAACCTTTGGATAAAATAATGAGTTCTGACATTTGACAGCAATATTAGTTTTAAATATACCTAACCCAGAATGATTATATTTCTATATCAGGAAAAATGCGTCAAATTTTAAAACTGTATATTGACATTGAAATTATAATCTCTTACACACTATTTTTACCAAAAGCAACCAGACAGCAACTTGACTTCAGCCCACTTGTTTCAATTCCATCCGGCAAAGCCAGTCATTGTCATAAGCCCTCAGAAGGCCCTCATCTCTAGAAAACCGTTTTTCTTTTAGCTTCATTTTCACATGCAGAAACAGTAGTCCAAAGTCACAGAGTGCAAGATCTGGACTGTAAGGAGGGTGCTCAATAAGTTTCAGTCCAATAGTGGTCAAATAATCGGTGCCGAATTGGTGGAGGTACCAAGTGCCCATTCTTGACTTTAGCAGCAGGTTTTTCATAGACTATATGACTTTAGGCAGGCACTGTACCGTGTACCACTTAGCTGTGACTGCCTTCTGTGTATCCAAAACGACACGCTCCATAATCGCGCTCGAGTTGAAAAATACAACATTTTTTTCTTAATAGATCGGGATTTTCTGACAGCTACAGGTGTAACCTCATCATCAAAGACCCAAACTTTGTTTTGAGCCTTGTTCGGCACATCTTAATACTAGGGCCAAGTCTCGTCACCTATCACAATGCTGTTCACATACTAAGATTGCCACTTATCAAACATTTTCAGCATCTTTCGGCACCAAGTCGAACGACGAGTCTTCTGCTCTTTCGTCAGGCTATGCGGTACCCAGAGAGAAGAAAGTTTCCTTACCTGTATAAATAAATAAATAGCGTTTATTGCCCAACAGTTTAGGAAACCATTTACAGGACAATCCTAAGATAAATCGAAATAACAAGAATGGAAAACACATGTGTAAATGATCATGCAGAATTGAATGAATTGCTAGTGCATGAAGGTGTAAGGTCTCCACTATCTGTTGGTATGTCACTCTCCAGTCTTCATCAAGCATTTTCCTCACAGCAGTAAAGTTTTCCTGTGTTACTGATGTTTGCGGCCTTCCTTCCCTCTCAGCGTCCTCCAGAGTGAAATTGCCACTTTGGAATTCTCTGTACCACCTGAATATAGTCGTACGATGATGACAATCATTCTTCAATGCAAGCGTCGTTCCTTCTAAGCGCTGGTCTATGCTTAAACCAGTCGTAAAGTTATACCGTAAAACTGCCCTTAAAGCAGTCATAGCGTCTATCGAACTCCCTTATATCACTACGTGACCATGATGCCATAGTCCCTTTGTATTTTAATACATGTGCCAAGTCGGATTGCGGTCGCCGGTTGTTTTTGGTGAGAACGGTCCGTTAGAGCCATTAGAAACAGTCACTTTCCATGGATCTAGTTACATTTTTTATTGATTCTAATACTTTAAATTCTATTTCAGGGCTTAAGAGAAATGCTTGATATTGCATGCAGTTATGGCAACTTGAAGAAGGAAGATAAAACAGTACAAACAGACGAAAATTTCACCTAATCTGCCGATTTTTGAACAATTTTTTAATTCTCTGTAATTCGTCCTAATTTATTATTTTTTATGATATGCATTAGTTTTTCTAAATATGTGTATTTTTCTAATTAATGCTAAACATACTACTAGAATAGTACTACATACTACAAAGATCTGCTTTTATCTCTTTTCAACATACCAAATGCACTTATTAAAATAGGTCAATGTTCACTTTAACTGAATGAAGTGTCCTTACTCACTGATAAATATTGTGTATCACTGCTGTGCTATGCGGTTTGTCACTTTACAACAGCGGTCATGGCGCCCCGGTATTTAGGTTTCTGCCTACGTGGCCGCTTCAGTATAAAAAACAAGTCTTTAGTTCCATTGACTGGTACTTGAAACTATAATAGACCCAAAGTGACATACAGTCCAAAACGATAGAAATTATGCCGCACTTTGAGTAAAATCGTCGGTCACTATTTGAAGTGTCAGACTTAAGTTTTAGCGCGTGAAGTTTGTACACTTGGGGCCGTATCGTCAGTCGTTCGTACAATTGTAGAGCGCCTTCATGGCCTCCTTGATTTTCATAGTTTTCTACTGTTCTGTGTCAGCGCTCTATTTTGAGGTTATGTCACAAATATCTTTCTGCATCAAATTGTTCATACTTTTAATTTATATCATTTTTTTGATCACAATAATTTTTTTTACAATTCAAAAAAGCAGAACTTCACAAAAGGAGAGTGCTGACGCTGAACACGGAACGGTAGGAATCTAGAAATACCCCAGCCTTTTTGAAAGGCTGAAAATACTATGAAAATCAAGGAGGCCATAAAGGCGTTCTACAATTATTGTAGGAACGACTGACAATAAGGCCCTTAGATAACAAACGTATGTTTACTTTGAATTTGTGTTACCCCATCAAAAAAAGTGTCAAACCACTGATGTTCTCAGTAGCAGCCATTCACTTTTGCATTACCAGTAAATGTTTGCAGCTAGTTAGAAAATTAGGAAGTCAACTTGTGATGTTGACTGCACACTCTCCCGCTATGTTTGGCCTGGAGCACTCGCTAGAGGTCGAGTAACGCGTGCGATCCCCTATAATCTAGTTTATTCAATATGGTTGCTAACTACGAAACGATGAACGGTGGCGGAGAATAGACGAAGCGAGTGTATCATATGTATTATGTACACTCGCGGTGCCTCAAGGAGAGTGTACAGCCGGCTTGAAAAGTATCCGCGTTATATGTATATCTTCATATTGGAACTGTTATGCATTTCTTTTTGTTATTTAATAGTATATTCTTTTGTTTTATACCGCAGTATATTTATCCAAAATAGATTAATATTAATATGACTTATCAGTCTTCAGTGATAGAATTCGTTAGGATTTAGTATTTTCATTAAATTGATTATAAACTGTGTTTTTATATAAAAATAAAAGCTCCTAGTGAGTGATGCATTTTATTTTAGATATTCATGCACTTCTCTTGAGAGTGCCTGCCAGAGAATGTTCAAATGTTCACGGACTGACAGGAAAACACTTTATAATTATTTACCCGATTTCACGAGTAAGCATCGCGGTAGAATGACAGCTGGTTATCTAGTAATATTTCATAATTCCCCATATTGGCAAAGGACATAATTCTGGCGGATCCGTCTATGCCAGATAGACAAAGCCATATTTTTTTTTGTTTTTTGTACGCTACAGATTCATTTTGTACTTGCTAACAGCTCTTTTATTTAGAAAAGTTCATTTGAAAACAAAACGCCACAAACAAGTTTTACTAGATTTATACCAGATTCAATATTGCCAATGTAACAGACTAACAAAAATGTCAGATGCTGATCAGCTATTCAAATCAGTAGACGTCAAAGCGTGATGGATACCCGTGAAATAGGGTTTACAATCCCCGTGGTTACTAGTACTCGTCGTTGCTTCTCAATGCGGCCCAGAGGACCATAGCCTTTAGGTCATAGTCACTGTAATGTCAGGTCTGGTGGCCCAGAAACCAGACAAGTTGTAGGGGAAATATAACTATATATATAACTACATCGCGGGAAGGGGACAGACGTAAGAAGAAACTAAAATTGGATCGCTAAGTTACCATATTCATATTAATCAAATTCAAGCTGATAACCAAATGGAAATGGTATTTACCATTTTGGGTTGGTATTTACCAATCTGTTCAAGCGAGTGTAGTTATCAGTTTGGTTATAAGATCCGTGACGTCACGAATCAGCTGTTATATGTCATAGTTATCACCGCAAAATTGTGGTATTTACCCAACTCAAGAATCAAATCCAAGCGAATAACCAAAATTTCTGTGTTATGTGCCGCGGTTATAATATGGTTCAAGATGACACACGGGTTGATGACGTCAGTTACACGAATCGCTTGAACGCGTTGGTTTTAACCGCGGTTTTTGTTGCAAGTTGTTTATTTTAGAAAAGCGCGTATATAATCTCTGATTATTTTTATTATCACTTAATAATCGGTGCTTTTTCGTCTACAACTGTATATGGAAAGTTTAAATAAGAAACCTTTCATAATATTCATGGAGAAATGTTTTTTTCAGATTTTTTTTTTAATGATCTAACCATGGGTTTGTAGCTATGATAACTTTCAATTCTCTAAATTTTTCCGCATGTCAAAGAAAACATTTATTGATTCAGCAGAAATGATGAAAAAAGAAATTAGCAAAACCGTATACAGGTGGATATCATCTAGTGAGTTTATATGGCCATATTTTAATATTCTTGTGGTATATGGCTACACAGGATACTTTGTTAAGCATAGGAACTACATTTAAAGTATCCCCAACAACCGTAATGAGTATAACTAATAAGGTGCTCCACTTTATGGTAAAACTGAAGTCAGCCTGTATCGTTTTTCTCAAAAATGAAGCTGAAGTACAATAACAATATCCAATACCCGGCAAAATTCTAACTTGTCACATTTCAAATAATAACCAGAAATATAAAACTACTCTTGAGTTGGGTAAATACCACAATTTTGCGGTGATAACTATGACATATAACAGCTGATTCGTGACGTCA
The DNA here is from genome assembly GCA_963669975.1 of Acanthoscelides obtectus. Taxonomy (NCBI): domain Eukaryota; kingdom Metazoa; phylum Arthropoda; class Insecta; order Coleoptera; family Chrysomelidae; genus Acanthoscelides; species Acanthoscelides obtectus. Next base: position 92,372,681 of record CAVLJG010000004.1, read on the forward strand.
CGGATCTTATAACCAAACTGATAACTACACTCGCTTGAACGGATTGGTAAATACCAACCCAAAATGGTAAATACCATTCCCATTTGGTTATTCGCTTGAATTTGATTAAGGTAGTTTTATATTTCTGGTTATTATTTGAAATGTGACAAGTTAGAATTTTGCCGGGTATTGGATATTGTTATTGTACTTCAGCTTCATTTTTGAGAAAAATGATACAGGCTGACTTCAGTTTTACCATAAAGTGGAGCACCTTATTAGTTATACTCATTACGGTTGTTGGGGACACTTTAAATGTAGTTCCTATGCTCAACATAGTGTAGCCATATACCACAAGAATATTAAAATATGGCCATATAAACTCACTAGATGATATCCACCTGTATACGGTTTTGCTCATTTCTTTTTTCATCATTTCTGCTGAATCAATAAATATTTTCTTTGACATGCGGAAAAATTTAGAGAATTGAAAGTTATCATAGCTACGAAGCCATGGTTCCATCATTAAAAAAAAATCTGAAAAAAACATTCCTCCCATGAATATTATGAAAGGTTTCTTATTTAAACTTTCCATATACAGTTGTAGACGAAAAAGCACCGATTATTAAGTGATAATAAAAATAATCAGACATTATATACGCGCTTTTCTAAAATAAACAACTTGCAACAAAACCGCTGTTAAAACCAACGCGTTCAAGCGATTCGTGTAACTGACGTCATCAACCCGTGTGTCATCTTGAACCATATTATAACCGCGGCACATAACACAGAAATTTTGGTTATTCGCTTGGATTTGATTATTCTGTCATCGATGTCGAACATTTTCAAGTGACACTGTCGCGAGATCCAAAATGCGTGAATGTACCTTAATCGGAAATATCTCGCCAGCCCTCGGAATAGATGAAATGACAGATGTCACGTGACAGGTGACAATAATAACATATGTCAATTTACTCGATGCGCGTTTAAGCAAGATGGACGCTCACTTTTTGTTATACAGGAAATTCTTTATTTTGCTCTAAATTGGACATTTGTGCAATTTAAACACTCAAACACATTACATGGTAAATATTTAACATGTAGAAATAGGAGTGCAGTGCCGATGGAACATAAGTGTGATATGAACGATCGATAAACAATTGATTAAATACCCTCTCACCTCGCCTTGTTAACGGATGCCGAAAACACCATAAAGTTGCGTATATCGTAGTGATTTTGTTATTAGGTACACATATTATTAAATTTGTCGACTAGAATAGTTATACGTTAGAAGTGACTTATGTGTAAATATATAATTGAAGTAAACTCCATGTGCTTAATTTGTTTGCATGTTACTGCGGCATACCTTTCCAATGGAATGATGAATAAAGTGCACTAGACGTCGTTGGTCGTTGTTTCCTTCATAATTGTAATCCACATACCCCAGTTATTCTGCTAAGAAACATGTTTATATTCTCACTCAAATTCCATATGATTAGATATGCCTTACAAAGGTGGAATACTTATACCTACAGATATTCCTGTTTTTAGGTACAAGAATGGCTAATAGTGTGGTTAAAGTAAGCGACATCAAAGACGATGCACTTGACGATAATTTATTTTTGCTCGTGGGAGAGGATGGGACAGTGGCACCAGATCAGGAGACTGTTGAAAACTACTTGAGTAAGTTGTCACAAAATTACTTCGTCCTTCCTTCCTCTTGTAATCCATGCTTTGTAAACACTTTGTACATGTACTACACTTTAACGAAAACTGTCATGTTAATCTAAGCCTGCTTGAATTTGTCCAAAAAGTGGATTTTGACATGATTTTGATTTCTCTCAAAACCAAAAATGAATTTTGTAGAGCAAAGGAGTGGACCAACAAATATTCAAATTATGAAGATAAATCATTCAGAAAAACAAGCAATAGACATATCTGTTGATAGTGTTACTTATATGCCTGATGTTGTCAGCGAAGGTAAGTACAGTTGGGTCAACAACCATAATGTACTTAATGCAATAAAACTTATCCTATGGTTTTCATGTTTGTAGGACTCTATTGGTTAGGCAAATACAATGAAATATGTTTTACTATTATTATTGTATAATGCATAACAGTTAACCAATGTAATCCCCCTTGCTTGTCTGGCCAATGAAATAGATAGATATATTTTTATTGAACATGTTTTAGTAAATTGAGACAAGTCAAAGAAGGAAAGAATGATTAATACATAAGATATAGGGTGAATGTTCCAGTGGCATGTATGTTGACAAAAGTGGAATTCAAAGTGCAATTAAAATTTTGTTTCAAGATAACTAAGCTAATGTTTTTCTAGGTGGTCATATATAAATACATTGCTTATAAGAATTCCTGTAATTTTATAAAAAAAAATTATAATCAAAATATTGCTATTTTGCCAGTACTTGAATAGAACGTGCTACTAGTTGGCCATCTAGTTGCAATTGTCAGACAGCATTTGATTGGCTAGTTTTAGACAGAACTATTTGATTGGCTAGTTTTAGACAGAACAGTATTTAAGAATCAGTTATACCCTATGTCACGAGTATCTGTCATGCTTTGATGTCTACTGACATGAACAGCTGATCAGCTAGTGACATTTTTGTATTAGTCTGCAAAGTGGGCAATAATGAATCTGGTATAAATGTAGTAAAACTTCTTTGTGGCATTTTTTATTTTGTATGCAAATGCACTTTTCAAAATAAAAGAGCTGTTAGTCAGTACAAGATGAATCTGTATCATACAAAAAACCAAAACAAAATATGGCTCTGTCTACCTGGTGTTGACGTCAGAATTATGAATCATATGCTGATATTGTAATTTGGAGATATTACTAGACTTTGAGAAAAACGAATTAAATACACTCATACTGAATCCACTTAATATACATATTTGTATGAAGAATACGTACATACACGAACTATATAAAAATAAACAAAAAACTAAATTTTGTCATACCATACTGTTTACATATTTCAGGCTATTTCCCAACAGTTCTCACAGGTCACCTTGCCTGCTTTCACTATAGAGATTTTTTCGCGAGATCCCTTAGTGAACGGAGCGGGAACAGATGGAATTTTCCCTTCCTCTGGAAGTTTTGTTAGTTTCAAGTTACACCAGGAGTGGTTAGATGGCGCATGTTGCGCAAAATGTTTGCTTTAAGCTCCTTGATAAACTTAGCTGCCTTCTTTGAAACTGAAATAAAAAGACCGATCGTTTTTTGTGCAATGTACATATATATCAAATGGTCAAGCATGTATTGTGTATACAACATACTTGGAGAGGTAGTACTCCAAGCAGAAGACCTGAAGGATTTTTCCCTCATCAAGTTGATCGACTTCCTCAGGAGGTCGGAGCTACTGGGGGAAATACCAATAGGTGTGAGCCACAATAGACTAAAGAGTCGCAGTGGAGGATCTTTATTGATGAAATCACAAGAAACCTAATCTAACCTAACCTATATATCAATAAATCAACCATTTGATATGACAAGTGCGGCTCCTCGTCATTGAAAATCCGGTGGACGTCTTCCTCCATTTATGATTTAATGATTTAACCAAATTTTTGGCACTGCGGAGACAAATTTTCAATTGAGATGTCTGACATTGGCATAAGACATGTCACCCGCTAGTACCTCGCCGACGTTAGGCGGTTAACCGTACCGCGTAATTTTTTGACATTTGGATGTCGTCACATCCGTCTTCCCCTATTCCCGTTCTTCGCGAAAAATTGAGTATCGGTTCTCGGTACTGCACTGTGCTACACAAAAAAAATTATATTGATGGAATTTGTTTATTTCATGGTATCCATTCCTGAAGTTACCGGTTATTGGGATGTTATGAAATTTTGTTCACTCCAGTAGAGTTGGACACAATATCACCAACCATTCACTGGTTGGGGCTTTAGTCTTATTTTAGTTTGTTTAATACCAAAAGAGTATTTTGATGGTTAGATAGCAAAAGATAGATTGATAACAACCACGCCATTCTAGTAGTCAGACACTTGTCCGACTATTAAATTTTGATTAGTATGATCCAGTCAGTGACCACTTTGACATCAAAATATTAAGATTATTTTTTTCATAAATTTTGAATGTCTCTTGTATAAGTAACAAGAACAGCATTGATATATTGTCAGCTGATGATTGCAATTGCCTTTAAAGTTTATGTCACTTACCACACAACTGACAAAAATTGAAGAATTGAATGCATGCTGTTTTTAATGCGTTAATACTGTTGTCAATATAACAACTGTGGATATAAAATTTTTCTAAACGGTTATAAATTAGTTGATAAACCTGGTGCCAATTGCCAGCAAGTATAGAATTTCTAGTATTGAAGTTTTTACCGATAATATAAGATTTGTCCGACTTGTGATAATGTCTCGGTTACTATCATTAAGTCATACTTAAATTAGGAGAAGACAAAAACCGAAAAAGAAAAACCAGAAACACGGCATGGCACACAGAAACTAATCATGGGAATCCATAAGGCAAAATATCAGATGCAGAAATCAATACAAAAAAATGGACTATATGTTAACAGTATCAACAGTGCCTTAATTTCTTGTTTACAATTGTTGATTGGCGAGAGAAATATGGGGGGTTGACTCTAAGGGTAGCAAGCATCAACCAAACCTAAATTAGTGTCTTATCAAAAGATATATGGAATTATTGACTTTAGTTGTACCCTAAGAAAGAAGTAGTAGAACTATGTAGCCATAGTTTTGAAACTAAAACCTCATCACTCGTACGAGGTCTGTTAATTAAGTAATGTGACACATGGCAGTGCTGCAACTTCAGTACTGGTCAGTTCAGTGGCGGCTCGTGCCAATTCAGTGAGGTAGTGCCAGAATGGAAGCCATAATTTTGAATCGATTCAAAATTGTAAAGAATAACTTATAACTTACCCCTGATAGTTAGTGGTCAAAGTTCTTGAGGTTCAATAAATCTATATGTCCAAAAAAAAATCAAAAATAAAACTATTTACACACGCGCACCAAATTATAAAACAAGTGTGGAGAAGTACCTATAACTTCAAAGTTTTCTATACATGAAGTCCATTCTTCTTTCTTTTTTGGTAGCAAAGTTTTCGATTACTTTATTATTAAAATTTTCAATGCCACTAACAAAATGTTTTTCTGCAGACAGCATTCCTAAAGCACTAAGCCTTTCTTCCTTCATTGTGTTTCTGAGGAAAGTTTTAATCCGTTTCAGCATTGAAAAAGAGCGTTCTGCTTCAGATGTTGACATCGGTATAGTGATTAAAATACTTAAGAGCTTAAGAGTTTCTTGAAACGTACAATTTAATCCTTCCTCGTTCAATAAAATGGATAGTGGAACAGCTCCAGAAGTAGTACTCAATTCTTCTCTCTGATATAATACTTGTAACTCAGTTTTAAGCCTGTTTTTGTCTAAAAATGAAAATTGTGTGCATGTGTCATTTAAATGTGCTTCAGGAAACTGATGTTTATAAACAGAAAACTTTTCAGACACAAATAAATTAGAAGCAACTAAATGCCCAGAAAAGTTAAATCTTGTTCTTATTTGCGATAATACTGCATCGCATATTTCTAACGCTTCCCGTTTTTTGCTGCCTTCTTCAACTTGCCTTTTTTTTCTTGCCGGTTCATCAGTTTCTCTCTGCACTCGTTCAATCTCGTCAATAATGCTATCCATTTGTTCTCGTATAGTTTGAATTGCTGCTTCAAAATTCTCTAAATCATTTTTGACCTTAACAGAATCGGTGCATACTTTTTGTAATTGGTTAAAGACAATTTCAACATGTGGCATTATTTTATGGAATATACTTAGCCAAAATACAAAATTTGTATCTTGCAGCTTTAATTTGTACCCACTGGCTTGATTAATCGACGAAGAATCGCGTGAAGTACTTTCTATATTGTCCATAACTTCAATCAGGTCTTTCCTATTTTCATAAACTGTATGAACACCTCGTGACTGAAAATTCCAACGTGTTTGGGAAGATCTTGGCAATCTGCGATTAACTATTTCATCCAAAATTTTTGTTCTTTGAGGAGACGTCGAAAAAAAAGAGCACAATCCAGATAAATTATGGAAAAATATTCTAGCCTGCTTATTGACAGAGCATGCGCTTGTCATAATTAGATTTAACTGGTGTGCATAGCAATGAACATAATTTGCAAGTGGATAAGTTTCCTTAATAATCTTTTGAACGCCATTCAATTCACCACTCATAACAGACGCACCATCATAGCTTTGAGCTATTAATTTGTTTGGATTTTGATCTATTAATGGATTTACAACATTTAAAACGCATGCAGCGATTGATTTGGCATCGTGTCCGTCGGGGACGTAAAATCTCCAAAATCTCTCAACTGGTTGTCCTTTACACAAATATCTGAAAATAATAACTAACTGAAATTCACAGGCTACGTCAGTCGTTTCATCGGCAATTACTGCAACAAAAGGAGAATTTGCAATCTCCTTCTTAACTTCTTCATGATAAACATCTAGCATGCACTCAAGAAGCTCGTTTTGAGTTGTTTTTGAGGTACCCTTGAAAAGTTTGGCACTTTGAATATGGACTTTCAATTCGTTGTCTAATTCGGCGCTAAAATTCACCAGCTCCTTAAATATGCCTCTGTTTTCCGAATTTTCCTTTTCATCGTGACCCCTTAAGGCTAACTCAAATGCTCCACAAAACCTTATACAATTAATAATTTTATTCAATACATATCGATTCTTATCCACTTGATTATTATGTTTAATTAGATCATTGCGATAAGCCGAATTGAGTTGAGTCCTTATATTTAATTTACCAAGAATAGAAAAGCTAAAAACATTATTCATACGGACTTTAGATTTTTCGTGGGTCTTCATTTTATCCCATATATGTATAAGATCATCTGTACCTTTTTTTGACCAAGTCTCGTCACCTCCAAATAGAACACATACAAAACAAAATAGTTTATTCGTTTCTTCACAACCACATATCCAGCTGTTTTTATCGTACACATTTTTATTAAATTTGCGACAGCGCGATTTTTGTCCGCTACCACTTTGTTTCTCAATTTTTAAATCGGGTATTGGCCGTCCTAATTCTTTAACTTGCAGTTTTTGATCCAGCGAAAAACCACTAAATGAGTTTTTTAATATCCCGATTTTATTCATTTTCACTAGTTTTAATAAAACAGTAAAAAATATGATCACAAAACAGAGCAGTTCATTAACACTAGACGTACTAAAACAAAAACGTTATTTCTCACTTTTCAGGTAAAAAAAGACCGAAATCAGCACTAGACGTAATCATAACGAAACGACCGACCGAACAAAAACACCGCCGATATCATTTGATAACGAATTACGACTGATGATGTGCCTGGCACAAATTATACTTGTCTTTCGCTATTCACCTCATATAAAAATGTGTATTGTAGCGTTATCTCTGTCGCTCGTATGCGATGCTGGTAAAATTTCTCTCTTTTTATTTGGGCCGGCCCGACATTGGCACAAGTTGATGACGTCAAGGTCAAGGCATGCTTTATATCTCGTCGCGTGGTTCGGGTGCTTGCGGTGTTGTCACGTTGTCAGTGTTGTCACTTCATATAATTTATACCAAAAAAAAATGAAAAAGCAAAAAATAAAGTAAAACATTGAAGATTGAAAAAAATATTCTTTTTGAAGAAGACAAGGTAGTGCCATGGCACCGTGGCACTACCTCACGAGCCGCCACTGGGTCAGTTACAGCCATTCGAATATCTCCTTGAACCCCGGGAAGATAAAAAAGTCATAAGGACTGCAGTCAGGCGAATAAGAAGGCTGACGAGCCACATGAATGTTTTTACTGGCCATAAACTTGCTTATTGACATTGCTGTGTGACAAGGAGCATTATCATGATGCAACACCCAGTTGTTCTTGATCTGAAGAACGGTGAGTGAGTAAAATTAAACTCTTCCCCGATCATTCTGACTGTCAAACGACTATCAGAACGCATAAGATCCCGGATTCGATCGATATTTTCGTCGGTTTTTGAAGATGAAGGCCGTCCCTTCTAAAAATGCCTTAATCCACCGAAAAACCTGGGCTCTTGACAAAACACTATATCCCTAGGCTTGATGAAGTTGAGCAAGAGGTTCCATTTAACTGTGCCCAAGTCTGCAGCAAAACTTGTTACAACACCATTGTCCTAGATTGATATCATCATATTAGAACACAATAGAAAATACTGTTTCGTAAACAAGGTCGCTACGGTCAACCAAATGACTCGAGCTAGTTCAAACTTGTACTGAAGGCGGATCACATGTTCCCCTGTCTCCCTTCCAAGCCCCGCGCCTCCAGTGTTGCCAGAACGAACGCTACGCTGCCAATCGCATCACTTAATTTACAGACCTCATATACCATGTTGCCCTGGCAGCATTACACAACATATGCAGAGCTCTCAGGGTCATACAAATTTGCAGCAAATTTTAACATTATTTCTAGAAAATTGCTCTGCTGTATAGTATTAGATATACTGAGCTGTAATGTTTCAAAGGTTTTTTGTTTTTTGATCCATAACAATTTAGTAGTTTGATCTCTGTGGTAGAACTTATATGGTAGAAAATGTGTTTTTCTTCAGTTTCCCGAGTTGACACTGGACGCGCCATATTTCAATCAGATTGGGAAAAATAATATAATAATTTTTCCAAAAGAACTATTTAAAAATAATATTTTAGTGAGATAAGATCGAGATTTTGTGACTCTTATTGGACATATGATTATATAAACTTTTCTTAAGTAAAAATACCGATGCTTATGTGCTTAAACTCGTCTTTGTTTAGTAGGACAAGCAGTTACAAAACTACATAAAACATTCCTAAGGCACCACGTCAGGGGTTAACTAACTTCGCAGCTAATCCCAAAAGCGGTTTTCAATGTAAAGTTTTCCTTAAAATGGTAGTTAACTTTTACCAGTAACTATGAGCTAAGTTAGTAATTAAGTTGTAACTAAACCGCGTATGTCTAATCTATTTTACTTGACAGTGACATGACACAGGACATATGTAAAAGCAGCATCGTTGCATTAATAGTTAACCAGTACTTGAAAAATTCATTTATAGACAATTGATAATTAAATTTAAAATTATAGTACCTAACTTAACTTGTAAATTTAATTGTTACAGTCACTGTGTTTGAAAAAACGGACCTAATTGAGATTTTTCAGCATGAAAACCTCAGTATAAGTTTCAGATATTACATTATCCCTAATTGTTTTACAGAAGTTGTAAGTGAAACAGTAGATATGGAAGAAGTGGAAAGAAATCTCCATAACTTCAGATTGGATCATGATTACACCCCATTCACCTCACCGAAAGGCAGCCCTTCACCGCCAATGGAAGAAGAGGAAGATGAGCTAGCTAAAACCCTGAGTATCCTTGACGGACCTAACCCAGCAGCATTGATACCTATAAGTCCTACCAAACCTCCACCTCTTGTAATGACCAACCATCAAAAAGTCAATAAAGCTCCAAAAGTAAAGCTCATCCAATCAATTACATTAACACCTAGCAAACATATTCAGCAGATGGTCAAGTCAAATAATGTTGTTAAGACCTCAGAGGGATTTAAAGATCAAGGTGATATTGATGAATCAGTATATGAGCAAAAGGTTGACCCAGAAACATCTCAGATGGAGTCAGAGCCACTGGATGACAGTGACGGTGCTCTCAGTCAAAAAGACCTCGCCAAGGGTAGAGCTAAGGTGATCAAAACATATAAACCTGCACAGAAGTCTACTCCCAAACCTAGGAAAGAGAAGCCGAAGCCTAAACCCAAACTGGAAGAAAGTGAAGATGACGATTCTGACTACACAGATGGGGACTTTGACATGGAAATGGAAGATGATGAGAATGACTCTGACTTTGAGATTAAGGATGTTAAAACACCTAAGAGAACATCAAGACGAACAAAATCTGAATCAAAAACTACACCGCAACGACGCAAACTCAAAAATAAAGAAAAAGAGACAAATAAGAAGCTAGAGAAAGAAGATGAAGAAAAAACGTCAAAAGAAAGACATAGAGACAAGTCACCCGACAAAATAAAAGTACAAGATAAGGGGGAAAGGTCTGAAGAGAAGGATAAACATCTAGAAAAGAAAATGTCTTCGGAAGAAGAGAAACATACTGATAAAGATAAAACATCTCAATCAGAACAGCCAGGAGATGCAAAGTCTGATAAAAAGACACCTCATAAGAAAAAGAAAGAAATTCCGAAGCCTATTCTTGATGACTTCAACTTATTTGCAACTCCTGATATCATCAAACGTGTAGGGGGCAAAGAACCCACTACACCAGTCACACCTACATCCGTAGCTACTCCTACGTCCAAAACTCCCGCTAAAATAACTCAGGAGTCTAGAGGCAAGTCTGCTGACCAACCAATAGGATCTCCTATTAAGAATAATCGAGTAAGTTTGGACGCAAAAATTGATAACCATAAAGAAAGGGAGAAAGAAAAAGCTAAGGAAAAAGACAAAGAAAAGGAAAAAGATAAGGTGAAGAATAAAGAGAAGGAAAGGCTTGCTGAAAGAGATAGCCATGTTGATAAAGAGAAGAAAGATAAAGAGGGGCGGTTAAGTACTAGTGACAAATCGAAGCGTCTCAGTGTAGATGAGAAAGTGAGGCACAAGGATGTCAAATCCGAAAGTAGGTCTGAGAGACATTCTACTGACAGAAAGAATAGTTCAAAGATCGCAGCTGAGAATATTTTGAACACTGACGAAATACCGAGTGCTGAAGATATCCGTTCGATAATAATGGGCGACGAAAAGTCTTTTACTGCCAGTTCTGCTTCAGTCGAAACGGAATCATCTTCTCAAAATATGGAAGTTATGAATTTGGATGCTTCTGGGTTGGATTTGGATCCAACTATTTTGGATAATTTGAATAATGATGAGCTTTCTGAAGATATTTTGTATCAGGTGGCGCAGTCGTTGGTATCGAACCCCGAATTGCAGAATGCTATTGACAAAGGTATCAATGAAGGTGTTCTGGATCCGAATGCTGTGCATAATAGTAGCTCTGGGAGTCTCCAAAGCTTTGATGAGGTAAGTAGAAATAGTTTAATATACATTGTGAAAGAAGAAATTATTAGATAGCAATTAGTAATTTTTTTATGTTCGAAAATACTGATAGTTTCACTTGCATATAATAGTATAACTGTCATCTTTCTCAAATCTGAAAGAATTATTCCGATAACTTGAAATTTCAGGCAGTCATGGCACTGGTATTACGTACCTTGAAAAGTGACATATCGATTTTTTTTGACATTGTATTGGTTTTTGTAACATTATGCAGGTTTTTCTAAAAGTTGTTAACTTAGCACTAGCTGATGGACACGTGAACTCGTTTTGTAGTTGTACGTGTTGCTTAAACGTCATGAGGCTTAAGTTAACAATGCTTGGCGTGGTTTGGCTTTGATGTGATGTAAAATCTGCTTCAGAGATAACATTACTGGAGGTCTAAGCTGTAAGTGGTTACTATAGCTAGAAGGAAGCGGCAATGCATAGGTGCATAGTGAGGATTTGTGTGCTAATAATGTGTTGATGATAATTCCATTGGATTCTGGTCTCAAATACACTTACTTGAAATTCAAAGCTAAAAATTAGTTGCGCATCCACTGTTTCTTATCCATTCTAGAAATTACATAATTATGCGAATTTGCTGAATTTCAAAAATGAAAGGATAATAAATAATTATCCTCGCTGTTCCCCGTCGAATTAGTCATATACAGGCTAACAGTAATTACACACAACGTGGGCGCGGTGATGATTTCTCGTAATTCTGAAAGTTTTTGAAAACACAAAAAACGTAAAAAATGTAATTTATAACTTTGAACATAACCTGTCTTCAGAAAGGACAACATATAAATAAATACCCTCACGGGTATTATGATATGTTATGAGTAGGTACTTTTTAGGGTGCACACAGTCATTTCACGTTTGCTCACAGGGATCGTTGTGAGCGTCCATCTATGGAGGAATGTATTGTGAAGCCGAGTAGTCTATAGTTTTCATCTCTGAAGAGAAAATTTATTGAGTAGCAAGATTGCATCTGGATGATTGTGTGTATTGGTCTGCATGTGTTTAAAATCAATGATATTTGCTGTGTGAGAAAATCATTACTGAATAGGCTGCCATTGAAGTATATCTATTAGCTGTGCTCAATGGGTTGTTTATAAGTTATAAATTACGATTCTCTACGTTTTTTTTGTGTGTTTTCAAAAACTTTGAGGAGACTTACGAGAAATCACCTCCGCGCCCACGTTGTGTGTAATTACTGTTAGTATGTGTATGACTTGTAATTCGACAGTGTACAGTGAATATTATTTCTTGACTCTCTCATTTTTGAAATTCATCAAATTTCCATACGTAATTTCCAGAATTTATAAGAAAAAGTTGATGCGCAACTAACTTCTAGCATTGAATCTCAAGTAAGTGTATTTGAGACAAGAATCTCTGAACCAGATTTTACATCACATCAGAGCCAAACATTGGTAACTGAAGCCTGATGACGTTTAGGCAACACGTACAACTACAAAACGAGTTCACAACGTGTCCATCAGCTCGTGCTAAGTTAACATCTTGTAGAAAAACCTACATAATGTCACAAAAAACCAATATGTCAAAAAAAATCACTTTTCAATATACGTAATACCGGTTCCGCGCGGCTTCCGCTTGCATATCGCATTCATGGTCAAACTGACCAGTCCCAATTCATTGTTTGCATCTTGACATAAACTGCTGTGAGATATTATAGATAGGTATACACAATAATATGGAAGAAGGCTTTCTGCGTACCGATTCCACAAATCTTCCAAAGGTGGACCTAATAATGATTAAATCTGTTTGAAACATGCTTTGGCACGCATCCACATTTATAATTAAGCCCACACGCTATCGACACCGTTGTTGTTCAAAAGTCCTGAAATATGGTCAAAATTAGAAAGATCGATAGTTTTTTTATTATTTTCACGTTTTCCAGGTAGCTGATAACGAACATGATATCCATTTGTCAAACATCAAAATGGCGGAAATAATATAATATAATAATTATTAACTACATGTGAGAGACAAAGATAGCGAAGTTTAGCCTAGGCTACTCTTACACTTAACTGTCTTCAACAATACATTGAGGGCACGATGTTATGTGCGATGCCTATAATATGACATCAAAAAGGATCTTTGTAGTTACCGTCCTCGAAATAAGTTTTTTAAGAAAAATAACTAACTAAACTGTATGGTTTACATCTTCACAAAAAGTGCTTTCGGGGTCGCGAACTTGATATCAATTGTTCAAAAATCAAAGTAGCGGTTCTAATATGGCATCTATGTTTGCAAAAAATGTTTTGGTCGCGTTCAACTATTTTTAAAATCGCTGGTAACGAATTAAATATCGGTACTTGAAAAAATCGAAATTACGGACCCAGTCTTACGGCTGTTTCTAAAAAATTAACATATTTCTTAACTTGGTGTCTGATAAACATGCTACTATTCAAAATATGGCGGACTCCGACGGGCTTTCTTAAGCTCTTTTTGAATGCATTAATGACAGAAGAAATATCAATCACGTATTGTCGTTTAGTGTCATGTGTCGATTGACAAGTAATACAATACCATACAATAACTATACGTTATAGCTGATCATTTTAAAATGTGACACTATTTGATTATACATTTTTTTACACTTCTGGTCAGGTTTTTTTGTTCCTGAACCACGCCTCTGCATCCCACGTCGATACAGACACTAATTAGGTTATTTATCCATTATAATAGGCACATGGCACATACACTAATATTTGTTTTGATCCTTTTTACCATATTAACTAAATGCTGCTAACATCAAAATGATATTTATAGCAGTACAATATTTCCGAAAGAGACAATTTTATCGTCTCTGTCCCTGTCCATTACCATGTACCACTTCCTTCCAATTCTTCTGTGTTTTGACACATGTAAACATATCTTTCTGGAACATATATGCATGTATTTGTACACCTGGGTATACTATATACGGTATTTGTAAGTCAATGCGGGTCTCATCCATTTTTTACCCATTTTTACCGTAAATCATGAATACGGAGCAGAGCAACGTTTTTTAAATGGCGCCAAGATGCGAGGCGGGTGCAGGGCTTGGTGGTAGCTGGTGTGATGTGACATCATCACTCAGTCTCATGCTGTCTTCTCGCTCAACTTTTGGGTAGAGTAACTTTGTCATTTATAAAGATATTCAAAAAGACTATCAGCTTAAATGTGTTTCAAAAAATAGGAAACTTCCTTTTGTTGATTATATGTTAAAAAGTAGGGCAAGTTGTCTAGAGTATGTCTATCTCCATTTTTCTATTAATTTGTTTCTTTCTGCTTTGTGAAAAACTTATCATAATAATAGTTTCACTGGGGAAAGTTTTGGATAAGTTGATCATACTAGTTTTTTGGTTCAAAGGGGGTAATGGTTAATTCAAAACCGCTTTTTGCAGGATTCCAGTGGTGATGTGATCCAAAAAGGAACCCAAATCGTGAGGCCTGATGGTAGAATTGTTGTAATTCCTCCAATAGAACGGCCAACAACTAGGAGCAGAAATAAAAAAAAGGAAGAAGTTAAGCCAGTTTTCAAGTAAGTGTGTCAAAATTGTATTTCTTAATATAATATAATGGGGAGCATGGAGCAAAATATGAAACTGACCCAAAGACTGTGCATCGCAAATACTTGCGAAAATAACGTCATCAGGACGAACTGGACCGGCATCCTCGGTATTTAGCTTGAAAGCGATAGGGTTTAAAAACGCTAAGCGAATCATTTCGTACGACAAGAGCGTTTAACGGTTGGTTAAGGTTGCTGTGTAAATTCTTCAAGTGGCCACATACGTGATAAGTGTCTGTATGCTACATTAACTGGAGGATGGTTAGCTTTGTTTATTGGGTAATCAATTATACCAGAACCTACAGTGTTTCAACATATGTATTTTTTGTTAGGCTTGCAAATACCCGTAGTTCATTATTGTTTATTGCTTTTGCTCGATTACCTAAAGCATACGATCTAGAAGGAACTAGCAAAAATACCGCATTTCCTCCAAATTATGCTCATCTCGTTTTCTTAAACGGTATAGTTTTACAAAATTAAATTTTAATCGACCTTTAATATTTGCCTCTCCATGTTTTCAATATACCTAGTAGTAGTAGTAGTAGTAGAAAGATTTATTTAGCACATTTGGCTACATAAACAGAACAATTGTAAACAACTTAGAACTAGTAAATTCAAGCCATATGGTGTATGATGTAAATGCTGGGCAACCTATAATTGTAGATTTAACAAGTGATTTCTCAATTTTACTTTAAATTTTGTCAAAGTTTTCTGGTCTTTTATCTCCGAGTATAATTTATTATATTCAATCAACCCTTGATGGAGTACAGATTTGTAGCATATGTTATACTTTTTGGTCATTAAATGGAAGTCATCTTTATTTCTGGTATTATGTAAATGATGGTCGACATTTGATGATGTTAAATTAGTTAGACTTGATGGAAATATATTATTTTTTACTTTATAAATGAATATCATTACAAGATATTTGATAAAATTTTTTACATTGAGCCATTTTAATTTGCTAAGCATTTGCCTAATTGGAGTATATTTATCTTTATTTAGTATTATTCTCATGCACTTATTTTGTAAAATTTGCAGTCTTTCAAAAATGGAATTATTTGCTAAATATAGAATAGTCGAGAACAGTACAAGAAATTTGGAAGAATGATGGTATTATAGATAATTTTTCTGCTATATGAACTCAGACATCCAGAAACTCTCGATAAATATCCCACTTTACTACTAATCTTATTTATAACTTTTTCATAATGAATATCAAAAATTAATCGAGAGTCAACAAAAACTCCCAGGTATTTAAAATTTTCTACGAATTCAATATTTTCACCATCAATATTCAGTTGAACATTTGTACATTGTTTTTTTCCGATTAACAAGGCTTTCGTTTTACTTGCATTTAATTTTAGTCTGTTAGATGCTAACCATTTTGAGACAAGCTTCAAGTCTTCATTTATATAAGAGATACCAGACTGAATATTTTTAGTACTTATATAAATCATAGTGTCATCGGCGAAAATTTGAATTTTGCATTTTTTGACTATGGCAGGTAAATCATTTATGTATAAAATAAAAAGAAGTGGTCCCAGGATACTGCCCTGTGGAACACCCAACGTATTTTCAATTTTTGATGAAATAGTGTCATTAACTTTTGTAACTTGCATCCTTTTAGACAAATAATTTCTAAACCAATCTAAAACACTTCCTGTTATACCATATGCCTTCAATTTACCTAACAAAATATCTCTATCAATCGTTTCAAATGCCCTCTTCAAATCCAAAAATACTGCTATGACAACTTCTTCTGAGTCTATGGCTCTTCTCCAATTCTCAGTTACCAACTGGAAAGCTGTTTCTGTGGAATATTTTTTTCGAAAGCCTGCTTGCGCCTCCACTAAAATTTTGTTTTCTTCTATAAACTGCATTAATTGGTCATGCACTGTGGACTCTAATAATTTTTCAATGTCTGGTAACACATTTACTGGTCTCATATCGCTGCATCTTTTAGAATTTTTTATTTTGGGAACTGGTGTTATTGTAGAGCATTTCAAATTTTCAGGGAAAGAACTGCTTCTCAGTGAACAATTGATCCAATTTAATACAGGATATCCCAAAATTTCGAAACAGTTTTTCAGCACGTTTTTAGTAGTCATTTCGGCACAGTTGTTATTTGATTTTAAACTGTTTACTTTTTTTCTTAGATAATTCAATGATACGCTGTGAAATTTTGAAAGTGTATGCAACATTGATTCAATCAACGCCAGTAAACCGATATGACAATAGGTATTGGGGATTAAATTACACAACAACTACCACGATATCGAATCACTAACTCTCAGCAACCTAGATACAAAAAACACAGACGGCGACAAGTACTCGTAAAACACAAACCACGTACAAGCACATTGGAAGCAAGTACAAATTGTTAAGAGATTTGAAAGCGCTTCGAGAATACCGGATGTATCACCAAATTTAGCCAACTAGGTAACAATTTTAGCGTTCGTAATATTGTTTGACGTACGTGTTCCATGCATTCGGAATTAGAACAAAGTAATCATGGAACGTCAAAAGCGCGCTTTTCTGTCCGTGTTTGGAAATAAGAATGTTGTCACTTGTCATTTTCATGGTTCATTATGTGATTACTTTATTTGGTTATCAAAAAATGCTCAAAATTGGCAGAATATATATTTTTCACGATGAATGAACGACTCCGTATCCATATTGATTCTTATAGTAAATACAATGGTCCCAGAAAACGAGGTTAGAAATTCGGCTGACTATGTTTCACAGGGTTCCAGAGTAAAATTTTATCTGTCATTCTGCTCAAGGATTTTTGACCAATGAAGTTAGATACTTCCTCTTTTGCAACTGCCATTCCTAGCAACTAGAAAAAAACCTTTAAAAAGCCGATGAAACATTGATTCGTCCATGGACCTTTCGGTGTTGATGTTACAAAATCCAAATTACTCAGATCCACAAAATAAAAAAATGGGGTTTGCTTGGGGTCTGACTAAATTTTCCCATGTACTTTTTCACGCTCAAGACGAATTTGAAGTCAAAATTCGGGGTCAGTGGACAAATTTTAGATAAAACACATAAAAACGATCCACAAGTTCACAGAAAAAATAAGACTCGCTTTTTCCATGTGGTTTTTCCTCTGTACACGAATATGAAGTCGAAATTGGATAAATATGAAAGTAATTCATACATCAGGAATAAAAATTTTGGAATTGGTGAATATACATCTCTCAGTGATCTCAAAATAGGTGCATACTCACCGAAAATACCAAAATGTGTGATTTTGATGCATGAATTACTTTCTTATTTGACCGCCGACCACCAATTTTGACTTCAGATTCATGTTCAATGTCAAAAAGTACATGAGAAAAACATAATCGGCCTGTGTTATTGATTACACAGTGTGGCCATTATACAGGGTGTCCCGAAAAAAGTGTGCAATATTCTACCAGCGGTTTCTAGAGCTTAAAATAGGAAGAACATTTTATATAAACATAGGTCGACAAACGTCCCCTAAGGGCGCTACGGTCTTTTAAAGCCCCCCCCCCCTGAAGATGGTTTTTCCTTAATATTTCCGAAACGTGTTGAGATAAAGACATAAAATTTGGTATTCTAGCCTAGTTTTTTATGCTGGATTTAAAAATATTAACAATTTTAGACAGTTTTGTTTGGAAGCGTATGTAACAGGGACGGACTCAGGTTATTTGAGCCCCAAAATTTTTGTGGGATTCTATTTTTGAAATTCAATTTTAGAATTTGAAAATTTAGGGTTTTCTACATAAACAAGTTACTCTTATTGAATATCGATAAATTGTGCCATTTTTGAATAAAATCAAACTAAAAAATTTGTAAATGTACTGCGAATTTAAATGAATTGTTGAATAATTAGCCATGGCAACGAAAAAACTAATTTAATAATTGGTAAATATCACATAAATACATATTTCTATTGCAACATTTAGGCAAAAACAAAAGAAATAAATTTTTTCTACGAACGAAATTGAAATTTGTTTAAAAAAGTAGACATACAGTTGGATATACTTAAAACTAGCTTTACAATAAGTATTCAAATACATTCCCATTTTGTTGGATACAGAGTCTCGCTCGACGAACTAATGATTGCGTAGCCCGAAAAGTGGAAAACCTTTTTCATCTTATTTCATTTGCAGCCTGATAGATTCTTTGAAGTAAATCTTCTTGAGTATTTACTTCAGTCGAGTAAACTAGGTCTTTTAATGACCCCCAAAAATAGAAATCCAATGGATTTAGGTAAGGTGAACGAGGTGGCCACGCTATAGGACCTCCTCGGCCTAACCACTTGTCTGGAAAATTGACATTCAACCAATTTCGAACATTGCGTCCAAAATGTGCAGGGGCGCGATGATGTTGAAAAAACATATTTTCATGAAACTGCTGGCGCACATCCAATGGTATTATATCTATGAGCTCATTCTGAAGAAAGGTCAGATACACCTCTGAATTAAGACGATAGGGAAGTACAATAGGCCCAATTACTCCTGCCAATAAGTTCAATGAATCTCTATGTTGGAAATTTGTACGGCGAACAACTTTTTTCATCTGACCAGTGATGCATGTTATGGAAATTAAAAGCACCATTCCTAGTAAATATTGACTCATCCGACCATAATATTCTAGGAATAGTGTTTTCATTTGCTAATATCCACTGGCAAAACTCGATTCGTGGTAAAAAATCTGCCTCCGTTAAATGCTGCACCCGTTTAAAATGATAAGGATGGAATCCCTGCATTCTTGTCATTCTTCCTATCTAAAATTATTATTTTTAGGATGACTATCAAATAGGTATTAATAATTTTTTCTTACTATTGATCGAGATATATCCATATTTTCTGAAACATTTCGTATGCTTATTTGCGGATTGTTTTCAAACATATTTAAAGCAATATCCATACGATGATTTCCCAGTGGCCTTCCTCAACCCTGCATGCGCTGAAAACTTCCATGATTTGACAAATTCCGGTGAATATCAGTAAACATTCGACGTCTAGATACTATGTGATTGGGAAATCTTCTTTGATATTCTCTTACGGCTGCCAATGAACTGCCATTGCAAAACCCGTACACAAAATGCATGTCAGTCAGTTCTCTGTCTGTAAATCTTGGCATATTAAAAAATTTTGATTTTAATCTAGTAATTTTACACTGCTAACAATGTCAGCTTAACGTCAAAATAATTCATAACAAATCAAAACAACTTTTGTTTGCAGTCATGGCTAACTATGTATAATCAACAATTCATTAAAATTCGCAGTACATTTCCTATCATGTGACAAATTTTTTAGTTTGATTTTATCAAAAATGGCACAATTTATCGATATTCAATAAGAGTACCTTTTTATGTAGAAAGCCCTAAATTTTCAAATTCTAAAATTGAATTTCAAAAATAGAATCACACAAAAATTTTGGGGCTCAAATAACCTGAGTCCGTCCCTGTTACATACGCTTCCAAACAAAACTGTCTAAAATTGTTAATATTTTTAAATCCAGCATAAAAAACTAGGCTAGAATACCAAATTTTATGTCTTTATCTCAACACGTTTTGGAAATATTAAGGAAACACCATCTTCAGGGAGGCCCCTTTAAAAGACCGTAGCGCCCTTAGGGGACGGGACGTTTGTCGCCCTATGTTTATATAAACTTTTCTTCCTATTGTAAGCTCTGGAAAACGCTGGTAGAATATTGCACACTTTTTTCGGGACACCCTGTATAACTGACTGATTTAAATTGCGCGCTATTTTTGATACACGCATTTCAGTAGGTGGCGCTGTAGTAGTTGTTTAAAGCACATTTGTCCAATTCATCATAGAGCGCTACACGATCCCACAACGCGTCCGTATTGCTAAAACGTTTTACTCAAATAATGAGTCGATTGTTGCAACGATTCGGAAGCTACGACAAGGTTTCGGTCGAAATAATGTGCCCAGTGTTAACACCATTCGTCAGTTGGTGCGGAAATTTCGAGAAAGTTCGTGAAAGTGTAGTGGAGCGCCCTGAGACGTCTACCAGACATCGTTCTCAAGAACTGGGTATTCGTCGCACGTCATTATGCACTATTTTAAATAAAGACTTGCATTTGCGGCCATACAAAATTCAATTAACCCAAGAACTACAGCCTAGTGGCCATTAAAGCCGCCGTCAATACAGTCATACAGTCGAACAATATTTCCGGGACGTTTAATTTCTCGATTTGGTGATGTCAACTGGCCACCAAGGTCACCGGATTTATCGGCTCCTGACTTTTGTATTAGAATTTTTGAGAAATAGTCATTTATGCCATGAAATCAAATACTGTAGAGCAGCTCAAGAACAATACTACGAAAGTGATTGAAAATATTCCTCCCGAAACCTACCAAAAAGTTTCAATAGAAGATTGGTTTGGTTTGGTTTGGTTTGGTTTATATAAGATGAAAAAAATGAACGAATTTTATTTCATTTCACAAATATTCAAGATACAAACCAGTCGGTTACATATCGGTCACCCTGTATTATTGTTCTTATAGGCCTGTTCACAAGCCGCTGGATGACGAGCATGTTTCCGGCAACGAATTGGACAGTTCCAATGATGAAGAAGAGGAATCGGAGGATGACCCGAATAAGTTGTGGTGTATCTGCAACCAACCTCACAACAACAGATTCATGATTTGTTGTGACACGTGCGAAGAGTGGTATCATGGCAAATGTGTCAACATTACCAAAACCATGGGACAGCAAATGGAGGCTGAGGGTAGAGAATGGATATGTTTGTTCTGTAAGGTAGGTTTTAATTATCTTTTTTAAGCCCGGTTTTTTAATCGGAAGTTAACTGTACTTTTATGTTATAATTCTCTGAAATTAACTTCAACCAGAGGGTCGTCTATGGGTTGACTAGTAAGTTGTAGTTAAACCTCAATTCGTAAACTTTTTGGCTTGATAATGGCACGATCTCACAAGGAGACATTACACCCTTCGGGTCACCGATTTTGTCACAGCTCTGTATTGGTAGAGACTTGTCGTGTAGGATATTCCTAAAGTCATAAGGTGCACAACTTAAAAATAAGAAAGGTATTGCTCTGAAAGGGTCACTCACACCATTTGTCCAAGATTCAAAAATGCTTTTGATAAAAAATATTTCTCCAAAATGCACTGCAATTTGCCAGCCCTGTTTACTTTCAACGGCAAATCAAAAATGTCATTGAAAAAATCCAAAACTGCAAATCTCGCTGTATCACAGAAAAGCGAAATTTCGTAAAGCTTACTTTATTCATTAATCCATCATCATTTATCAGCACCAATTTTCCAGAAAATGATTATGCATGGTTTGCATCAAAACATTCTGACCAAAGATATTTTCTCCAAAGTGTAAATGATCTATGTGTTTTCTTTGATAGGTTGAAAAAAGCTTGTGCTCAAACGTTTCTCTTATTTCTTGTAGTCGGTGCCCGTTGAATATATGCTTTGTCCATTCATATGTCTTTTATCATCCAATAACATGTACTTTTGAATAAGGTAATTGATACAAATAATAACTTTATTATTTAAAAAATAATAAGAAATTCTGTAATTTACTTGCTTATTAATTAAATTATCGAAATAAGGCAACACGAAGTGCCATCTATTACCAGAACCGATCACTTGCGAAAGTGAAAAATAAGGTGACTGTTGGAACTGTGACCCAGTACGCATTGCCAGCTGCGTCACCACTGTGGCCGCTAGATGCCACCGATTCTGGATCTATAGTAGATAGTAAACTGTTCATCCTGTACCGGCTCTTCTTTCCACTAATCTTCCTATCAGTCGAGATCTTAAAAAAGGATGTAAAAGTCAATTTTAATATTAATATTAAAGGTTCTAGTCAATTTCATAATCTTCCAATTATAATAGGTGTAACTATAACAATAACAATATAAATTTGATCATTATCAATGGGTTACCCAATTCAGTTTCTAATATTAGCATATAAACCTGCCTATTCTGACAAGTTTCTTAAGTTATCATTTTTTGAACTTTGACAAATAATCTTATGAATATACGCCACTAGTAAGTCTCTTTCAATATGTAGGGCTGCAGCCAAATTGGTGACCCAAAGAGTGTAAGGTCTCCTTGTCAGACTCGAAGCAGAGAGGGTTACTTAACTAGAACTGGAAAACGAATTTACGGGTACCTGATAGTTAACTTTCAAGTTGTATTTACCCAACCTAAACGATACTGGCAAACTGCTGTCCAAGATATTTGACCGTTTATACATTTTATTATACATCCTTTTTTTCGCTTAAAGGATCCTTCCTTGAAAAGACCACAAGCAGCCGCGAGAAGAATAAGAAAAGCATCTCGGAATTCCAGAACTTCCACTGAAAGTACGGGAAGCACTTCGAAAAAGTCTGTCACCTCATCTGGATCATCTGCATCATCTGTCAAGTGCGTTGTTTGTAACAACCCCGCAAGGAAAAATTCCATTTATTGCAGCGAATCTTGCATATTGGCACACGCTCAGGGTATTGAAAGGGTAAGCAACAAGTTTCATTAATAATTTTCAGGCGTTCAAGTTTAACAAAGGTAAACTAGGCAAAATATTATATTTCTTGTTTATTTTTTGTTTGTTGGAAGATTTATTTAGCATTAATGCTACAAAGTCAATTTTGTATAATTATTGGCTTACACATTTTTCTTCAATCCATTTTCTGTAATTTTACATTCTTGTCTATTAATCTAAAAAAAAATATTCATAAAGTGATTTTTTAATTTCACTTTAAACATTTTTAAATTCGAACACTGTTTAATATCATTCATTTATTCAATACGCTACTATTTCAGTTTTGTACTGCCTCTAGTTTTGTATTTATGATAATGACTATTCAATTTTGTGTAAATGTGGTGGTAATAAATGATTATTTAATTTGCATATGAAAATGAGAACTAAATAACATCTGACATTTTTTACATTCAACCACTGTAGTTTTTCTAGCATAGACTTAATCGTAGCATATTTGTTTTTATTTAAAATGATTCTCATATCTTTATTTTGTAGAATTTGTAATTTTGAAAATATGTTTTCATTTGCTGTAAACAAGATTGTTGAACAATATAAAAAATTATAGTGTTATACACAATTATTTTGGAATACATGCTAAGGTTATGGGAAACTAGATAGAAGGATTTTTTTTTATATTTTTGAAATAATGTATTCATAATGCTCGTGAAACAGTAGTTTACTATATACATATATACCCAGATATTTAAATGATTCGACTACTTCAATATTTTCATCATTAATCATGAGCCTAATTGTATTGTCACTTAAATGTTTCCCTATTGACATACATTTTGTTTTATTAGTGTTTAAAGTTTATTATCATTTAACCAATTCATATTTTTTTAATATCACCATTTAACAGTTCTGAAGCAGTGTCTAAATGTTTATAATATATATATATATATATATATATATCAATGTAAACAAACACCTTGTACTTGATGTATACGATACTAAGCGTCAAAGCAAAATGAAGATTCCTACGAAACGCGAAGCGGGCCGGAAATGTTTTACTGGAGCCTATTAGTTTGCGTCTAGTCTCTTTACTTAATAATAGTTGTCGCCATAATATGATTTACAAGTGTTTTAAAAATATACTGCTTTGAGACCATAGTTGTGGAGTAGGATTATTGTTGTGTGAAATTACGGTACTCGTAATCTGCTAACAGTTATTCATACAGCTTTTGTCTATTAACAGTATATGAGTATTCTGTCCTCGTAGGCCACCCTGTATTTCACTCACATGATTTTTTGAGAAAAAGTATACAAAATGCATAATCTAACTCAATAGCTGATCACGAATTTTGTTTGTGCACGCAATGTTTCACTAACCAGCTCGGATTGTGCCCAGTGACCTTGATGCATCTCACCGTATGTCACTCTTGGGTGTCAGACTTTCCCTCTTTTATTCAAATGATATTCGATTCGAAGATTTGTCTTACTTTTTGTTAATTTCTGGATACATTTCTGTTGCTACAAAAAGCGTATTTTCATAAATCCTCACTGAACTATATATCTTGATTCAAGGTGGTTGTATTTGAGAGATCAACTGGAAAGATGTTAACTGGAAACAAAGCGCCAAGTGCGGCAAATCTGGATCAATGGCTTAAGGAGCATCGTGGATATGAAGTACTCAAGTCAGGTGGAAGAGTCGTTACTGCAAAGGTAGGTGACATTATTCAACAACAACAAATCTTTTGCTTTTTTGTATAAATGTTGAAGCTTACGGAGCTTCTATCTCTCTATATATAGATGTTCAGAGCTGTTTATTTGCCTCTATTGTAGTGAAGGTATCATTATATGTTTAAGCCATAGCAATGGCCCAGTATAGAAGCTCTGTAATGCAGTATTCTCTGTATAGTCAAGTTGTATGTTTATATTGGGTTGAAAAAAGTATTTGAAATTCGTACATTGAAATATATTTAAATCTTGTGTAGTATACGCCAAGTTAATCAGTCATTAGGATATAGTTTGGCTAGCCTTGCTCTGAATTATATGCTAGATGACGCGCGTCATAGTGTTTAATTTCTCTTTATTGTACCACGTTTCGGCTACCACGGCGACCTTTCCAAGTACAATGACAGTTAGTGACAGTATATTTTGTTTATTTTATCCTCTCAAATTTTGACGTCACGTGAACGCGATCCATTATCTTCTAGCGACGTGTCAGAATTAGGCCACAGCCCTGGCGCGAAATTGTATGTTTAAGCTTGGTTTCGCCATTTCTAGTTCATAGAAAGAAGTGAAAACACTTGAAATATACTTTTTGCTCGTAAAATATGGGTGTTACGTCAAAATAAATTGTTTTCAAAATACAACTGGGCGACAACAGGCCTTTTTGAAGGTTTTCTAGTCATTTCAAGCAATTTTTGTGACCGTAATTTGACAATGTTTTTTTGTATATATTTTTGAAGAAACCTACACTTTTGTTCATTTCAGCCTGGAAGTCAATTGATGCAGTCAAAGTTGAAGTTAGTAAAGAACACTGAAGACCATGGTGTTTCTCTGGCAGTTCAAAAGAAAGGTGTCAGCTTAGGTGTGTTAAAACATACTCCGAAACATACGCAAGCAATACAGCAGCATCAACAACAAGCAGCTGATGGTCAAAACAAAACTCCGGTCAAGCTTAACTACACGAATATCAAAGTGACACCCAAGGCGACACAGGTAAATTAGTAACATTATTCATAAGAATTTTCTGACCACATACGCTATTGTTCTACGTATCAAGATAAAAATGCCGGAATTCAAAAAGATTCTGGATAGTCTTTTTTTTTTGTTGTACATGTCAAGATAAAAATACCGAGATTCAGAATTCTGAAGAGTCAGTTTTCATTACCTCCCAACATGATTGCATTTAACACATACATTATTATTTTGGGTACATATTTTTTTTACGGATTTAGTCGCAATTTTATGTCCATTTCTAATGGTCTGAGCAGTTATAAGAGGGCCGAGCGTCAAGCGTTAAGGTAGGCCACATGATCCACTGATGCTCATCAATATTATATTCTTCATGGTACTTCACATCAAAACGTAACAACAAATAACAGCTGATTATCTAGTTTCATTCAAAATGTCCCATATAGACAAGTGGCATACAACTCTGATAGAATATATAATAGAATGAGTTTATTTACCTATAAGTTACAATATTATATTATGAAGAACATAAAAAAAAATCACGTATCACTTGGACATAAAATATAGAGTCATTAACCCCGCAATAATTCAACAAAAAGAGTCTTTTCTGTTATTTTTCATAAAATGTTAATTCTTCATTCTTGGCTTTTTCAATTTGATTTAAGTAGCTTGGACAGTTTTTATCAAATTTATCATGATCATATTTGAGATCTTTAAAACTTCGTATGCATATTATAATTACTGCATGTGTACTTTTCACAGCCTTACATGCTTCCTTCATGTGATTTTGTTAGCAGTATGGACATGCTACAACAACATTGCGCTTCTCAGCCTGATGTCCAAATCGCCGACATTTGTAACATTGATGAACGCTGAAACATTTGTAGAATTTATGACTATTCCATCCCAGATATGTAGACGGTTTTTCGAGCAAGTACTCATTTTCTTTATTAGATGGTACTACTATCCCACTACATGCTTGGCTTCTAATTCTAGTACTCTTGTATTTGTGTATTATTTCCACTTCACTAGTTCTTAATACTTCAGGAATAATTTGCTTTTGAAATTTATACACATATTCTTTATCATCTTTCAAGTGAGCCTCGCAAACATTATCTTTCTGTTCAATTATACTGCCAATTTTTATTCCATACTTTTCTCCTAATGTTCCGCTTCATTGTTCAATTTTGCTAATGTAGTTTCGTCTTCTGTTTTTCCTATTTTATCAACAGATATTCTTATGTATGTAGGATTTAATTTTTACATTAAAACATTTTTTGCTTCAGTGTTACTTTTGTTCTTGCCTTTAGGTTTAACTACCAATGGCTCAACTACTAAAATTTGATCAAATCTGGTTTGCTAGCTATGAAAGTCCAAGTTTCTACTGTAGTTGCTGATATTTCCCCTGACATACACACGGCATTCCAAGATTAAGATGAAAATACTCTTGTTGATCAACACAGGAATCCCGGTATCCTGGTCCTTCTATCACCCTCACGCATTTTCTACATATAAAGATATCCCTTGCTGATCAGCTGTTGAACTCAATAGACTTCAAAACATGGTGAAATATCATGAAAAATCTGTTAGTAGCAGAAGCGGTAATAATAATAGTAGTGAGAAGGTGAAGAGGGGCAATTGGGCCACCGTTAACTCTTTTTGCCGACCCAGTATGTACCAACACTGTACTGTACACATGCTTATCTACTGATACTAGGTAACTGAATACTGAATAAGCCATTTCCAATGATGTGATGTACCCATTTGATCGTACACCAGTTTTACCATCTACCAGCACATGTTTGGTGGTAGGAGATATCACAGTGCGCTTTCCATGCTTGCTCAGATGTGTGAATTTCGAGCGAAATAGCTGAAGACAAACCAACGGTGACGCTCGAATTATTTGATGCTTGTCAACGGATCTAGGTTACAGCTTTCAAAAACTGCTGATATTGGTAAATTTATTCAATTGATGAGAAAATCCTTCCTTTAAAATTCAAAATCATGCAAACACATGTATACAGGGTGTCCAAGATAGGGGTTCTAAGCATGGGGATCTCAATATCTGCGAGAGATACTGGGTGCGTCATCTATCACTTTTTTTACCTATAAGTTTATGTGTTACCATGTGAGTCAAAAGTCATGTGGTATGAATAAATGAACTGTCAAAGGTATGCCATTTATAGTCATGGGTTCGTTTACAACACAACAACGCATTTTGGTTATCCAAACTTATTACGAAAACGGTCGAAATATAAAAAATACTTTTCGCAAACTTCGCACTAGTTTTGGCCGACATGGTCGCCCTACAGATCCTGGAATTCGTTGGATTGTTAATCGTTTTGACGTAACTGGTTCAGCTGAAGGTCGTAGACCATACCAACATGCTCGACAAGCTCGTACTCGTGAAAACATAGCCGCAGTGAGTGAAGTGTGCGAGAAGATCCAACCACCTCGACTAGGCACCGTTCGCAACAATTCGGAATTAGTGAGACCACTTTACTCCGGATCTTTCACATTGATTTACAACTCCATCCATCCAAAACCAACTAACACAAGAATTGAAGCCGGCAGACCATCAACAGCGGCGTGTTTTTGTTAATTGGATGCTGGAAAGAGAAGACGGATTTTCGGCCAAAGTGCTCTTTTTTGATGCGGCTCATTTTCACCTCAATGGGTACGTAAATAAGCAAAATTGCAGATTCTGGGGGGCTGAAAATCCATACCAATATCATGAACAACCTCTCCATCCTGAAAAAGTGACTGTTTGGTGCGGATTATGGGCTGATGGCAGCGTTGGACCATTCTTCTTTGAAGATGCCGAAAAAACGGCCATTACCGTCAACTTGTTAACAGACTTTTTGTGGCCACAATTGGATCGTATTGGTGCCGACGATCTTTGGTTTCATCAAGACGGAGCAACGGCTCACACATCTCGCCAAACAATCGCCTTATTGCACACGAAATTTCAAGACCGCATAATTTCACGAAATTCAGATGTCAGTTGGCCCCCGAGATCGTGCGATTTAACACCTCTTCACTATTTTCGTTAGGGATTTTTGAAAGGAAAAGTGTATGCGAATGGTCCCCGGACAATTCAAGACCTTTCAGACTGAAATTGCGGCCATGGACCCGATTATTCTGGAAAAAGTCATTGAAAGTTTTGATGTTCGGATGTTGGTCTGTAAATGAAGCCGCGGTGGTCACATGACTGATGTCATTTTTCATACATAAATGGCATAAACCAACCTTCATTTATCAATAAAAAAAATTCGATTTCACCTCGTAAAGAGCGTGTTGATTTTTCAAATAGAAAAAAAGCAATAGATGACTTACCCTGTACAACTGAGGTTAAATTAGAAAAAAGCTGTGTTCTTTGGGGCGTATTTACATGCCTTTAGAAACTTGTAAAAGTTTCATGGCTTACTGATATTTGAGAAAAACTAAAATTTGGTCATATCATATCATATCACAAAACTAATTAAACTTTTCCATTGGCACTTTTTAGGCACTACATGATGTTGTTTTTAAATGTTGTGCCCGACGATTCGTTTTTGAGAAACCTTAAATATGCAACGAATTATTTCGCTTGTTATTATGTTATTCACATTATTAAGAATGTTCGATATGACATTATTTTTTCTCTGTCTCTAGGCTCTCAAAGAATCCAGGGCCAAGCTGTCCCAAACCACACCTCAATCCGGCAACAAGACACCTGCTGCTTCTCCTTCTACCACTAAGTCTCCTAAATTGGTGCAGAGCACTTTAACAAAAGCTTCGCCCCAGGCTACGCCTGTAAAGCCTAAAGATAAGCCCGCTATAGTCAAATCGCCTAGGACGCCAAAGCCAAAACAGCCGGAGGCTCAGCAGACTGCTACCCCCAAGCAGCAGGAGGATATCAGAGAAAATGTGGAGAAGACGTTGTTTGAGCAGTTGACGAATAGGTAGGTTAGACGTGGTAACAAATAACAAATAATCCATTGACTGCTTATGACTTAAATGTCAAAGTTAACATTTGCCATCCACTACTAAAAAATATAGACTGCAGTGGTCGATTCTGGTGTGATAGATGACGCTTTGCGCTGTCTTACTTCAATAGACCGTACCTCCAGCATAGAAGATAGTTGCGATGCTTTCGATCGTTCGTCCATAGACAAAAAATCATATCTAGACCATGCTGATGAGTAGCCAAGAAGCACGAAACAGCTGTCCATGGTTGACTGTCTTTTTGGTCAGACGGACAAAAGTATCATGTGAGTTCAGGTGTAAGCAAAGCCTAAAGATGGCCTACTTTGACATACGAGTTGCAAAATCACACGTTCCAAGCGCGATTCAGTGATATAGCATAGCATCGGTATTCAAGGTTGGAGTAATTCGACAATACGAACAATTCATCTTTGAATATTGTTTTTCAATTACAATTTTTCAAGAGGGCATACTTGTTTGGTGCATCATATAAAGCAAGTGATAAATTGATAGGTTAATTTATTTTATTTGACACATAAAATATAGTCACGTTCCACCAAACGTTCGTGCTTTTGATTTATATCAGCCTGAAATTTCCTACAATTCAAAAAGAAAACAGCTTCACAACAGGAGAACGCTGACACGGAACAGTAGAAATCTAGAAATACCCCAGCCTTTCTGAAGGAAAGAAAAGACTATGAAAATCAAGGAGGCCTACAATTGTATGAATGACTGACGATAACGGCCCTTATAATCCTCGCCTTGTTTTTCGTTCAGTGGCTCTATCGTTGACTTTAATAGAAAATCATACTCCCTCTCTTTTTCTACTCCCCGGTTTTCTATCGATTCGAAAATGGACCTAACATCTGTACAAATTTTCGATCCAAAATTATGAAAGGATCTCGGTGCCCAAGAATATCTCTTCCAATCTCCCAATCCTCAACTGCCTCCTCTACATCCTCGTTAATAATATCGTTCCAATACATCAATTGATTGAAATTATCCATTTTTTGCAATATGTTTAGCGGGTTACCTCAGTAACAATGCCAAACACGTCAATTTTTAGGTTATATAGCGTTATTTTCTACTAATTTTTCCAGTTTCTCTTGGTCGGTACCAAGAGAAATCGTGACTCGCTAAAGTGAATTCATTTCTATCACTTTTCGGTAGAATTGATTTCTTGGCGAACACCCACTTTTTACCACTTTCTCTCACAATTTCTACTCCCTCAAACTCAAGAATAGAGGTCCATGAAGAGAAATGCTGCTTCTCAATAAGGTCTTGCGTTCGGTAATGGCGATTTTATGATTTAGTATCAGGCAGCCGTCATTTGAATAGCATTCTCAGCATCTCGGTAAAAAGAAAAACGTCAACTTCATAGGCACTACTAATCTAATATACCGAATTAACGTCGCTGAGATTCCTCAAAAATAAATTAAACATGAATCTTACGGCTACTTCAGGGACTTGATTTGAGTTGTAGTATCGATATGTACATTTAAGAAGTATCAAAGTAACAAGACGCTTGAAGAGAAAGAAATGTAGCACATCATGTTGCACAAAAGGTTTGCAATGCATAGAAAATATAAAATTTTTATTAATTTGAGGAATAATAATATCACATGTATAAAGTCAAGATTGTGCAAAATTGAAGTCGAAAATCAATAAAACATCCATCTTGGGGTTACGGAATAGAATAACAACCAAGTCTCTTGGAAGCGAAAATAAAACAAATATAACATACTTACCTATGAAATGAAACATGTTCTTCTGCCTTGTGGGCTATAATTTTGCATATGTAGCAGTGTCTCACCATCAATGATTTCACAAACACAAAAAAATCACTGCGGGTGAAAATGAAGAAACTTCGATTGACAAATTGCTCCGTCAACACGAAAACTCACAATGACACATTCGAATGATGAATGAAGAGTTTACGCGTCTTATACGATAACTACGAAAGTGACGTTGTCGATTGTTGCGGCTTCAGAGTCGTCCGACTAGTCAGATTGCATTTTTGCTAAAAATTACCTAATAACAAGTAATTTTTCTCATCACATCCCGTTGTTAATTTATTAATAGGTACTGAATACCAACTATAGATAGGGAGCATTTTCAGAGATTTATTAACCGACGAGATGTCTGCAAAAATCCGAGTGTAAACAGATAGGTCTATATTTTTTTAATAGTCGGTGACCTTTACATATGCGGTACCTGTGATTGTCCAAACTCTCTAATGTCTGGTGAAAATAGTTCTGATATGCTACTGAATGTTAGCAGATTCACTATTGTTCACAGTACAAAATTAACAGAAGTAGTGTTTTTTTTTTCAAAAATGACATAACATAAATATGTAATCGTGTTTGAGAAGAATTTGTGCTTTTTAAAAGATTCGCAAAATAAAGTAGGCTATTTGTTATTTCTGGAAGCAATTTGGAAAACCTACCATTTCCTAATATTGAGTTTCTTATTATGTAAATCTATTTCAGGCTGAAGGGTTGCGAGGATTTGAAACTGACAGAGGAAGAAGTAAAGAATATTTCTAAAGAAATCGAATCACAACTATTCAAGTGTTTCGGAGATACTGGACAGAAATACAGGAATAAATATAGAAGTTTGATTTTTAATATTAAAGATGCAAAGAATCAAACGTTGTGGAGGAGGATTTGCGAGAAATCGATAAATCCTTATGAACTGGTGAGCAAATTCAAAATTAATGTAACTGGGAAACACTTTTGTGTATGTATAAAGGATGAATGATCTTGTATAAAGAGGTGTATGTACAAATTGTTGAAATCTAGATATCACCATTTTCTGACGTTTGCATATTTCATATGTTCTATAGTTGAAACTCTGAATCTAGTAAAACTTATAATTCTAGTCACACTAGAAATTGTTAACAAATTGATAGCATGGCTAATAGTTTAGTCAAGTTCCTAAAAGATCAGTGATTTCAGAGTATTTTTATATCTATATCATTTCGTTGATCTACTATTGATTATAATCCAAGTAATACCTGGTTTCTGCAACGATTTTTATTTTGTGTTTAGTACCTTTTGAAATTTAAAGGTGGATATTTCATTTCAGCGTGTTCCATAGTTACATTACATATGTCAATGCTCTAAAGAAACACAGTGACGTTTAGCAAAAGTTTTATTTCACATAAAGTAGCTTTAAGGATAATTGTGAATTCCAGTTATCGATCAACGTGCAGAAATCGCTTCAAAAATCTACAAATATTACCATTTTCGTCAATTCATATGTTTGAAGTCTTACGTGCACGGAAATTTAGACAAATATGAAACCTTGTAGAAAAACAGCCATGCACTACATAATGTTAATTACTTAATAGCTCATTTACACTCGTGTATGAGTCGCGAGAAGAGGCGCGAGGCGAGCCACGAGACAGGAGTGCGAATAGACGCTCACGCCTCGCCTCGTGACTCGCAAGGCTCGAGTCTGTAGCGGTTTTTTGGTCACGAGTCAAAGTACCTCGCGAAAAACGCAAGTGTGGCGTTTCGCGCTCTCGCTTAATTCAGGTTTCAAACGTTGTTTCGCGCGGATTGTATGCTTTAAAACTGCTTAAATGGATTGGTCGCAACAAGAATCGTTTCGGTTTTTAGAATTATTTCAAAATGAACCGATAATTTGGGATCCCAAACATAAATTCCACAAAAATAACCAAAAAGTAAACGATGCATGGACGAAATTATCTCAAGACATGTGTGACAGAGTGACCTCGAAGGTTCTGGGCTGATTGGGTAACCAACGACCTTAGCCCTAAGGATTTCAGAGTTACAGTACATCTGAGTCATTCTTATGGATGACCAATATACTTCATTGCACATACATCATTATTTGTAGATTACATCGACATTCATTTCTTTGAACAGGTAGTCCAAGTAGGACCGAGTTTATGCAACGATTTTCATTTTATTTTGTGTTTAGTACGTTTTGGAATTTAAAGGCTGATGCAGTCAGAACTTTGGTGATCGTTCACCACTTATGTTTTAGGTGTTCTCAAAAATAAGCTCCATAGGTAATGTAATCTCGTTTCAGGTGAGACTGTCACCAGATGATCTGGCCAGTCAAGAGCTGGCAATGTGGAGGGAAAGAGAAGCCAAACACCAGTTGGATATGATCAAAAAATCCGAGCTAGAGCTGCTTAACTGTAATAGGCAGTATGTGTTGAAAACGCATAAAGGTACCACTCTTTTTTTTCAATAAATTAATGAAATCAAAGGAACTGTGTAACTATGAAAGACTAAATGATACATATCAAGGAAATGCCTTTATTTGTAACTGTGGTTCTTACTGCGATTCTTACCACTTACAAATTATATGTGGCTTGCACTGGCTGTGTGCAATGTCTTCTTTGTTGTTTTTTGCTTGTGCAGACAAGTCACGTCCTGTTCCAAAAGTGCATATACATACTCTATTCTATGAGCCTGCAACCCTCAAACCATGCTAGGGAAATGCGGCTTGCGGTGGTTTAGGCTAATATCAGCAAAACCATTTCTCCATATTATGTGACGTTCTCATCAGGTTGGCTACCTGAAAATCTTTATAACTAGTGCGAATTTTGTAATTAGAATTGGAATTTGTTACGAAGTCGGTAGGTTGCTCAACGTCTCTATGCCTGAACAAAAGATATTTCATTCTTGCCTTTCTTTCAATGTAGTCGAGTTCACGTGATTTACTTTCTCCTTTCTTCCACTGATGTCAATCAGTTACTTTTATTTAATGAGTAAGTGCTATTTCTTGTTTTTTATTCACAATGCTCAATAATGCGACTGTGAAGCTGGATGTACAAAAATATAGTAAACATTTTTTTCGCATTTCAAACAATGCGGTTGTATATCTTTTTCATGTACAGTTTTTTGTACTTTTATATTTTATCCCACGTACCTTCGAAATACATGTCAACCTCTTAACCCGCACGTACTTTGAGGAGTGACATGTCCTTTCCCTTCACGTCGCTCGATTGTGCGGGCTATTATTCGATTATTGTAACTTCACGTTTTACATCGATAATAAATCCACGGATTTCTTGATGAATTAATTTCGTAGGCATATTTCAAAAGTATAAAACAGGAATTTGACGTCAAATAAATCCAAGAAGCTCTTCATGGATTTTCTTCACGCGATTAGTACTTGTTCTAATTTATTCCAAGTTAGACGTCAAATTAGAAGGTGCCAGTCTTGTTTTCCTTTCCATTATATTAAACAACTTTTCAATTAAGTACATAATTATGGTAAAACTGTAGTATTCAGTAACATGGTTTCAGTTTATGAGACAGTCGCCTCAAAATCAAAACCACAATACATAAAAAAAACAAATTATTTCTAGCAAGAACTTGTTATCTTGTTGGCAGCACTGTGTTCAAATAATCCATGAATTTGTCCACTGATGGATTGACCTCAAAACTTAATCAAGATGACCTTTAAAACTTCCATCTGAATAAATTCGTAAATAAATGTTTGATGTAGAACGGGAATAACGGAACCCAGAGGCAGAGTTAGACCTATATAATGTCATTCCTGTTGCAGATTGATCAATAACGTAAGAAAGTATGATCACATCAGCTCTTATTTAAATAAGAGACACGAAATGGCTGAGAGTAAAATACCTGTATGAGTTACACTTAGTCACGTATATACATCAGCTTTTACTCGCAGCCATTCCTTCATTTTTAAAAGATAAACTGATACGTAGGAGTAGTATTCGCACAAGAGATATTCGTTTAGCGGGAACTCTCACAATGCCTCTCCACAAGACAACCTTCTTTCGTAAATGATTCACATACAACGCAGTTATTTTCTGTAACGAACTTCCATCACCCATAAAATTGCTAAATTATGAAAAATTCAGAAAACATATTAGAATATTAATTTTGGATAAATATACTAATTAGTTGTTTTTTAACCTTTCACTTCACAATATTTTTCAATGTAAAATTTAATTTTTCTAACTGTAAAACAGTTATAATTTATATTTTAAACACAACTTATTTATACTATTATTATCAAATTAAATAATTTCACTTTTTAAGTTACGTAACACGAATGCGGAAGACTTTCTCCTCCCTTCTCTTTGCTTCCCTGCCCCTCGATGAGCGAAACCTTTATATCACATTTATCTCAACTCCTCAAGCTTTGTGATATTTTCAGGAGAGCAGATTGTAGAAGATGATCGGGTCGACAAGGTGGACAATACAGAGGTGATAAAAAGCCTGACGGAGGGATCAACTTTGGAAACGGTAGAGACCAAGTCTGAAAAAGACAAGAAGAGCAGTTCAAAACATAGCCACAAGGATAAAGATAGGGACAGGACAAAAGATAAAAAATCCAGTCATAGGAGCAGACGATCTTCTAGCAGGGATCGGAGCAGAAAACGATCGAGATCCAGGTCAAGGAGTAGGGATTACAGGAAGGATCACAAGAAACACAGATCAAAAGATAGGTCAAGAGATAGAAACAAGGTAGGAATTTATAGTTCTTTTCACCGTTTTAGGACGGTTGGTACCTGACGTGTCGTATGGAATAAGTAGACAAATTGTCTAACTATACCATGAGTAGAGCCTAAGGGAAAGTGTGCACATTGCGCTAGCTGATTTGTAACTCAGCTGCTACTCACTCTTTCATACAAATGCGTTGTTTTCATTCACTCTCCGAAAATTGTCGTTGTAAATCTCTGAGTTTAGATAAACAAACGTCCCCGCATAGAGGCCCATTTCACATGTAAGTGTGAGAGATGGATGTATGAAAGTAATCCTTGTAGTTTTATTATGAGCCACCAAAATGTGTTGCCTTCCTTGAGATTCTGCTGGTCGTGACTCACATTCTTCCAGCTTTTCGCTGCCTATCCAGGCATTTATGCCTCGCTGGCTAATAAGAGCACGCGAGTTTGAACATATCGCGCTGATGTTTATTTTGACGAGAAGTCGTTTGTCATCTGAGCGGTCCGCAGGACGTTGGCTTTCGACTGGCAGAATTGTTTTCTTTCTTCAAAATCTTCCTGATTGACGAAGGAGATTTGATTACAATGTAGCATCTATCAGATTGCGGTATTTTATGTAATGAAGATGTGTTCGTACTGGCTTTCCGTGATATCCAATCGCTTATGTTTCAGGAGAAGAGTAGGGATAAAGACAGGCACAAGAAATCACACAAAAGTTCTAAACATAGAGATAGGGCTACCGAGGAATTGGAAAAACTGGATAAGAAGTCCAAAGAGATTTTAGAGAACTTGAGGGAGAGCAAAATCTTGCCGCCGGTACTGCCGCCAGAACAGCGGCTTTGGAAGCATGTGACCTTAGCGGACGACGAACCAGGTAAGGGTAAGTTCTATGCGGCTTGGTTTTGTTTCTATTGTTTTAGCCGTATTCTGCCTTTGTTGAATGGTCGTATTAAGTTGGATTGTCCGTATAGTCGCACTTGGCAATTGATGTATGTAGGTGAGGTTGTACTGTTTGTTGACACTAACACATTATTTTCCATCATCTATTTCATACTAACAGTATCTAATGTCATAGAAGAATTTACGGGGAGGGGTAAGAGAGGGCGGCTACGAGAATAAATCCAACTCGTTTAGCACATACAAATATATTTTAATACTGGGACCACCACGAGAGCCCAAAACATAAGCCCAAACCATGGGGTTATAGGGGAATACAGGGGAAGGGGGAGGGCGCCACTTGGACCTTAGTGAAGGAACACATGTGCATACAACATACACTTATTCTGGTCCCCCTTTGAAAACCGTCGGGTGGTACCTCCGCGTTTAACAGGCAGAGACCGCAATCAAAATATCCATAGCCAAGAGAAAACTTCTCTAATATTTTAATGCTTTATAAATTGATTGGTACATATGATCCTTTGTATTTTTCGTTCATATGTACATTTCTTTGAACATAATCATTTCCTAACACAATTGAGTTTAGTTATTTGTGTATGTTCTAAAGCAATGATATGTACATACTTATATATATACAGGGTGTCCGCAAAGTTGGGGTTTTCCTTTTCAGAAACAACTGCCCTTGAAATAACAAAGGTAATGTGTAGTGAAACGAGGGCGACCAAGTAAAAAAAAATAAAGGAAAAAGTACTCACTCTCCAGTTGACGAGAAGGGCTAAGTATGTCTCTGCCCGAAATCATACCACTCCAACAGAAAATGAAATCAGCTGATGCGCTACCGAGCAGACGTAAACAGTTTAGGTATTGCATCCCGTCCAATCGATTTGGGAGAATAAATGGTCCAATGCCAGCCCAAACATTCACCGAAAATTTTTGTTGATAATTATAATATAATTATTGTCATGTTGATGCAACAACCACTCACAAAACCGCACTCTTGCTGGAAAATCGTCAGGTTGAAGGGCTTGTACACGTTGGACGTGAAACGGGTACAGCCCCTCTTCACGCAGCGTTTGTCACACTTTAGTTTTTGATACTTGCACTTCTCTAGCCACGTCTCTAGTGCTTGTTGTTTTTTGAAACGCAATCGATTATACGAGTTCGTTTACCTCTACACGCGTGACCGTAACCGTCGGTTGAAGGTTGCATACTGACCTGACACACTGACCCCGACCCCCGACCCAGTTCTGTCGTTGGGTTGAGCTAGTGTCCTAGTACCAGTTGGGGATATCGCGAGTCGCGGCTACAGGACGGTATTCAGATATTTTTGATGTTGCAGAGCCCTTTATCTCGGTTCCCTTAAGGCGGCTCCGACGCAGTGAGTTTCAGGCCATTTACAAGGGTTTAGCTGCTTCGGAATTGACGCTCCATTTTTCTATATATTTGAATAAAATTTATACAGTATGTTCAGAAGACAATTGTCCAGGGTGCTATAGAGCCACTTTTCTAAAAAAAAATTTTTTTCAGGAGTTATGGTGGGTGGAAGTGCAGATAATTGTTGTTCGACTTCTCGATTTTTTTAAAAATAACCCAGAGGAAAAAACGAAAAAGTGGCTCTATAGCACCCTGTGGAGTCTTGTTTTTAGTGCACTGTGAAAATTTCATTGAAAAATATTCAAAAATGAAGCGTCAATTTTGAAGCGCGAAAACCTCTGCAAATAGGCTTTTACACGAATTTTATACACTATCTCGTGCTGCCAGTCGAAGCAACGCGGCGGTGTGTAAGGACTAAGAAAGGACGTATTCAGATAATTTGTTGTCCCAAGTTAAACAGTAGCAGTTTTAACGTCGGTCGTTCGAGATAAACATCGGACCATTAAGTGATATTTTTAATAGACTTCAATGAAAGAGGGGAAATTTTTAATCGATTTTGATCATTTCTTTTTATACAATAGGCCATGCTTCAGAGGTGATACCACAAAAAATCATTTTTGTTCAATCACTCCAATATGGATATCAAATGGAAGCACTTGTACAAAACAGTAATACGAAAACAGTTTCAAATCAAGATGGCGGCCGTTACAAAATGGCGGATAACATACTTGCTAATATCTCAAATAAGAGTCGTCGCCTTGTAGAATACAGTACTTCACTAAAAATTTGATTCCAAGATTGCCGCCGTTTCGAAATTGCGAGTTACATACTTTTGTACAAAACCCCCAATTTACATATCAAATACAGAACTTTGTGACCAAAAGTTTCCAGGTGGTTCCAGGGTCATTGGAGGCGGTAATCTTTTTAGTTAAAAATAATATAGTGAACGCATTTACCACAAATAAAATGTCACTTGCTGTTTAGCTTTAACCTTATGGAGTATCGTAGAATAAACTTAACACGATAAGCGTCATGAGATATAATGCGTGTGTCGCACCTCATTTGGCGCTTTGGGCCTCGTGACACACATGATATGTCTCACTGCTGGCAGTTATATTTGGCCGCGTAACGTAAGACGTGTGCCATGCTGATGTGATTTTCTTACGGGAACCAAGAGTCCGTGGCCTGAGGGACCAAATTATACTGAATTGGAAATGAAAACATTAAAAAACACGTTGTTTATAGAGTTTTACAAAAAGAGGATATTCTACAAATCTAAAACAAAAAGCAAATCTTATAAAATAATCAGACATTCTCATTCAAAAATGAACAAAGTAATTTCACAGCAAATCAGTAAGTTATGGTAAATGTCGATATTCTAACGAACACAAATATGGAGGAACTCTTATAAACTAAACAGATTGACAAAGTCTTATGCAGGGATAAACAAAATACTGGTATAAATAAACAGTAATACAGATAATAATGGAATTACTACAACTACTATCTGATTCACTACCACTTGGAGAATACGCATCAGATAAGTATACATCCCCACATAACTCAGTACTGCCACTCTCT
Source organism: Acanthoscelides obtectus (assembly GCA_963669975.1). NCBI lineage: Eukaryota > Metazoa > Arthropoda > Insecta > Coleoptera > Chrysomelidae > Acanthoscelides > Acanthoscelides obtectus. The sequence goes on from CAVLJG010000004.1 coordinate 92,412,785, forward strand.
TCATCCGATAGTATTTCATTACACAATTGTTCAAGCCTTTTTTGCTCCGCTTCGTAATGCGACATCACAAATTTGGTATTCAATAATTTATAAACAGTAAAGCAATTTGGACAAGATGACGTACAATACCAACAACGCTTCAATAATAAATGACACGAAACAGTGCTCAACGCGCGACATGATGCAAGTCTTGACTTGCAAAAAACGCGACGCGACTTATGTGCCACGCGACCCGACTGGTCTGTGGGCCACGCGACATACAATTAGTACCTCAGAAAAAAAAAATCAAAAAAGGGGAAAAATCATAGGATTTGAGAAAAAAGTCAAGTCAAAATATTAAACCGAAACTTAAAACAAGCTAATTTGACAATAATAACAGTTTGGCCCAGTGGACTGGATTTTCAGATTCTACTGTGGCGCTTAACGTGTCAATGTGACATTTCAATATTCGCCATCTAACAGACTAGATAAAGCTAGCCGATGCTACGTGCTATTGAGCCTGACGATTGACTTTTATTTAAATAAACAATATATACATAATATACAATAAATAGTGAACATCTGGTACTAGTACCAAAATGGAAAAGATTAGCATAACATCTCGCACATCGCTGCTAAAGCGAGATCTGCACACCGCATTTGCCGACACGAAGGGGTTAGTAACGGCGTACAATGTAATATGCTAATCTCTTCCATTTTGGTACCCGAGTACAGCAAAAATAGCCAATTCTCAAGAACTCTTTAATCAAATTCAAGCGGATAACCAAATGGAAATGGTATTTACCATTTTGGGTTGGTATTTACCGATCCGTTCAAGCGAGTGTAGTTATCAGTTTGGTTATAAGATCCGTGACGTCACGAATCAGCTGTTATATGTCATAGTTATCACCGCAAAATTGTGGTATTTACCCAACTCAAGAGTAGTTTTATATTTCTGGTTATTATTTGAAATGTGACAAGTTAGAATTCTGCCGGGTATTGGATATTGTTATTGTACTTCAGCTTCATTTTTGAGAAAATTGATACAGGCTGACTTCAGTTTTACCATAAAGTGGAGCACCTTATTAGTTATACTCATTTCGGTTGTTGGGGACACTTTAAATGTAGTTCCTATGCTTAACAAAGTATCCTGTGTAGCCATATACCACAAGAATATTAAAATATGGCCATATAAACTCACTAGATGATATCCACCTGTATACGGTTTTGCTAATTTCTTTTTTCATCATTTCTGCTGAATCAATAAATGTTTTCTTTGACATGCGGAAAAATTTAGAGAATTGAAAGTTATCATAGCTACAAAGCCATGGTTCCATCATTAAAAAAAAAATCTGCAAAAAACATTTCTCTCATGAATATTATGAAAGGTTTCTTATTTAAACTTTCCATATACAGTTGTAGACGAAAAAGCACCGATTATTAAGTGATAATAAAAACAATCAGAGATTATATACGCGCTTTTCTAAAATAAACAATTTGCAACAAAACCGCGGTTAAAACCAACACGTTCAAGCGATTCGTGTAACTGACGTCATCAACCCGTGTGTCATCTTGAACCATATTATAACCGCAGCACATAACACAGAAATTTTGGTTATTCGCTTGGATTTGATTTTTTTCTTGTTTAAACGGTTCTCTTGTGCCTTCAAGATGGGATCGCGGATTGGCATATTTCTGCTTTTTCTGGGATCGACCAGTTCTGGGAGCAAGCAGTTCATGTAGAAGAATTTCAATTTCTCTTCCATTTCATTTTTCCAGAAAACGTCATCCTTTCGAATGACGTCTATTTTCAAACCATACGGGGTCCAAACACCAAGCACACAGTACTCTCTTTGTGCAACGTGTAGCTGCCCTTGAATTTGGTAATACCACTTATGCTTTTTATTTATTTCATCGTTTATCCAAAACGTAATTTTTTTGTTCAGAATGCCCTCTTCAGGGGCTATTTCTCTAGCAGACCATGGACATTTAATTTCTAGCAGACCTTTTTCGCCTATCAAACCATCTGGCGATGCTGCCAGAAATGGATGGGTCCTATCAATAAACAACCCGCAAGATTGTACTTCTGATTGCGAATATGATTTCTCTATTTCTGATTTTGCCACGCTTTCATGCTTTTTTCCATAGTCACATGCATTGCTAAAGAATTCGGTTGGGTATATTATGGCGTTTACTAGAGCTCTGCAACTTGTTGTATCTCTTCTTCTACAAACCTCACCAAACCGAGACGCAGTCAACCTCATTCTTCGATGAAGACGCCACAAATTGCAATCCTGAGATTTTGTGGCTTGCTCGATCTGGGAAATTTTGGAGTCGGTTTTTGCAAGTTTTTTCAAGAATTCTACCTTGGCAGCCTCTATCGTCGTTGCTCATGTCAGGCTTCTCACAGAATTCCCCATAGGATGCGTTCTCTTTAGTATCACTATCTCTGATTTTAATTTTCCTTGGTTTCAGCTTCCTTTTCAGATTTTTGTGCGCTCTCCTTTCTTCAACTTTAGCAATCAAAGAGGTTGGACTGAAACTAGGGAGTAGCCGCTTTTGGATCACACAAACAGGTCGCTGTGTATTGTGGCTCACTACGGCTGCAGCACATCTTCCTTGGTAGGATCTCTTCTTGCAATAATTAATCCGTTTACCCCCAATGAATTTAGCTATGATTCAGTTAAACTGCTCTACAATACTATTATCGACGTCATGAAGTAAACTTACTGCATTTTTAATCAGAATTGCCAGAAATGATATCAGCCTCTGGTGCAAATCTAAAAAAAAAGGGTATACACACCTGAATTTGAAGATCCATGCCATCTGTCTCTGTTAGAGAATGCATATGCGAAACCTTGCTGTCATTTTTAAGCTAAAATAACATATAAAATATAGTTATAATAGTAACTACGTATAGTCTAATTTATTGGCAAAATGAATGCTAAAATTCATAATTGTTTTGGTACCTACTTTTCTCAACTCAACAATAACAGCACAACAATAACAACACAACAATAACAACACGATAATACAACAATACAATAACGGTAATAAGAGTAATAAGGGCTGAGTATACTATGCGCCAAAATAGGGAAACAGTCGTACGCTAGATCGTATATCCAAATCAAATCCGACTCTGTGCAATATGCAAATTCAACCAGGCACGCGAACAGCACACCTCTGCGTATTACTATCCTTTTCTAACGTAGAGCGCTTGCCTTGTCACAACGCCGTCCTACTAGCCTTTCCCTATCACCCCCCCGATTCCCCTCAGAAACTCTGCTTGACTGTGAGAGCGCCGTTAAGACATTGGTGTATATGGTACTAAGAAAAATTGCTTATGTTTTCAAGATCTACACGTCGTGTAAAGGAAACCCCCAACTTTGCGGACACCCTGTATATGCATGATCATGTAGTATGATTCGAAGTTCGAATAGATTCTTTGATTTGTTATTTGTCGGATTACAAGGTACTCTTGAAAATATTCCGCCCTTGAAAGTTTGTCGATTACCGCGGGTCCACTACATTTTAGATTCGCTACATTCAAAGCCATTACATGGAACTATTAGTGTTTTTTACGTTGTTGCACCTTGCTCAAATGTATAATTTATACAGGCACCAGCTTTAATCGTTATTTAAATCTGTATCATATAATGGCCATACTATACGCGTGTCGGTACATTAACAAGCAGAAAAATGTAAGCAAACACATAAGCATGTCGTGAACTTATCTTGCGATCGTCATTCTGGTAACATCGCTTGATCTGAGTACGACGAACCTTTTTCGCATCACAGTTTGATAACGTCGTTGGTCACTTTACGAATGATATAACTAAAGAGGGGAGAATATTTCAGGTAGTTTATAGATTAGAATTGATAACATCATTCTAATTTACAGCATTGAAGTTAAATAATCATTATTCTGTTGGTTTTTGGCTATGAAGTTAAATCTTTAAATATTATCGTTCATTGATCATTGACTCTTTTGATTCTGTGCTACCCCGTTAGCTCTCTTCCTTCCTCTCTTTTCTTTCCCTAAGTTCCTTGGCGGTGTCCGCTCCATAGATTCCCAAACCTAAGTAATAACTACGAGTAATATATGCCAATGCTCTTTCTGAGCTAAGCTCCTCCAACCTCTATAACAACGTTACGTCCAAATTGTATGAATTTCGTTCCACGCATTTATTCATTTCACTTAGTCTAACCTGAAATAATTAAGTGATTAAATTACAGCTCCGGAGAGTGACAGTGACAATGAGCCGACATCTACAGTCACAATTCCAACACCGCCAAGAAGCCAAGATGATGACTATCAGTCTTCAATCGATCAAAAGAGTGGTGAGTGAACTTAACAAACCCTTGTTGAAATGTTATTCACTTTTTTTGTAATTATAATGTCCTCATTAATTTATTTTATATACGTATTTTTCAGGTAAATTTACTCAAACGCATATATGACCCTAAGTTTCATATTGACAAAAGTCTTATAGCATGTAACATGATCTAATAAGACAATAAATTATCTGTCCATCTATCTTACTGATTAATGTTGCATGAACTGATACTTATGACTTATTTTCATTAAAGAAGATACATAGTAAAATGTGTGTAAGCTTTGTTTTGCACAAATTTTAGCCACATCAAAATTGATGTCACCCGTAAAATGTCGTTTATCATTCTTCAGCTACGTGTTTCCAAGTAAATCGATAATATCAGTTAATTTAACTAATTAATAGGGATGTTGATCAGAAAGTATGGAAATACGTTTCTTCAGAAAGAACGACTACTACATTCTAAAAATTATCGTAAATCTCACGACTATAAATACCGGCCAATCCATGTGTGGACGGAATATTACTCATAAACAAATACATTTTGGGAAAATCTATTTATGGCATGTTGTACTTGACATTTGAGGGCACCTTTCTAAAATATTGGTAATGATACAGGGTGTCCCAATTTTGACATACATATCAAAGTTGTAATTTTTTAATTGGAATGCCTCAAATTATATTGCATATTTGCGACATACTATCGGGTTTTGCTAATTAGCTACTGAGATGTAAAGTGTTTTGTCCTGAAAAACCGCCATTTTGAAATTTCTATTGCTGAATTTTGTATCAAAAAAACGTACGCACCTCAGCTTTTATCTTATTTGTTACTTTTTCGAATTTTCATTTTTGCTCATACAGGGTCGTCAAAAACGCAAATTGTTCTTTTTCTCAAAAATTTCAAATCCATCACCCTGTATATTAGTGCAAGTTTGGATTCAATTTCTTATAAGCTTTATTTTTTGGTATAAGGTTTGATTCAGATAAAATCCCTAGATTTTGAGTTATTAAGCTTTTACACCAAAATTAAGGAAAAAAACACATCATCCATTGAAACAAAAGAAAAAAAATGGGCTGGTTCCATATTGTCAATAAGAGTGCAGATTTGACGTAAAAACTAATAACAATCAGAACAGTATAAATCAGCTTCAAGCGTAATAGAGAAAAACAACTATAACAACAACATAAACAAACAACTATCGCTATTCAAGACCTAATCTACAAAAACTGCTCGAAAATATTCCCACCGTGTTGAATACACAGCCGTAGTCTTTGGATAAATTACCGTTGCACATCCTCAGCATGTGTTCCCTTATGTTCAGAAAAGAATCCTCAATCCTTTCCTTCATATTTTCTGGGATAGATGATGGATATCTATGAACCTCTTGCTTAACGTAGCCCCATAGAAAGAAGTCCATCGGTGTCATATCTGGTGATCTATTAGGCCATCAGACCGATCCAACGATTATTACTCCAGGTCTCCAAATAGTTTCGCACATTATTATGATAATGCGCAGGTGCGCCGTCATATTGGAAGTATATATGCATCCGAGTTTGCAGGTTGACATCCTCCAAAAGCAAAGGCAAATGCTCGATCAAAAAATTCAAGTATTCTGTTCCTGTTAATCTGTTGTCGTAAAAGAAAGGCCCGATAACTTGTCTGCCAATAACTCCTCCCCAAACATTCAAGCTCCATTTACATTGGAAATCTATTAGCCTAACTCAGTAAGGATTTTCCGTCATATAATAAATAGTGCATGTTATGGCTGTTGACAATACCTATGCTGTTAAAAGTTGCCTCATCGCTAAAAAGAAGCTTATCCAGGAAAGTAGTGTCTTCACTCACTTTATTTAGCATTATTCTACTAAACTCCATTCGAGCTGCGAAATCCTGAGGACGAAGGCGTTGATGCAAGCACAGGTGATATGAAAGTTCTGCATATATCAGTTTCTGCTCCAATTTGCCGTGGAGTTGAATGGGAATTTTCCTGCAACTTTAATAGAACCTCCAACTGATTCGCCTTATTGGTGACACATGGAATATTTCTACATTTTTTACTATATTCCACTGCTCCACTTGATTCAAAACGTTCTCGTAGTGTGGAGAAGAATGTTTCTGGCCTTGGATGTCGCATATTAGAGTGCCCTTGCTTATAAATGCGAGAGGCTAAAGTATTTTTTTGGGCTTCGCCCAAAGCGAACACCATATTCACCATTTCTTGCTCACAAAGCTAAATTTGACAATTTGTAACTGATCAACAATTTATTTGTTTCCAAGGATTATGTGATATTTTAGGGAATTAAGCCGTTCCATAAAATAATAATAATAACCGAAAAAATAGCCGTAAAAACCCTTGTGTCCAGTATAAAAGCTTATAAAAAATTAGATCCAAACTTGTACAAATATACAGGATGATGCATTTGAAATTTTTGAGAAAAACTACAATTTGCGTTTTTGACCACCCTGTATGAGCAAAAATTAAAATTCGAAAAAGTAACAAACAATATAAAAGCTGAGATGTGTAAGTTTTTTTTTTTGATACAAAATGCAACACTCCAAATTTCAACATGGTGGACTGAGGGGTTGCCGAAGTGGGGGGTTTTTATAGACAAAACACCTTATATCTCAGTAGCTAATTACCAAAATCCCATAGTGTGTTATATCAATTTTCTGCTTTTGAATTGGTTTATCCAAATATGCAATAAAATTTGAGGCATTCCCTTTTGAAAAATCACAACTTTGATATGTAGGTCGAAATTGTAAAACCCTGTATAATGGTCAATATTTTAGATACGTACCCTCAAATGTCATGTATAACAGCCCATAAATAGATTTTCCCAAAATGTATTTGTTTATGAGTAATATATTCCGTCCGCACATGGATGGGCCACCCTGTATTTATGTCTACGTTAGCAGTCCTTGGTTATTTTTATAAGGATTTGACAGATTGTTTTCTATAGGCCATCAGTCACAATATTAAATTTGTTTGAAACAAATGTGTTACTGAAGTTAGTGCTCAATTTTTAGGAACTAAAATCCTGCCTGTCACAGGAATACATTTTTGTAACAAATATAGGGCTATTGGTTGTTGGTCTAGGGGTTTCTTGATAATTAAACGAGTCGTGGATAACGCAAATGCTATATTGGATAAACACATAAATAAGATCGTCTTTAGCGCATAGAACGCCGTCTAACCGTGTCGTCGACTGACTCCCCTGCGGGCTGAGCTTAGACTTCGTGTTACTCGCTGCGCTGACTGACCTGACTGTTCACTGTTGACGACGGCTTTTTTTTTTTTTTTTTTTTTTTTTTTAACGAGAGGGGAATGCATTTACGCACCATACCATAGCACGAGCTACGGCGTGTGTGGGGCTCCAGGGTCTTGAGGAGATCACCTAATACCCACTAAACCCTAAACCTCCGCGTGGCCCGACTCATCAGCGTCTCGGTAGGCCATGTGTTGTGCGTGACCTGCGGTCTGCTACAACGTCTCCTCATGTGTTTCAGTCTCTGGGAACGCCGGGTTGGTTCCCTTTACCTCGCACATTCTATCGATGTCGTTAAGCGATCATCGATAGAGGGTCTGCTAGTTTCTCTTGAAACTCTTGTTTTCGAAAAATCAAGAGTTTCAAGTCCTCTTACCAATATGTTGTTCCTGGTCCTGGTCCTGGTGGGTCCTGGTCTTGGCGGGTCCTGGATGGTCCTGGTCCCGGTGGGTCCTGGTCCCGGTGGGTCCTGGTCCCGGTGGTTCCTGGTCCTCTGCATCCACGCCGTGGGGAGGGGGGGGGGAGCAGCCGCAAGTTCTCCTAGTCTCCTAGTCAAGGTTCCAGTTAGCGGGTGCCAACTGGGACCTTGGTCTGGGGTACCTGGTTCTGCGGTTGCGAGGCCTCTCGTCCGGATCGTAGTCCATGAGGAATCGTAGCTACTCGTTCGGGTGGTCCTGAGCTTTCTCGAAGGTCTTCTCCGCTTTTTTCCTCATGTACTCGTGGATGGTATCCCAATGCAGGTCTCTACGCAAGGTTGAGTTCCTTACGTAGGAAGTTGCATTGGTGGCGATCCGGAGTAGCTTCATCTCTAGAGCAGCAAGTCGCTTGCGGTAGCTGGGGGCAGCGTACCCCCAGACCGCGGAGGCGTAAGCGAGCTGAGGTCTGGCGATGGCCTTGATCAGCCGTAGCTTGGTCGCTAGCGGCATCTGGCTGTGTCTACCCAGTAATGGATAGAGTTGAGCCATGGCTGCTCTGGTTTTTGCGATGACAGCTTCTATGTGCGCTTTCCAGGTGAGGGACTTGTCAAAAACGATCCCCAGATATTTGACATTGTCGCTCCACTGGATATCTTCATCGAAGATGGATGCTTCGAGAGGTCTTGCAATCCTTCTTCGTTGAATGAAGATTGCCTGCGTCTTCTGGACGTTGATGCGGATTTTGCATTTCACGCACCAGTCCTGAATTTGGTCCAGTTCATCCTGTAGTCTCCTACGGATGATCTCGGGTCATCTATGCTTGGCGGCTATAGCAGTGTCGTCTGCATATAGGGCCAGCATTGTGTCAGCTGTCTTCGGCACATCGTAAGTATAGATGTTGTAGAGCAGGGGGGCTAAGGCTGACCCCTGGGGCACGCCTGCTTCCAGCTGTCGTCTTGTTGATGACGACGGCTCGCCTTCCTGGAGATTCTAAAGTGCGGCAGTGGCGTAGGCAGAGCATAGGCGTCTCGTCAACAAAAGGTTGTGGATTGACAAAGACATAAATAAAAACGAAAAATAAAATATCCTACATAAATTAACTCGTGCACATCCGGATCAAAGAAGTCTATATTTCTGTCTACTTCGAACTGTCATTTGTTATAATATCAAACATCTATTATAACCACATTTTTCGTTGTGGTTTCGGCCAGATATTTTCTTTCAGTTTTGCCTTCATTTCAGTGAGTCTACTAAATTCTGTACAAAATTAGTATCGTGATTGACGGCCTTTAGTCTACGTGAATCCGAGATATTATCTGCATATATTGGAACATCAGGCGTATTCCCATGAAAATTCGTTTTTCTGTTTATTCTAGAAAAAGATAAGAGTATCAGTGAAATGGAGAGAAGTACTTCCCCACCACCAAGAACAAAACCAACAGAACTTTGGACAGGAATTATTAATATGCCTGATGTGGCACAAATTTCCATCACTGCACATGAAGTGTCAGGTAAGTACTTTAAATGTTAAAGTTTAGACGGATTTGCACGCTATTTTTTGAGAATATTCAAATTCTTGGCGAACATGTCTCGTTTGTATAGTAATAAATAGTATTTACAACACATTATAAATCCTGGCATCATAGTTTCGCGAATTTGGGAATTATTTTTGACTCATCCTCATGTAAACAGTGTCACTAAAAGTTGCTTTCCGATTTTACGTTAGTTATATCTGAATAAACAAATTCTTGATTGTCAAACTAAAAGAATCTTACGCGAATTATCAATTATGTCCAAAATTACTAACTATATAGTTTACAATCCATTTTTAAATACAAAATTCACGTTTACGAAAAGAGACTTGGGATGGTGGTTGTAGGTGTGAGAACTATACGAATTAAATTTATTAAATTACACTCATAAGCTCTTGTTCACTTCGATCCCCCCGTTTTTAAACAACAATCTGATTCATCGGAATTCTATTCACTTAATATACCTCCGGTTTACTAATTTCTATCTGTCATAGGTGTTTTACATACAACGCGTTTACGCTGTATAATGACATGTTCCCAGCCATTAAATTCACTAAATTTCAATGGACTTAAAAATCAAATTATACAATTTATTTTAGAAAATCCACCCGCATAGTTTTACCAGTCTGACCCCTCACTTCGGAAAAGCTTTCCTTTTCGGTGTACGCTATACAGGGGTTTCAGAACTCTGGGATCAAACTTGTAGGGGTTATTCAGTGTAACAGTAGAAAACATTTGAGTATAGGGACCTATATCCGGCGCTTGTGTGTTGTTATCTTTAAAAACGATAACATTGTTTTTTGTAGCTGCATTCCATATCGCCTTAGTCGTGCTATCGTATTTGTGAAGTTTGCAAGAACTTAACAAAAATTAATTGTTGCTAATGGAAAACTTTACCAAGCAAGAATTGGCGGATATGCATTTAGCATACGGAGCAACAAGCTGCAATACACGAGCAGCAGCGCGGTTGTATCAAGAACGTTATCCCGAACGACAGCAACCGGGATACTAAAAGTTTATTGCTATTCATAGGCGGCTCTCCGAGACAGGCATGTTTAAAACCAACATGCATGATACTGGTGTTGCTCGAACCGTAAGAACGGTCGAATTTGAAGAATAGATCCTTCAGCGAGTTGCCGACGAACCATCAAGTAGCACACGTCACATTGCTGAGGATATGAATACGAGTAACGCTTCCGTCTGGCGGGTGCTCCACGAGCGACAACTTTATCCTTACCACTTCCAGTTAGAATTGACCGCAGCCGATTATCATCCTAGAGTTCAATTTTGTCAATGGCTTCTTCATCAAATCGCTGCACAACCAAATTTTTTACGCTATGTTTTATGGACCGATGAAGTCTCTTTCACAAGAGACGGTATTTTTAATAGTAGGAATAGCCACGTTTTCGACAGAAAAACCCCATGCAATTTTACCTAGAAAACATCAGCAACGTTGGTCTGTCAACGTATGGGCAGGCATTGTTGATGATTATTTGATTGGGCCATACCTTCTTCCGGAACGGTTAACAGGACCTATTTGCCGGCGTTTCTTGGAGGAAGTTCTTCCAGAACTTGAAAATGTTCCATTGAGCAAATGTGGTTTCAACATGATCGAGCGCCGGCTTACTTTGCTGTACAAGTACGTGAGTATTTGGCTCAGCGGTTTGGGCACCATTGGATTGCCAGAGGTGGAGCAGTTCCTTGGCCTCCTAGGTCACTCGATTCAACGTGGATAGATTTTTTCCTGTGGGGACATCTAAAGTCTTTGGTTTACGAAACTCCAGTAGAAACAGAGCAAGGCTTAATTGGACGAATTACAGCAGCATTTGAAATCATTCAAAACGAGTATCAAATTTTTAGTCAAGTCCGCCGAAATCATGTGCGACGTTTAAATCGGTGTATTCAGGTTGGAGGAAGACATTTTGAACAATTGTTGTGATGAAATCATGTACAAAAGGCAAAAATTAAATGCATTAAATCCTATTTAAGCAATTCATCCTCTTTCTAAATTTTAACACGTCTTAATGCGGTAGTGCCGTAGTGACACTTTTCCGGATATGGGTCCCTATACTCAAATGTTTTCTACTGGTACACTGAATAACCCCTAAAAGGTTGATCCCTTAGTTCTGAAACACCCTGTATAATTACTGTTACATGTTTATCTTTGCTACTGTTTTTTTTTTGTATTGTTCAAGGGTTAAATGGCAGAATATCTAAACTTTGCACTCACTAAAAAAATGTTTTTTATTATTATTATTACATATTATTATTATCATAAACGTTAAATTCAAAGTTATTTTAACATTTAACCCGATGATTCAAGTGTGAGAAATGTCGAAAGAGATTGACGTTAACGTTTACGTATGCGGTATTTGTGATTGCCAAAACACTGTAATATGCTTTATTGGTGATGTATTGTTGTTATTCCAGGTGATTGTACAGGATTGGGCAGAGAACTGGCGGCAAGCTTGGATATTGTGGGACGTATATCTCCAGATACGGTTTGGGATTATATCGGCAAGATGAAGTGTTCAAATAGTAAAGCCATATCGTTAATAAGATTAAGTGCAAACAATGTTGAAGAAAAAATGCCTTATCTGGCATTGTACAGTTATCTGAGCAGTAGGGATAGACTCGGAGTTGTAAAAAGTTTAAATAAAGCTGTCAAGGACTTCTATATCTACCCCTTGGCGCCGACCAAGCCTATCCCGCAGGTAAAAATTATCAGTTGTATACGATATAGTTCTTCAACCTAAATTTTGAATCAAACACCATTTACGCCGCGTCAAAACAAACACGGCTGCTTGATCGGAGAGTTCGCGCATTACTAGTGGTCAGTAAACTGGGCAGGCAATACGTTGACTAACATTATCCGTGTCGTATGTATTCGATATACATTGATAATTCCCGAAAAGTCGCGTACATGAACATGACAGCACGAAAAACCATGTCACTCATTTCCCTAGGTCTGTCTGTCCATTAATCCTTGGCATTGCTGTAACTTGGGAAGTACCAGTTAGATTTTGATGGAATTTTGACTCAAGGTTATAACTATGACAAGGACGAAACAACCGTTTTTTTGTTTTTGAAAATCGATCCATGGCGGAGAAGCTACAAGCAAAAGACGAAAAAATAAAAAAAAATGATATTTGAACCGCTCATATCAAGAAAAAATTTTCTAGGGGTTAAAAATTGAGGGTTGTAGGAGGTGGGGAAGGGTATATCTTACATGCGGTTAGTATGCTTTTACGCTTAAAACCTCGGTAATTCTATGCAGCTTTACCCATAGATATTTCATAGATTTTCCGTAAATTTTCAATACACACATCTCTGGATATATGTGTATCGCGGTCTGACTCATGGGTGGCTGGTGACTGGCGATGTTAGTCATGACAACGTTGCAAGATGGTCGGTACTGTCGATATGGTAGTGGAAACATTTCTAGATCGCGACGTGATCAAATGAGTGGGGACTATAGACGGGATCTATTTGACTGACTTGATCCATTTAATTTTCTAGTTATACTTGTCCCTACCTAACGTTATTCTCAGAAGAGCTAACTTGTGCCGAATATATTCCTCTAATCACTGCTGACGGTGCTGTGAGAAAAGTGGAGAGTCAGACCATATAACGCCATTTTTATTTTATTCTTAAAGGTGCTCCTGCCATTGAATGGTCCTGGTTTTGAGGAGCAAAGACCTGCTTTACTACTTGGTATCATTGTGCGAGATAAGCGAAAACGGCCATTGTTTGAAATGCCGCCGACGCCTTCCATTATAGCGAACTTATCGAAAAAGCCTAAGCTAGAGGTTCCCGCTGTAGTTGCTGCAGCTGTTGCTGCATCTCATTCCACTCCAAGGTGAGTTGCATTTGTACTGATTACTTGTATTTAGAATTATTAGTTCAGTAACGTTGAAATAAACACGTGTATCAAGATACATAAATGATAAATATCTTTACCAAGGCCTATGTAGGTGATTACTGAAGACTGTTAAGTGACAAGGAAATAACATGAACACACGACACACACACATGGATGCTTGAATAAAAAGTGACACGCAAACAGTTACTGGAGCAATAGGGTAACATAATTACCTGTGTGATATTTACTAGGTCAAAGACTATTAAATCATTCATATTCACGAATGAAATGAAAATGAATTGAATATGGAGATAATCGATCAAACCCGATCAGGTGAAGTAGATACACATGCCTATACATCCGGATATGGGTGCAACCTGAGAGACTTCTGAAAATGACTTAAACCACCGAAAAACCTGGGCTCTTGACAAAACACTAACTCGAGCGAGTTCAGACTTGTACTGAAGGCGGATCACATGTTCCCCTGTATCCCCTCCAAGTCCGGCGCCTCCTGTGTTGCCAGATCGAACGCTACGTTGCCAGTCTGATCACTTAATTTACAGACCTCGTAGGCCCCATACTTCCAAGGATACTTTATCGTTTCCAAATTTTTTAAATAATGGTATAGAATTTGAATGTGTGCATGTAATCTTTTGTGCAATTTTTAGCAGGAGCTATACGCCTCCTCCGCCTGCGGCGGCTCCCCCGCTTCCTGCCCCGGTACCGGCAGTACCAGCACCTGTACCACCGGTAGTTCCAGCAGCACCTACTCCACCGAAGGATCCAAGATTGAAGTTGCCGTTGCCGCCGCTCGAACCGCCTCCCCCTGATGATGGAGGTATGAGCAAAAATAAAAAATATTATGTGTATAATTACAGTAATGTGCCTCAAGTTAAAATGTTGTCGAGACTGTTCTACTTGACCCACTGGTTTTCTCAAGCTAGTATACTAGTCGACTGCATGTTTTTTCAAAATGAGCAAGCTTATTTTGAGGCTTGAATTGATTTTTCAGATGAACCATACAGCCCAGGTGATTCAAGTCCAGATCTTCCAGATGCATTGGTTACTCCACCACCTTCACTTGCACGCAAATCAGTTCCAGAACCAGTTAATGTTCCTCCGACCACCCCTCTTTCTGGTAGGTGTAAACAGATTCATCCATCATTTTTACTTTCCATGGGATAGAGACGAAAAATTTCGACTTGACCGTACACATTTGAAGTATTTGAAATTTTTTTAAATATTGACGTTATTATTTATTTTACCGCATATTGTTTTATACCCAAGCTACCGCATAGGCTGAAGCCTCCTCAGAACAGCATCTAGCATGAATAATGTAGTTGGGGCGGCAGCACCCCACACTTGTGAGCAATACACAATGATACATCTTATCTGGGCATTTTACAAAGTAGGAAGATTATTTGCCTAGCTTTTTCCCAGCAGCTGTCCGTATTGTCATGCCAGATCAAGTTCTCGGTGTAATACTAGAAAAATACTTTCAAGGTTATTCCAATTTCAAGTGAATATTTTTAAACAGAACCCCTTTCTTTATTCATACTGGAATTGGAAAGAAGAGCAAATTTTACGCTTGAAAATCACCTTAGCTATCGCCTTCAAGTTCAAATCAAGACATCGAAAACAATTTGCTCTAGCAATAATGTTCAACACCACAGTTTTGACCTTGACCTTGACCGCGACCTTCAAAGTCAAAAATGTCTAAAGGAAACCTCTCATTTTTATACTGGAAGTAAAACAAGCAGATAATTTTACGTCTGAGTGTGACCTTGACATCAGATTCAAGGTTGTGTCAAGCTTATATATTTGAGCTTAAGGTCACATTGAGACGTACAATTACCTGCTTTTTCAATTTGCGGTTCAGAAATGCGATGTTTCCATAGGAACTTTTGAATTGACCTTGAGGGTCATAGTCAAGGTCGGGAGGTTGGGAGGTCTGCGCAAATCACAGACCTGTGCTGTAGAACATGGTTTTTGATGCCGTGATTTTGTCAAGGTCATTATCATTTTGCCCGCTCGAAACCTTAGAACAGTTGTTTTTTCTAGAATTCTCAGGTTTCGAAATATTTAGGTGCGAATATTAAAATGGGACACCGTGTATGATAGGAACAATTACATCGGACATTGTCCGCTCAATATTTAATAAAAAGAACAAATGGTATACAATTTGTATGTTAATATCGCTTATATCTTTGCAGTGGTTCCCTCTGTGCTCCCTGGAAATCAACAAGAGCTCCAAAGACATTTAGATGAATTGAATAGGAAGATCGAAGCTTCAAAGTCTGAGATTTCTAATATGACGCAGAACATTGTGTCCGTCCAAAGGGAGATCGAAACGTCTGCGTTAGCTAATATTGCTCTGCCGAGTAATTTGCAGCAGATTCTTGACAGTATAAAAACTATTGGGGAGGTATGTATGAACGATAAGAATGAATTACTATTTACTGACGACGTTTCGGCCACACTGTGAATCAAACACATGAATCAATCTTGGTGTCTGTTATTTTATGTAAATGATAGCTGTTCTTTGCTATCATATAAGAAATTTTGTTCGACCATTTGCAGATAATAAATTAATAAATAACAGCAGAATAAGCCGGCGCGAATCGTCTTGTACTCATTGACGAACTATGTGGTTGACGATGAAGGTGACGTAACCGTGAGTAACTAAATTGACACCAATTAGGTTGTCTCTTAGTCAAACAATTTTTCTTCTACAATGTAAATCCATGATGCTCACTTAGATATTAATCTTCTAGACCAGGGCTGTCCAACTTGATGTGGCAAAAGGGCCACTTCAAAAAAAATGCAATTTGGAGGGCCGCATTATAAAATCTTTCTATACAACATTATTACTGAGTTTTAATAGGTATATACTATACTATATGGTATACAAAAATAGGTTTTCTATTATTTTTATTTATTCAAAAAATATGAAATTACAAAACAATCAGTGGGACATTTGAGGATGTTGGTTTTCTAATACTAATGCATCAATATTAACATTAATATTTGTTGTTGATAAACGAAGTAACTGAGTAAGTGACTTATCAGAGAGGGAACATCTAGACTTTGACTTGATAAATTTCATGTTGGAAAAGCTGCTTTCGCAAAGATACGTGCTTCCCATCATTGATCCCATTGTAAGTCCTAAGTTTCGCAAGTTGGGGTATCGTTCTCCTGGCAGTAACTTAAAAAAGTCCAAGCCAGTTTCAGTTCTTCCTTGGTAAAAGGATCTGATTGCAAATCACACAATTCCAGTTGAAGGTCTGCTCTGCTTACGTTCTCAACAGAAATTGTTAGTGGCTGAGTAAAAACTGAAATGTCGCTTTCGATTTTTTTAAAGTCACTAAATCGATTTTTGAATTCTTCTGCAATTGTGTCAATGTATTTTATATGAGGTAAATATGAAACTTCCTCAAAATCCTTCATTTCTTCGAAGTGTTCTTTACAACTTGGAAAAAATGAAAAATAATTTTTTGTAATGAAGACTTGAAAAGCTTAATTTTATTCTTAAACCCATTTTTGTGTCCAAATAAGTTGGCAATATTTTGCTGTTTTCCTTGTAGCTTCAAATTCAATTCGTTAAGGTGAGATGGCATGTCTGTTAGAAATGCAAGGTCTGCTAAAAATTGTGCATGTGCCATTTGATTCTTCATTTTTAAGGAAAATAGGAATTTCCTTGTGTAGAGCAAAAAATCGTTGCAAACACTTTCCGGCGCTTAACCAACGAACATCGGTGTGAAGTAACAAGTCCCCATATGTAGCATCCACTTCGGCCAAAAAATCACGAAGCTTTCTGTGAGTCAAAGCAGGATTGCCCCCTCTAACAATATTAGTTATTTTAACAGCCACTTTCATGACATTTATTTGACGTAAAGATTTTCCACATAAGCTCTCTTGGTGAACAATACAATGTATCATAGGTCAGTTGATGCTGTTTTGTTTCAATAGTCCTGCAAATCCAATTTCAATCCCTGTCTAGCTCTGGAGCCATCAGTGACAATACAGGAACATTTATCAAATACCCCGTAGTCTGACACCAACTTCTTCAATCGTTTTGAATAGTTCGGATAAAAATTACAAGCTGGCTAATGTCAGACAGATCAGTGCTTTCATCCAGGCATAGCGAAAAATATTTACATTTTTCAACCACGTCACGCAAATTTTTGGATACATGTTATGGTTCACCCGTCTTGCAATTGTTGGATGCGATACTGAGACGTTTCAAATTTTTCGGCAACTTTTAATTCATTGAATTGTTTCGCCATTTCTATTGCACACTTTTTGATAAGCACTCCATCACTATAAGGTTTTTTTGCTTTGGCAATTTCCAGCGCTATTTTGTAAGAGGCGGCAATATTGCACTTGTTATCAGAGTCAGATTTTTTCAAAAAACTTGTTTGTTGTTTTAGTTTTTTCTTGTATTCCATTATGATAGCCTGCCTCGAGTCCCCTGAATATTGCCGAAACGTTTTCTCGTGTAACGTAGTGTAATGTCGTTTCATATTATATTCTTTAGGAACCGATAGTACTTGCATACAAACAATGCACTGAAGTTTATTATTATTGTTGGAGATTAAATATTCTGATTCCCAACGGTCATTATAAACTCGATGTTCGTTCGTTATTATTCATTTCTGTGAAGACATATTTCACGGAGTATTTCACTTAAAAAGGCTTTAGAGTTGCTGTGTACTGAAACGCACTAGCACTAGAACAAAACTGCCTGTCCCGCTTGATTCAACCTTCTTATATACGCGCCCTTGGCTTCTCGAATATTCGGGGATGATCGAGAGATCGGTCCAATTTCCAGTAAATTCGCTGCGGCCTGCTATCGGTCGCCAGTGGCGTCACATGTTATTGTATTTTATCGTTAATGTAAGAATTGTGCATATTCGGTATTTGAGCTAATTTATAATTACATGTGATGTATACATGACCCGAGAAGCGGGCCGCAAGAAACGAGTTCGCGGGCCGCATGCCGCCCGCGGGCCGTATGTTGGACAGCCGTGTTCTAGACCACTGATTTTCTTATAATGTTACTTCCCACGTAACTGGCGGGGAAGTATTACAATCGCAAAAAAATTAGATAATGTTTTCTGGATGTTATATGACATGTACGTCACAAAAACCATGTAATTTCCGTCGGTCTTTCTATTTCTCTGTCTGCTTGTCTGTCCGCTAATTGCTTACCCCGCAATAACGTGCTTGGATTTGATGAAATTTGGACACTGTATTAAAGGGTCTTGCAATAGCTATGTCCGAAATTTGGCAACATCATGCTCGTTCCAGGTGGCACGGCAATCATTCCTCGATGTTTGTGTTCTGTCATAGTCACCATTTTACCATGGAGCGCTACACTGTGCAAGAACGCGTCGCAATTGTTAAAATCTATATAATATAAAAATTCGTTTTCTATTCGTCAAACTTTTCGCGAGCTACGAAATATTTACGGCCGAAATAGTCGTCCAACGGAGCGAACAATTTAACGAATTATCGCCAAATTCGAGCAAGTCGGTTCGGTTAATGATCAAGCAGTTCCTGTAAGACGCAGAAGCGCGCGGTCAAGCGAGGATATTGTTGCTGTTGCTGAAAGTGTAGCTTAAGACCAAACCTTTCGATCCGCGTCATGCACAAGCAATTGGCCTTTCTGCGACCTCGACTTGGAGAATTTTACGAAAAGACTTGGGCAGGTATCCATATAAGATCCTGTTGACGCAAGAACTGCAGCCCCAAGAAAACCAAGCGCGTCGTACTTTCGCTGATTGGACTCTGAGAGCAGATCTAAATTTTGGCAGAAAAATCATTTTCAGTGATGAAGCACATTTTTGGTTAAACGGCTTCATGAATAAACAAAATTGTCGCATTTGGGGAGACAGCAATCCATAACAGTATCAAAAGTCTCCATTGCATCCGGAAAAACTTACTGTTTGGTGTGGGTTTTGGTCAGGCGGCGTCATTGGACCGTACATCTTCCGAAACGAGAATGGCGAGACGGTGACTGTCAACGGCGCCCGGTTTCGGGACATGATAATTGACTTTTTATGGCCTCATTTGGATGATATAGACCTGCACGACATGTGGTTCCAACACGACGGCGCAACGTGTCACACATCGGCCATTACATTGCAGTTGTTGCAAGAAAAGTTTCCAGGAGGTTATTTCCAGAAGAGGTGATATGGAATGGCCGGCAAGATCGTGCGACTTAACGCCCTTAGACTTTTTTCTCTGGGGTTATGTTAAGTTGCTGGTTTTTCGCAACAGACCAACAACAATTTACCAACTGGAGAACATCATTCAAACCATTGGTGAGGTCCAGCCGGACTTATGCAGCAGAGTTTTACAAAATTGGATCTCTCGGATCGAGTCCTGAAAACGAAGGCTCGGAGGTCATTTGAATGATGTAATTTTTACAACGTAATGGTATTGAAAGTACTTTAATATGCAATTAAGGTTTCCATCATATGTCGCTCACAACTCGTTTTATTCTATTTTAAATTCCATACACACATAATGAAAAACCCTTTACTACTACGTCGAGGACCAAAAAGGTTTCGTGGTTTTTTAAAATCGACACAGCGGCGGTGGAGTTAACGGCAAAAAACGAATAAACAATAATCGCTCAAACTTTGTTTTTTGACGTTTGACATTTTTGCAGAGGTTAAAAATTAGAGGCTGGAGGTTGTAGCGGTGGGGGAGGGTATATCTTTTATGCGCTTCCATCCCCGATAATTCAACGCACCTGTTAGGAATTTTTCACTCATCATAGATTTTCTCGTACATTTTCCTTCAAAACTGAAAACGAGCAATATTTTTAACAAAGTCGTCTCTGGATATATCTGCATCGGGTTCTGACTGTTTGACCGATGGGTGGCTGGCAAGTGGCGAGATTACTCATAGCAACGTTTCCAGATGGCCGGTACTATCGGTAGGGCAGGGAAGAAAATTTTAGATCACATAGTTGCTCAAATATATGGGAACCATGAACTAATCATATGAATCTGTTTGGCTAACGTGATCCATTTAATTTTTTGTTGTATACAGGGTGTTTCAGTTTATTGTTGCATATCTTTAAGATTCGATAGAACTTTTAAAATTAATGCGTAAAGTCTACATAAACATGGGTCGAAAAATGCGTGGCTACCGAAATACAGGGTGTTTAAATTTACTTTCTAAAATAGTTTTTTTTTTAAATATTTCGAACAATATTTGATGTATAACAGTGAAAATTGGTATACAAGGGTTTTTTGGTACGACAAAACGAACCATAGTTTTACTGTAGCCGCTAGAGGGCGCTCTCTACTGTACCTGTAGTGTATTTAAATGACCGAAAAACTTTTCTTAGTGCAATTTTTTGCTTTTTGAATAAAAAAACTGATTCTTCGCACTTTTCACCATAAAAAAGCTCTCCTCTGAGTTTTCGTTATAGTTAGCCGTTTTTGTGATATTTCGATTTTTAAGGTTCGATGCATTTTTAATTATTTATGGGAAAATAATATCTTTTTTTTTACATTTTCGATTTGGGCATTACAAGTAATTAAGATGATCGTTTAGACTGTGTTTTTAAAATGTGTGTTTTTAAACACAGCAATAATTCCTAACTCCAAATAAACACAAAAAAACAGAATATTAATTTGTTTAATTTTCCAGTATTATTTTTAACAAATTAAATTAATTATTTACAACTAAAATGTTATTGGATAGTTAGGACAAACATACAAAATCTAAAGTAGTTGCTCGAAATGTAAACCCAATTGTTCAATACACAATCCACATCTACGAATGATCGAACGTGGTATAGCATTATTCAAATAAGGTCTTATTTCATCACATGCATTCCTGATTCTGTCTACATATTAGCATATCTCTTGTGGTTACGGGAGTCTGGTACACTTTTTCTTTTAGAAATCCCCACACAAAGAAATCTAATGGATTTAGGTCAGGGGATCGTGGAGGCCAGGCGACTGGTCCTCCACGGCCGATCCATCTTTCTGTTCGTCCAGCCAGTTTCTAACTATTCTCGAATAATGAGCTGGACAACCATCAAGCTGGAACCAGGCCAATCTTCTTAAATCTAACATTACATCATCCCACATATTTGCATGTTCAGCCTTTAAAAATTCCAAGAAGGTCGCAGCATTTAACCTTGCTGGCAAAAGGTAGGGTCCAAATAGTCGGATTTTCATGCGACCAAATATGTTGATTATGAAAATTTACCACTCCACGTCTAGTGAAGCATGACTGATCGGTCCATAAAACGTTACTTAAAAACTCCCTATTATTATCAGTTCTATCAAGAATTCACTGACAAAATGTGATTCTTCGTTCTCCGTCCCCTGGCTGTAGTCCTTGCACAGGTTGCAAATGGTAAGGACGTCTATGGTCATTTCTAAGAACACGGTGAACATGGCTTGCTGAAATTCCCAAGGCACCAGAAACTCTCCTAACACGTGGTCGGATCTCTATCAAACTCACGCAGAATCATACGGCTAAATCTGCGCTGACGAACACTTATGTTTTGATCCCTTTGGAGATTCCCAAAACCATTTTCAATTATTTGGCGATGCACTCTTACAAATACTGAGCGAGTTGGATGTCGTCTGTTTGGAAATCTTCGTGCGTATTCTCTGGCTGCTTCTGCTGCGTTTCCATTTACAAAGCCATAACTCTTGATTCGAGAGTAAAAATGGCATTTTTTTAAAACTTACAAAAAAAAACAGGTAAAAGTAGCTAAATTGCAAAAAAACGTTTCAGGTTTCAACAGACAACAAAACTAACTGTCAACTAATTGACGTTTAACCTTATTCTGCTTTCAATTTCAAAAATATTTGCAGGCACAGCCTACTTCTAAAAATTATCGAGATACTGACTTTTTAACGTTATTTTATCATAAATAATTAAAAATGCCTCGAACCTTAAAAATCAAAATATCTCAAAAACGGCTGACTATAACGAAAATTCACAAGAGAGCTTTTTTATGTTGAAAACTGCGAAGAATCAGTTTTTTTATTCAAAAAGCAAAAAATTGCACTAAGAACAAAATTTTCGGTCATTTTAATACACTACAGGTACAGTAGAGAGCGTCCTCTAGCGGCTACAGTAAAACTATGCCCATGGTTCGTTTTGTCGTACCAAAAAACCCTTGTATACCAATTTTCACTGTTATACATCAAATATTGTTAGAAATATTTAAAAAAAACTATTTTAGAAAGTAAATTTAAACACCCTGTATTTCGGAAGCCACGCATTTTTCGACCCATGTTTATATAGACTTTATGCATTACTTTTAAAAGTTCTATCGAATCTTAAAGTTATGCAACAATAAACTGAAACACCCTGATATGTCCGTAGAGAGGCTAACTCGTGCTGAACGCCGAACATAATCCTTTATGAATTAATAACTGCATTGCATGAGAAATGCAGAGCCAGTCTACTTGACTCCATTTTTTATTTTATATTTGTTTTCAGAATACAACAGATTCTGACACGTCGACGCCGAAAGAATCGTCCTCGACGGATCTGACCATTCCGCTGATGATTCCCAAGAACTTCACGCCTAGGGTATCAGCACCACCGCCGCAACCTGTTCCTCCTCTAAAGGACCTGCCCAGTGACACTATTCCCCTGAACCTTCCTTCCAAGCCGAAGATTAAACCACCGTCGGTAAGCAGCAAACTCTACAAAAAGACCTTGAACATGATGCGTAGTCTCGACAGACTAGTTGAAACTAAAGATGTCAAACATATTAGACAAAATCGTTGACCAATAAACTCCCTTTTCCAATTCAAGATTCAGCTAATGTAAAGCTTTGCAGTTTTCAACTATTTGAAGTGTTCTCTGGCTTTGGCATTGCAAATGTAGGTTATTTAAAAATATCAGTGAAAGGAGAATGTCATATGATCAGTATTTTCTGCGATCTGTCAATATTTATCATTTAATGTTATATTTAATGACCGTGTAGCCAGGACGTCAGTAATTTTTTATGGTTAAGCATAAAATCCACAGAATCTAACAAAACGATCAGTAATCATTGTGAAATTTCAGCTAATATGTTGTCTCTTTTGTACGACGTTTCGGACACCTCGGTCGCCTTTTACTTCCCACGCCTGATGGCGGGGAAGTAAAAGTATTGTTTTTTGGATGTTATATGACGTACGTTACAAAAAAGTAAGTCACTCATTACCGTCTGTCTGTCGGGCTGTGCCCGCTAAGCTATAACGGCCTTGAGAAGTGCCGCTCGGATTTTGATGAAATTTTTACACAATGGCGATAGTACATTAATTTATACTTTCCCAAGCTTGGTAATTATTTCGTATCTTGAAAAGAGATATGACGATTTTTCTTACATATTATTTTTTTTTGTGACATTATGTAGGTTTTTCTACAAGATGTTAACTTAGCACTAGCTGGTGGACATTTGTTGTGAACTCGTTTTGTAGTTATACGTGTTGCCTAAACGTCATGATGCTTCAGTTATCAATGTTTGCTAATATGTGTTGAAGATAATTCCATTGATTTCTTGTCTCAAATACACCTACTAACTTGAGATTCAAAGCTAGAATTTAGTTGCGCATCCACTTTTTCTTATTCATTCTGAAAATTACATAATTCTGGTTGGTGAAGGAACAGGTGAGATAATATGCTACAGACAGGAATATTTAAGACAGTGAAAAGGTTATTACATTTATTTTTTATTTCCAGTCATTTAAATTTTATAGAAATTTATTTTGCGATGTCAATAGAAAAAACAAATCATCGCCTAGATGTGAGGCATTGCGAAAATGTTTGATGTGTAATGCGTGTTCCTAATTTTTCTGTGATGTGGCTTAATTGCATAATATTCTCCAAAGTGTTTGAAAACACAAAAAACAGGAAAAATCGTAATTTATAACTTTGAACATAACCTTCCTTCAGAAATGACTATTTGCACCGTAAAAACTACTTAGTCTGCAAGATGACATTTTGTTGTTTTTTTTTACGTATAAATTTTTTTACTTAAAAGCCGTGCCGCTCGGATTTTGATGAAATGTTTACATTACTATGCCAGAGCTTTGTAATTTTTGAAACTCGGTCCAGTGGCAGCAGAGGAAAAGGCCAAAAACAAAAAAATAACAGACAAACTTCGTTCTTTGACGTTTCAGACGATAGCATATTTATTCTTTCCTGAACCGTAATAATTAACTATGTATAATCAACAATTCATTTAAATTCGCAGTACATTTCCTATCATGTGACAAATTTTTTAGTTTGATTTTATTCAAAACTGGCACAATTTATCGATATTCAATAAGAGTACCTTTTTTATGTAGAAAACCCTAAATTTTCAAATTCCAAAATTGAATTTCAAAAATAGAATCACACAAACATTTTGGGGCTAAAATAACCTGAGTCCGTCCCTGTTACATTCGCTTCCAAACAAAACTGTCTAAAATTGTTAATATTTTTAAATCCATCATAAAAAACTAGGCTAGGATACCAAATTTTATATCTTTATCTCAACACGTTTCGGAAATATTAAGGAAAAACCATCTTCAGGGGAGCCCCTTTAAAAGACCGTAGCGCCCTTAGGGGACGTTTGTCGACCTATGTTTATATAAACTTCTCTTCCTATTTTCAGCTCTAGAAACCGCTGGTAGAATGTTTACACTTTTTTCGGGAGACCCTGTAGAAAGCCCAAGAAGTTTTGAAGATGCACTGATTGCAACCTATGTTTCAGGTAAACTCGCCTCTTCTAGAAGAAAAATCCGTCACCCCAACGCCTTCAACCACAAGCACGAGCGTTTTAGGCTCATTATCAGAGGAGGATCTTATCAAGAAAGCTGCAGAAATGTTGGGTGAAGACGCCAGTCTGCCGATGAAAAAAGAAGCGAAAAGAGCCAAGATGGAGGTAACATTGCCACCGGTACCGGGACTGGAGGATTAGATATTATATGTTACCGCAAATACATAGTTAGTTTGGGCATATTCTAGGTTAGAAACCTATATTTAGCATTTCAGCTCTTACGCACAACACGATCATTGATTTCTAGACATCAAGTAATTTCTTTAAAATACGATTCAATAGTTATGGAAAAACACCTTGCAGCGTATGTAACTTAACCTATTTTTCACGATACTTCGTCACATTTAATAACATATCTTTCACCCGTCAGACCACAAGCGGTCAAGGATGGACAGCTGTTACGTGTTTTGACAACTCATCAGCTTGGTCTCGGATGGAACAACTAACGAAAGCTGTCCTCTATCCGAGGTATAAGGTCTATCGAAATCAGACTTCACAAAGTGCCATCCAGTGGGATTTTAAGAAAAAAAATACAAACTTAATGAAAAGAAAATATTTATTACTATCCATATATTCGTAAATTCGGAGGGTTTTATTTCTTAAATATCATTCCGACCAAATTTTTGCCATCCCTACGGACACACTTTTCTAATCGCGCGCGCAAATTCAGAAACACTCTCTTGCAGAGTTCCGGAGTGATGTTTATTTCTCGTCGAATGTTGTTTATAAGCTCCTCCATTGTTCGTGGATTTTTGGAATACACTTTTGACTTAAGATAAAACCCCACAAAAAAATAATTGCATGGCGTGAGGTCGGTTGGCCTAGGAGGCCAGTGAATGTCTCCAAACTTTTTGAGGAAAAAGTGCTTTCACCGTGTGCATCTGGAAGTATGGGCAGTGGCCCCATCCTGTTGAAACCATGTGTTTCTGTTAAATCGACGTTCTGTTCTTACAATAGGAGCAAAAAAGTGTCAATCATGTCCTTGTATCGCTCCGAATTGACTGTCAATGCATAACCGTTTTCATCTTCAAAGAAATCCGACCCAATAATACCGCTAGAGGATATGGCGCAAAGAACAGTCACCTTTGAACAATGTAGCAGTTGTTCATGTTTCTCTTTTGGGTTCGCTGGTACCCAAAATCTGCGATTTTGCTTGTTCACATAACCGTCTAAGTGAAAGTGGGCCTCGTCACTGGAAACAACGTTCTCGAGTCTGCGCTGCGTAGAAAAAAGATTCAACATCCGTTCATCACAAGATTTCCGTAATACGTAATCACTTTCCATTAAAGCATGGACTGATTGGATTTTATAAGGATGAAAACCCATTTTTTTTTCTTCATTATGCGTTACAGTGTTGACCTAGGGATTCCCAAAGCAGCGGAATGCTTCCGTACAGCACGCCGAGTGTTTGCAATGACCGAATCACTTGCTCGTCGCACAGTTTCTTCGGTTGATACAGTAGCTGTGGGGCCAGGAGTAAGAGGTGGGCCTGTTTCACGGAACCTCTTAATCCACTTTTTCAATAGTTTCTTACTTGGGACATCTCTTGGTCGGCGAATGTTGTATCGTGTACAAAATTTCCGAACGGCAGCTGCGTATGAATCACCACTCTTAAAGTGACTATTTGACCCGCACGCCGAACGCGTCGATCAGGACCTCTATTCACTTCCTAGCGTATACGGTTGCCGCGTGATTCAAATTTGAAATGTGAACTTTTCCACTGGACACCCTTTTTTACCAGAAATAAACTGTCTCTTGGAACTGTATCTCTGTTCGCATTTGACAGTCGGGTCACCAGTGTGGCCGCTACATGCCGTCGATTCTGGCGGTCTACTCGCCATTAAATAAACAACATGTTGCTTCTATATTACTAGTTTGTGCAATTGCGCATGTATTATATCGCCAGAATCGACGGTATTTAGCGGTCACAGTGATGACCCGACTGTCAAATGCGAACTGGGGTACAGTTCCAACAGACAGCTTGCTATTTGAATCTCGCAGTGGCCGATTCTGGTAATAGATGGCATTTTGCGCTGTCTTATTTCGATGCATCGTGTTCTGATGACTATTGGGGTGAACTGCTCATTAGCAAGTGACAGGGCTAATTTACAAAATATTTTGAGAGGTCATATGATGAGTTTGAAATATTACCTGCTCAAAAAAGTGCTCGATGGGGCTTTGGATTCACGTTGAGGAAGATGCCCGTCTCCGGAGGGGAGGTGATGTCGGCGATTGAAAATTTAAGAGCGAAGGGAACTCTGATATTCCGGTGGGGAAGGGGGGGGGGGGTCCGGACCTAAAGGCACTCCCCTGGATCCGCCTCTGGCAAGTGATATCTTTACATTAGTCTTGTATGAATCTGATTAAACTCAGAAAGGTATTTAGAACTATTTACACTAAACACTGTTATTTTTGCATATACATACTTTTACTTTCATAAATGAGAATTTTATACATTGAAATGTATGAAAACCACATAAAGAAAAATGTTTATTGGAATCTTATCATAGTAAATCTGAGTTTTATTGATTACAGTGTAAGTCACTAGAACAGACCACAACAAAATATCACTCTGTAGTTTTGGCGTGGAACAGAGGGGTGACCATGAAGCCTGTATAGTACTGACAAAATGAGAAAAAAACGACCCCAAAACTTGACGGCTGACTGAGGGCGCAGTGATCGGATACCAGTATCTGAGGTTATAATTCTAGATCCGGCTGCTTGAATATGCAGGTACCTGACTTATTGAAAAAACTTAATTTTTGTGAATCATGAACAATGGTAGAACTGATGCCAAGCCTGCTGTAAGATCTTTTATCATTCATGAAAATCAAGTTTTATCAAAAAAGCAGATACCTGCTGATCCAAGCAGCCGGATCTTAGGCTATTAGGAAAGTTCATATGGCGAATCTGTCAAAGCACAGCGTTGTCAGGTGGGTGAAACAGAATTCGCTAGAACAAGCGTAAACATCCCTCAGCATTGGTATTTTTCAAGAAAAAATCCCCCAGATTGCAGTTAATTAATGGAAAGGGATAGGTAGGGATGTTTTCTCCCGGCGAGACGTATGATTTCCCCAGAACATTTTACCCCAAAAAAAATCCCAGAGTAAGAATCCCCCAAGTTTGGGGGAAAATCCCCCCATCATGACAATCCTGTCAAAGCACCACTGGTACTCCAGGCGTCAAGTTTCGGGGTCTTTTTTACAGCACGAACAGCATTGCCGTAGTTTCTCCTGCTATATAGGCTCCATGGTCGTGACACTTTTTTTCACGTAATGAAGTATCGTTAAAAATATGTCATGTATGAAAATGCCAAATAAGGTTAATGCGAACGTTTGCTGTAATCTTTGGTTCTTATTGTAATAGTCAAGTCATTCCTTTGTGATCGAATCAATCCACCATTGTTTTTGGTATCAAAATCACTTTCCATACCAAGAAAATTCTTCCGCCACTTAGTTCTTCCTAGTACTGATATATTGATAAAAAAGCACTAATTTCTGTGACCAAGGTCTTATTGTAGCCAATAGATGTAGGCGAATTCAGGAAAGATCAGTGATAGCACTGCAAGCTTTATGGGCCACATTGCTCTACCACTGTTGTTTTCTGATTCATCAATTTTCAAATCACAGTGGGTGTATTCCTCCTTATTTAAAACGGGTGTTTCATATTCGACACTTACCATTGGGATCTCGGAATCGGTTGCGCATTCAGCTAACTAAGAAAATGTTACTTGGAAAATTTCGCAATTGAGAGTATTTCCGGTGATAGACGAAATAAACCGAATCATCTCAAAGCCGTTTTTATTTTTGCCTGACTTTGAGATGGGATTTCAAAATAAAGAGTACGTTAACATTGCCTCTCTCTTCTACTAGATCGAGTAATTAGAATTTCAATTTGACGTTTTATCACTTGTGCTCAATTTTATTATAGGTGCCATATTGGATCTGTGCACGGATGAGTAGAGTTTTTAATGCTGATTTGAAAAATGCCATAGATTGACTTTTCCATACCTGAATTATTTCAACAAAAAAATATTCTCAGTAGGCTTTGAAAATCACAGTTTATCACATATTTATCCGATTAAATCACCAATGCTTCAGTGTTTCATAAGTGTATGAAGGGCATCCAGGTATTTTGTCGATTTATCGAATATTAACAAGCCTTATTGTTGCCTTGTTCAAACATAGCAGATAGCCTAATCATATATTAGCAAATTTCCCCCGAAATAATTGAAAAGTCTGGTTTTATTGATTCAAGTATTTAAGACATGGACGCATAAAATGGGTACACCAATTTTTTTGGGAAAACTTTTTATTCGATAACAAAGAATGAGAAAACGTGTTTTTTGGGATGCAATCAAAAGTCAGGAACCAAAAAACTCTTCAAATAAGATTTTTAGGTATTTATGAGACCTACAGAATACCATACAAAAAAAGATCCGAGTAATAGTAAAAAAATTATGGCCGAATGTCAAATTTAAAACACCCCTTATACATAAACGCATATGTCTTCATGTTGAGTATTATAGGCGTTGTTCCGAAGGTTTTTTTACTTATATAATCTGTTATATACAAGTAAGTCACATACCTAGGCCTTTAATATTTGTAAGGTGTTCGATGTAGTGGATAAAATGTTCTCCATTGTTTATCACTATATTTGTATAGTTTGATTGAATTTGTATATATGGAGCGAAACGCATGAATTTGAAAAGTACAAAATCTGGTTATCATTCGGGACTTCGGATGGATTGTAATTTTACTGTTTAAATATAAAAATTCATATGTAAGATTAGCTAAGAGAGGTTGTGCCGTATTTTTGCATAAGCGTCGAGTTTTGGCAGACATTTTTCCCGACGATAATATTTGCATTTCATTAGTAATTTGTCCAGGCAGTAATTCACCAAAGAAAAAATTTCGGTATACTTATCGAAGCTAAGAAAAAACGTATAAAAACATGTAATGTTAATGTGTAAAGTATAATTTGTACAGTTTAGTTTTAGGTGTAGCGTACTTACAAGGCATATAATTGTTGTTTTGTACATACTTTTTCCTAGGTATTTTTTTATTTCATCAGTTTGCAATCCAATATATTCTGTATAATTCTGAAAATCCATAACATATTCAAGGATTTATTTGATATATTGTTGTATCTTGAGTATCTTTTTAAATGATTAAAAAATATAAATTCTTTTTTGCCTTTCATTTGCTAAAACGAACATGTATACAAATACTAGAACTATCTTGTATCCGATGGTAAGTCTATACCAGACCAGTTTGACGGTTTTGCAAAAGAAAGCTGGTCGAGAGTGCATTATCTAGGAACTTGAGAATTTTGGTATCAGGATCGCAGAAGCTGCGAGAGGTATATTTCCCGATGTTATATTTTCTTATAGCAAATCTAGACCTCAGTTTGAAGGTTCTGCGAAGACCTGAACTAAAACTGTGCTTTGCTGGGGCTCGGAATATTCCATTAGAATTGCAGAGATTGTAATATGCTGCCAATTTTATTGGGGGCAAGCCTCTTTCCATACCTCCTTGCGTTTCTGTGATCCTCATAGCCGCTCAGTTTGAAGATGTGGAGACGGTCTGGCAGAAACTGTTTTAGCACTAAGAATTTTGTATCAAGACCTCTAGAGCCTCAGCATTGCTATTTTTTCAAGAAAATATACCCCAAATCACAGCTAATTAATGGAAAGGGATAGGTTTGTTTTTAGGCGAAACGTGTGATTTCCCCCAAAACATGTCCCCCAAGTTTGGGGAAAAATTCCCCATCATGGCAATCCTGTCAAAGCACCACTGGTACTCCAGGCGCCAAGTTTCGGGTTCGTTTTTACAGCACGAACAGCATTGCCGTAGTTTCTCCTGGTGTATATTATTTTTTGCCTTTCATTTGCTAAAACGAACATGTACATAAAAACGAGAAGAATCTATCTTGTATCAGATATATTTAAATCTCCCGACAACACTGCTCCCTATGCTCGAGAGTGCATTATCAAGGAACTTGAGAATTTTGTATCAGGATCGCAGAAGCTGCGACAGTTCGAAGATTACAAAGGTGGTCTTTCCGGAACTGTGTTGTTTCAGGATCACAGAGACGATATATTGTAATATGACAATTTTATTGGGGGCAAGCCGGTTTCTATGATCCTCATAGCCGATCAGTTTGAAGATGCTGTGAAGAAGGTTTGGCAGAAACTTTTTCAGCACTTGGATTGAATTTTGAGGGGCATCTAACTTAACAGATTCACACGATTCATCCGGCATTTTATTAGGAGCGAGGTGTCCGTACCAACTCAATTCCTAGTAGATTTTGCAAGAAGAAGGTTTGGCAGAAACTTTTTTAGCACTTGGATTGAGTTTTGATCAAAAACGTGAGAGGTATTTAACTAATCTGCGATACATTGAATCTACTGCGATGTTATTGAGATTAAGCTGTTATGCACCCTCATTGCGTTTCTGTGATACTTTTAACAAATCCGTACTACTTAAGATTGAAGACTTTGTGAAGAAGGTCCAGTAATAGCACAGCACAAAGTGCCATCTATTAGATACGGTCTACTCGCCATTGAACAAACTAATACTATGTAGCTTTCGTTCTTCCGACTAATACAGACGGCCAACCATGGACAGCTATTTCGTAATGGTAATAGATGGGACTTCGTGCTGTCTTATTCCAATAAACCGTGATCTCCGAATAGATTTGCTCAGCGTTCGTTCGTACTTCATCAATACCAAGCCTAAACAATACTCAGGATTTCCTAAATAACAAAAAACAGCTATCCATGCTTGGCCGTCTATGGTCGGTCGAACTAGAGCTATATTTCTAGTTTAAGGATTCAACACGCGATAAATCTGAAGTACCACAAATTTTATTCGAATCAAGCTATTCTTTTGTGGGTTTTGTGGGTGTTAGCTATTGGTATCAGGATCGCAGACCCCCGTCGTTTTGTTAGAAGCAAGCTGCGTTCCATACCTCCCTGCTATACTACTTTATTACTGGGAAGTGTCCGAAAACTCGTTTGTCAAGTTTTGGTCAACTAGCTTTTAATCGTTAATGCGGCAACGTCGGTTCTACGTATGGAATATCGTGTTTTGCGCGTTCCGTGATACTCGATATTCATGCCTCATATCATCAGTGATAACTCATGTCACTATTAAGGAAAATAAGATATACATTGCGATGTAACTTAAACTTGCTACTATTAAAAAACGCTATTTTGAGGTTTAACTTCTGGTTCAGGCGCGGATCTAGGATCACGTTTTGGGGGGGAGGGGGAAGTACTGTAGGTTTCCTACTTTCAAGGGGTATTATCAAGTCGTTTGCGCTTATTATAAAATAATTAAGAAGAGAAATAATAAACAGCAGCCTAAGAACAGAAAGCACTTTTATTTAAAGGTTTCAGACATCCTCCATTCCCCTTTCCTCATTTTTCCTCCACGTCTGAGGCCTTGGGGGCAATGGTACCGTTGCCCCTCCAGGATCCGCGCCTGTTCTGGTTAATGGTGAAATACAGTTGAACTACGATTGAAGCCCTGTTCCTACAGCTGACGCCAACCTATCAGTGATCGTGTCTAAGATCCCGCCACACAAATTCCGTTCATTCTGCTACGCTATATAGAGAGAATCTATAAACACTGTCACCGACCACTGTACGAACAAACCGTGAAAAACCTATGAATTTTGACCCGCGATACATTTCAATCTGCAAGCTTTCCTCTATACCTCCTTGAATTTCTGTGATATTGACGACAAATTTATGTCGACTCAAAACGAAGGTTCAGAGAAAAGAATTTGGTCAAACGTCGGGAACTTGAGAATTTTGTATCAGGCTCTCAGAAGCCGTGAGAGATATCTGACTCAACCCGAGATATATTTCGGTCTCCCGCCAGTTTTGTTAGGAGCGAGCTGTCTTCTATACCCCCTAGAGTTTCTGTAATCATAATAGCAAATCTTAGCTTAGGTTTTGCAAAGGCCTGTCCGGAACTATTTTTAGCATCAAGAATTTTTATCAGGACCGCAGAGACGACGGCGGAAGGTGTAACAACCCGCGATACATATGAATATTCAAGCTACCTCGTGATCCTGATAGCAAATGCAACTCAAAAAAGGTTCTGCAAACCAAATCTGGTCGAATTTGTACTATCGGGAACTTGAGTATTTTATATTAGGATCTCAGAAGTCGCAAGAGATGGCTATTTTAACCCATGGTAGAATTGAATCTTCCGTTGTTAGGAGAAATATATTTTTCAACAACCCGCGATACGTCGAATCTGAAATCTTTCCTCTATACCTCCTTGTGTTTCTGTGATCCTGTTCAAAAGCGTATGCCAACTCAATTCAAAGGATTTGCGTACGAAATCTGGACAATAGAGCACTATCGAGAACTTGAGAATTTTGTATCAGGTTCTCAGAAGCCGTGAGAGGTATCTAACTCAACCCGAGGTAAATTTCAGTCTCCCGCCAGTTTTGTTAGGAGCAAACGGCTTTCCGTACATCCTAGAGTTTCTGTAAGCCTCACAGCAAATCTTGAGCAGCTCAGGTCTTGCAAAGGCTTGTTCGAAACTGGTTTTCAACACTAAGAATTTTTATTAGGACCGCAGAGACGACGGCGAGATGTATCCAACAACCTGCGATACATCTGAATCTTCGAGTTGTTACGCGATACTGATAGCAAATGTATGACAACTCAAAAGAAAAGGTTCAGCAAACGAAATCTGGTCGAAACTGCACTATCGGGAACCTAAGTATATTGTATGAAGATCTCAGAAGCCGCAAGAGGTATCTATCTTAACCCCTGCTAGAATTGATTGTCCCGTTATTAGGAGCAAGCTATTTTTCGCACCTTCTTGGGTTTCTGCGATCTTGATGGTATACCCATTCCAACTTAATTCGAGGGGTTGTAAAAGAAATTTAATCGAATGTGAGGGAAGTTTAATCAGGACCTCAGACTTTTCGAGAGGCATCTAACTTAACAGATGCACACGATTCATCCGGCATTTTATTAGCGAGGTGTCCGTACCAACTCAATTCCTAGTAGATTTTGCAAGAAAATCTGATCGCATGGGCGCTAATTCTTGGATTTCCGCCAGTTCGTTAGGAGCAAACATTTTTGTATACCTCCTCGCATTTCTGCAAACCAGGGGCTTGATTCTAAATGAGTTTCGACCGTTGAAATTGATTTCGATGGCGGCTTGTGACGATATACTTGAGTCGCTGTGATAATTTTGACATCTAATTATATTGATCTTCTATATTCAAATTATCATGGCAGTGTCAAAATTATCATAGCTAATCAAGTATATCGTCACAACGCGCCATCGAAATCAATTTCAACGGTCTAAACTCATTTAGAATCAAGCCCGTGATAACAAATCCTTACCTTTCATAAATGAATTCGAAGATATGGAATTCTGTATCAGGACCGCAGAAACGGAGAGATGTATTTAATCTAACATTTGAATCTCCCGACATTTTATTAGGAGCAAGCTCAATTCCATATCATCTCGCGCTTCTGCGAACCTGGTAGCAAATCTGCAGAAGCTCAGTTTAAAGATGCTGGGAAATCAAACTGGGGAATGGGTTCTATCGCAAAAAAAAGACAGTGGCTTTTTAACCTTTTATTTAACTTCATTCTAAAGAAATTCTTTAATAAATATACAATTTATAAGTTCACTGGTGAAAATTGGAAATACTCAGGGCAAGCATATACTTCGATTAACGACTGTTTAACATGGCATGTAGTAGTTATTGTCATGTACCATTGACATACAAATACTTTCCACAAAAAATACTAGGCAAAGCGTGGTTTGCATTCATAAATGCTGGAAAATGGGCGAATTAATAAAAATTCCTACAACATCCCAAGGAACGTGTAAAATAGTTTTCAAAGTGAATTTAGAATTTTCATGCTCAAGGCTGCTGCCCCATTAGTGCGTTGCGTTGCGTCGTCGCAGCGGATCATCGCATTGTATGCCCCATCTGCATTGTGACAACGCACGACATCGCAGCGCAATAGGACGACGCTGGCACCTCCACCGATGCCACGCACCTCAGTTAGTTTCCAAAATGGATCGGAATAAACGTGTTCTATTGTTGCTTTTATTACGCCACCGCCGGAAGAAACGTAGAAATAATAAAAGAATGTGGGTATCTCCTTTGATTGCATTAAGAAATAGTGACGGTCAGTTTTTTATGCGGGAGTATAATGAATTATTGTCGGAAGAGGAAGAATTTTTCGATTTTTTTAGAATGAGTGTGGCTAGCTTTCAATATTTGGTGAAAATCTTGGAACCACATTTGAAAAAGCAATATACCAAGTTCAGAAGACCTATAGAACCAATTGAAATGATTGGTGTTACATTGAGGTAAGTATTAAAAAACATATTAATCAGAAAATCAGTTATGCTTTACTTTTAACTAAGAGGCATTTTTCGCACAAATAAGCTTAAGTATTATTATTAGAGAGTAAAGCGAAGTTATATTCTTCTTCCTGGCTATCATCGGTAAAGTTACTAAATGTAGTGTTCGATGAGTATTCAGCTGTTTGATACCCCGATGGCGATGGTGGTAGCGGTTGGACCTGTAATCCAGTTTGATATCCACTTGACTCCGATGGTGTTGATATATACTGCTGCCCAGTTGGCAATCTGCGTGACTGCCATGTTGTTGATTGACTCTGTTCCCCAAACCTCATTTCGGTAATCATTTTGATCACTCCACTTTGAAATGTTAATGTTTGTAATTCAGTAAAATCAGCTAAAGAAGGCAGAATTCCTTTGAAAAACGACAAATGGCGGTTTTCTTTTTCTTGCAACGCCTCTAACGCTTGCGCCTCGAAATCATCTATTGCTTGGTTTGATCTCTTCCGATTTGCAGGCACATAGCGAGAAGGGCCTGGTAGCGATGGCACTCCTTGTGTCGGAAGTGGAGATGGTGTGTTTTCGTTTTGTTCTGTTTCTTTATCAAGGCTACTATCAGTTATATTTTGGGCAACTTTCATTAAAAAAAGCAACTGATTATAATAATGATATTTTTTTATTTTTTTCGCCGCTGATCCAGATGAATTATTTTCTTTTAATTTTTTTACATATCGAGTGAAGTTGTCTTTTACACTTCTCCATTTTTTTACCACCTCGTTGCCTGCAAGGAAAGAAAATAATGTCTAAGCAAGATAATTTTTTTGTTTCTATTTCAGGTACTTGGGCACCGGAAATTCGATGAAGGATTTGCGTTTCAAATTTAAACGTGGAAGGTCAACAATCTCTAGAGCTATATCGTCAGTTTGTCAAGCTATATGGAAATAGCTCAGGCCACAGTACATAGAAGACATCACCATAGAGAAACTACAAAATATTGCATCAGATTTTGACCGTAAAGCTAACTTTCCTCATTGCTTTGGGGCAATTGATGGGAAGCATATACGTTTAATGAAACCTGTCAAGAGTGGGTCCCTGTTTTATAATTATAAACATTTTTTTTCAATTGTTTTACTGGCGGTTGTAGATTCCAACTATAAATTTGTTTTTGTCGACGTGGGTGCATATGGAAAGGAAAGTGATTCGACTATTTTTAGAAATTCGAAACTATATCAGATTTTAACGAGAAATGAACTACCATTGCCTGATCCTCAACCACTTGTAAATGATCATGGTAACGAGCCACCAATCCCATATGTACTCGTCGGTGATGAAGCTTTTAGTTTGAGTAATCATGTTATGCGTCCATACGGCGGCCAAAAACTCAATGTGAAACAAAGAGTTTATAATTATCGCCTTAGCAGAGCTCGTAGATATGTAGAATGTGCTTTTGGGATCATGGCAAATAAATGGCGTATTTTACATAGACCACTTGACACAGCATATGATTTAACTACTGATATTGTGAAAGCATGCTGCGTTTTACACAATTTTGTCACAGAACACGATGGTTTACGGCAACAAGAAAAGATGACAATAAATAACTTCCCACAATTGCAACCCCATATCGATGCAGAATCTTTAGCTGAAAATTTTATCAGAGATCAGTTTGCTAATTATTTTATGAGTTCCGTGGGGACTTTACCATGGCAGTTGAAGAAGATATAAATCAATATTTAATACGTATTAACTTATAACTATAACATATACTTAGCTCACCAATTTTGTTCTTTTTTGTATCATCAAATTCTTCGTAATCTGCATATAAATGTTTACACACTGTAACCCATTCATTTGCTTTCCGAAATTTATCATTGTAATGTTCATGGCCTTTATCCCATATGATCGGCCTTTCTTGCACCAAGGAGATGAGAAAATCTATATCAATCTCCTCCACACTCATGCTGAGATACGAAAATATCGTGTTCGTATGTCTCCTTCACTCCTCTGGCAGTGCAACACTGTCCGTCACAACTGTCCGTCGTCGCACTGAAGCTCCGACATCGCAGCGCAATCCGTTGAAACGTCGCGAGCGACGACGCAGCGCTCTAATGTGGCATACCATCTAAAATACATGGAAAACGACGCAAGCGTTGACGCTGCGACGACGCAGCGCAACGCAACGCACTAATGGGGCAGCAGCCTAGTGGCTATTCTTTGTTTATTTGTGAGTGTTCCTTTCGAATGAACAAATAATAAGTTTTTTATAGATCAGAATATTAATAAACAAATATACAGTATTTCAGAAAATTATATACGTAGTCATGCCATAAGTTCTGTCCCTCGTTTTCAAACAAGTGTAGACCTGTTAATACTTGTCCGATTGTTTACATTGTGGTGTCAGTTGATTAAGCGCTTTTCGGGTAATTACATATACCTCAGTTTGTATTGATCTCTCGAAGCATAACGATGGAGTGGGGCAAGGCAGAGAACCGTATTGCAGTGATAGCTTTACATAAGTGTAATCACAGTGCTAGTCAGATTTTTGAACTCTTACGCGGCCTTCAAATATCGCGTAAATTTGTGTCTAGGACCATTCAGCGGTACAATGAGACGTCCTCTGTTGATGACAGGCCAAGAAGCGGAAGACCTCGTCAAGTAAGGACTCCAGCAGCCATCAAAGCCGTAAAAGCCAGGATTCAAAGGAATCCACTCCGGAAGCAGAAGATCCTATCCAGGGAAATGAAGATTCCTGTCCGGACGATGTCGCGCATCATTAAACAAGACCTAGGGCTAGGGGCTTACCGGAGACGTACGGGCCAGCGACTTACGGCCACCTTGCGACACATCAGGGCGACAAGATCCAAGAAGCTCTTGGAGAGGTACGCAGCTGGGGGATTCCGAAAGATTTTGTTCACGGATGAGAAAATCTTCACCATAGAAGAAAAATTCAACCGACAAAATGACAAAGTGTATGCAAGGAGTTCACAGGAAGCTTCGGAGATCATTCCGAGAGTTGAGAGAGGCCACCACCCTGCGTCAGTCATGGTTTGGTGGGGGGTGTCCTACGAAGGGGTCACTCAGCTCCATTTCTGTAAACAGGGCGTGAAAACAAAAGCGGCAAACTATCAGAGCGACATACTGGATCCTATCGTCAAGCCTTTAAGTGGTACATTGTTTGCCAACCAACACTGGGTCTACCAGCAGGATTCCGCCCCCGCTCACAAGGCTAAGAGTACGCAGCGCTGGCTGGAAAGCAATGTGCCAGAGTTCATTGCTGCGGAAGATTGGCCCTCAGGGAGTCCGGACCTCAATCCTTTAGACTACAAGTTGTGGGACCTGCTAGAGCAGTTGGCCTGCTCCAAAGCCCACCGTAATATCGAGTCCCTGAAAGCGGATTTGATCCGATCAGCGGCAGCTATTCCTTTGGAAGCTGTGCGTGCAGTGATAGATGAGTGGCCCGCGAGATTGAAGCAGTGTGTGAAGGCCAAGGGGGGACATTTTGAATAAAACTGTTTGATTATGAATTCTAAAAATGTTGTCGAATAAATAATATCTTTCATATAAATATATCTTATCTTGTTTCATTTTTATCATGAGATTATCATGGGACAGAACTTACGGCACGACTACGTAGTATTACTGGGGTGCTCAATGCAGTGGTGTTAAAACTGAGGCACTTCATCATAAAATAGTATTTACTATCATAGATTGAAACGATTAATCTACAAACTTTTTTCAATCAATGATATGATTCGAGCATACTAAGTAAACTTTACAACTGCTGCATGACTGATTGAAACATATTATGGTGTCATTTCAATCCAATGTACCAACAAAAATGTTTGTCTTTACAATAATAAATTAATATAATGCAACAATAATGTTATTGGATACAAATTTGCTTACAAAAACGACTGTTCACCATAAAAATGTATTACGAAATTGAAATATTCAAAAAATTTGTGATAAGTAATATCAACTGGTTTATA
Source organism: Acanthoscelides obtectus (assembly GCA_963669975.1). NCBI lineage: Eukaryota > Metazoa > Arthropoda > Insecta > Coleoptera > Chrysomelidae > Acanthoscelides > Acanthoscelides obtectus. Next base: position 92,452,322 of record CAVLJG010000004.1, read on the forward strand.
TGCTACAAATGCATAAACAGGATTGGTAAAAGTATGATCAAATATTGTCAACATTTATCGACGACTACACAGATTTACGATTTACCAAACAAATTTTAATCTTCAAGGAAAAAACTACTCACATTCAATTTCAAAGCCTTGAGTGTTATAGTGAAGTCTATTTTTGTTACATAATATATGCAGTGATAAAGAAAATAGCAACACTGAATGAAATTTTACATACAATTAGACAGCAAGAGGAAGTCGTGATTAAGTTTTGAAGTGAAGACGTTTGCTGCATAGAATCATCCAGTCGTCAAGGTACGCTTATAAAGGGGTTAAACAAAACTGAAACCGATAAAAGTTTTTAGTTGCTTTTGCATGTGTCTGATATCCTTCTGGTGACTATTTTTATCATCCTCCGCCAAGAAGGCATACATCACTTTCTCAGAAGGATGCTCCAACGACTAAACGAATCAATATGGCATCTGGGAGCCCCAAATACATTGTAATGTTTTCACATAATTTAATCATGACTTCCTCTTTCTTATGTCTTGATTGTATACAGGGTGTCCCAGAAATAACGCACCAGAGTGACACGGGAGGTAGATTGGCTTCAGATCAATCAGATAAAATCAACATGACCTTGGTAAAAGTTTTCTAGATTTCGAGATATTGCCACTTTTAGGTTTTTTCAAAGAATCACTACTTTTTGCCTGATTTGGCTATTAAGAACTTCTAACTTATGAGTTTTTTCCTGGGATATCATTAATAGTTGGTTGAGACAACCAAGTATTCATTTCATTGAAAACTAACACGGTATGCTAAAAAAATTACTGCATTTTGTTTCAATGTGAAAACCTTTACTAAAGTTTGACTAATTACTGTGCAAAAAAATGTACCAGACTGAATCGGTAAATTATCTTAAAAAGTAGCCTATTTAATGATTTTTTAAAAATAGTATAACATTTGTAGGTTCTTTCTAGTAAAAATTGAATAATTCCAAGTTTTGTCATTGAAGTCGTAATACTTGCGAAATACTACAAATAAAAAATAAGTGCAGCAGTCTTTTGTATCCAAATCACTAGGGAATGAAACGACCTAAACAGCGAAAGAGCTAAATAACACGTGGGTAGTACTAACACAAGGAGCAGTACTAAATTAACCCTGCGCTTGCGGTTGCACAGTAATTAGTGAAACTTTAGTAAAGGTTTTCACATTGAAACAAAATGTAGTCATTTTTTTAGCACACGGTGTTAGCTTTCAAGGAAATGAATACTCGGTTGTTTCAACCAACTATTAATGGTAGCGCAGGAAAAAACTTATAAGTTAGAAATTCTTGATAGCAATAACAGGCACAAAAGGAGCAAAAAGTAGTGATTTTTTGAACAAACCTAAAAGTGACAATATCTCGAAAACTATAAAACGTTTACTAAGGTCATGTTGATTTTATCTGATTCATGTGAAGCCAATCTACCTCCCGTGCCACTCTGGCGTATTATTTCTGGGACACCCTGTATAAAATTTCGTTCGAATGACATTATTTTTATTGGATGTTCTATTTCCTTTGTCAATGATTATACCAGGTGTAACAGTAATGGAGCGGCTTGCTCAATATTTTTGAAAAATGTAAAGATCTGGCCTATACTAACTTTGAGCAACGAGTTCAACGGTGTCCTTGAGCCTCACCTTCAGTTATTGCATGGATAACTTTTGTTTTTCAAATAAAAACTGGCTGTCGAAAGAGTATAAGATCAAGATCACATTTAAAGTTCAAATGAAAGTTAAAGATGTGACGCTTGGGAAAATTCCTAGAAGCTTCCCGGTCAACTTTTTTTTTTTAATCAAGAATCGCCCTCTGAGAGCGACAATGGAAAATTTTACGTTTTTATGTACTGTACTGCACGAGGAATTTTCTATTCTTTTGGCGGTGGAGTCAAAAAAGGGGCTTTCCATTTAAAAGACAAAAGTTTACTTTGAAGGAGAGAATCAAGGTCAAATTCAAGATCACCGATTTATTTGTTCAAAATAGCATAGACCTGTTATTGCATTTTTTCAAAAATACCTTACCTGGAAAAATACGGCTGTATTGTTGCTATTGTTACACCCGGTATATATACTGAAAAAATTTGCAACATTACGTTTTTTTTCATGAGTATCCATTCCGTCAAACGTCACAGCAAATAAGCTGTCAAAATACCCCATATCGACAAGTGACACAATTCAGACGGATCTGTAAGCAGACTCGTATGTTTGTATTTTGTACGCTACAGATTCATACTTCAAAGCAACGCTTTTATTTAGAAAGTCATGACTATATTTCATTTCAGGAAGGAATAAAACAAGACAAATATTTTTGACTATGTTTGGAATCAATAGTGCCTCCGAGTTTTACCCGATACACCCCATTCATGATTGCCAACACTGCAGCCTTTAATACAAAGATGTCACTTGCTAATCAGTTGTTCACAATAGACGGTGTCAAAGCGAAATGGATACATAAAAAATACAGAACTTTTCAAGATAAGTCTGCAAGTGCTTTTAATGCTTTGCCGCATGAACTTCATAAGGTGCACAAAAAGTACGTGATTCAATAAAAATTTATAAACCTCTCAACAGTTATAACAACTATATTTTCTCGCAGTTTCTTTTAGTGACTAGACAGGAATCTGTTCACGTCAATATAATTTCTGATCTTACGTCAATATTGTGTTAAATCCACATCATTACGAGATTACTTTTGAAATAATAGCTAAAAATAATATTGCACGCATTAATTTGACGTTTAAATAATTTATCATTTCAATATATACAGATATATTCGTAAAAATAATAGTAACTTCTAAACATTTAGAGATTATCTCCAATCCCTTTTACAATCTATTCTTTAACTACTCCTTTCAGTACTTTAGGATGCTTAAATGGCTATTTTTTATATTTTGACTAACTAGATAGCCGGTCTATACCGTGTTAGGTGAGAATTTAAAGAAAGCAAATTTAGTATATTTATATACAGTGCTTTACAGAAAAGCCCTCTTAAATTATTTTTCTAAAGGCTAAAGTTATAATGCTGAAATTCGGGTTATGAAATTGATATATAGATATAGCGTAAAAATAGCAGTCGGAAATTCCAAGATGGCGAGGCGCCATCTGAAACACTTTTTAAATGGAACCAGGAATCACGTGACAACTTATCTTGATGGTTCTTATAAATACTTTCTAATCGTCGAATATGAATTCAAGACCTTTCAAAACGGCGAACTGACAGGCTGAAAACAGAATCGGTGCGTTTTTGTACGTTATATTGCTTATAACACAACAACTTAACATCAAAAGGCTATATATATATATATCTTCCAACTGTCGATTATCGACTTTCATTGACGGCCTCTTTCTTGGGGGTCCTTCGCTGGGGGCTTTGAGCCAAGCCCCGCATAAAAGTTTTGCTTTTGCTCTTTCAACGTCGACTAGAGTCAGTCAGTCGTCAGTCAGTTAGTTATCAGTTTGTCTTCGTCTCCTGAGGTTAGCCTCGAGACCGTGCTTGACTCTGGCCACCTCAATCGACGGGCTTGTGACAACTATTGTCGGTCTTCTCCCCTTTTCTTTGGCCTCATCAGCTGGTAGGGTCAACTGTCTTCTTGTCGCAGCTGGCTTTTCGATCTTTTATTTCGCCTTATTGTCCTTGTGTCGTAATCCACGGAATCTTTGGTCAGCTGATTTCGATGTCTTTCGATCTTTTCGAAGAACTTTCGCGCCCTCTGTCTCATCTGGATTACGACCGGTACCTGTCTGAGTTCATCATATAGCACTCAGTTAGGTACGTACCGCGGTGCGACGACCGCATCTCGGAGTGCTATATTTTGTTGAGCTTGAACCCTCTTCCTCCACGTTTTGGCCGCGTAGCCACAAGAGACTGCTGCGTATGTCATAATTAGGAGCAGCACCATGTGAATCATGATGGTCTTATTCTTTAGGGATAATTTATTTCTTCTGCCTATTAAAGGTCTTAATCTTAAGCGTGCAATCTTCACTTTCTGCACCTGGCACTCGATGTGCTTCTTCCATGTGAGCTTTTGGTCCATCTTGACCCCAAGGTACGTGCTGGCGTCCTTCCATTCGACCTCAACTTCTTCGTCTCTTATCCAGCTTCTCTCCTCTCTGGTGGTCGTCATGTTGATATTGGTTTCAGGTAACTTGGATTTCTTGATGCACCATTCCTCTGCAGATATTTCGTAAAAACTGACAGTTATGGACAACTTTTGTAACATGGAACGCTACATAATTCGGATACATTCTAAGAAAAAAACACTCACCTTTGACAGTCTATCAGTTCCCCATTTTGAAAGCGGTTATAAAATATAATATGTAAAGCTTCAAAATGAAGAATTACATGGCCCCTCATTTTATTTAAAAATGTTTCAATATAGCACCCAGCCACCATCTCAGAATTTCTAACTGCCAAAATATAGTGTCCATATATCAATTTCATTATCCTGAATATTTCAGCTTATTGACCTGACCCGTTAAAAAAAATAAGTAGGGAGGGAGGAAGGGGGGACTGTATAAGTAACCTGCTGCTTTGTTGCTGCCTTGTATTGGTTCTAAACATGTGACCAGCCTCACAAAATATAGCTTTTTTTATATTTTACCACTCAACTTGCTTTCTCTATGTCCGCACCATTATACATTGAATAGCGGTTGGATGACGCATGTATCGCATCCATAAAAATGTAGCGATAATATTTGAAGAGATAAAAAATGATTCGGAGGCGAATTGTTAGGTCTTTAGATCAGGATAATGGCGAACGAAGTGAGATAAACTGACATCCGGGTGGAGTGAAACCAACAAAGTACAACATTCTTCCAGCTTCTCAAGATAAATGATAAATAAAATATGATGCTTAAGGCTTTCCAAGCAGATTCCTCATTTTCAATTGCTGATCAATCAAACTGCATAATTAACAAATATATTTACAAATCGTTTATTTTTAAGTTTATACAGTAAATTGAAAAGCTTATACAATAAACTGATTGCTCGCAGCTTTGAAATGACATGCTAAAGGAAAAAAGAAAATAAATCCTCGATAATATAAATGAATATATTTAAAAATCATTTCTCGCATCTCTGAATACAATAAAAAATGTATCGTTCTAGGAATGTCAACAGTCCATATTTGAAATAATTACTAAATAAATAAGCACAAATGTACATATACCCGCATTATTTTTTATCTCTTTAAATAACGTTACGCATCTAAAATCGCGAAATGTACATAAAGCTTAAAGCAAACAGTTGATTCACATATAAAAACCTGCGTGGAACCATTTAAAATGTACTTACATCTATAAAAAATTTACAAATCACCATTTTTCTTGTTTATCAATTCAGGGTAACAACGATCTACGTTTAAGCAAGGTGCACTTTTTAAGCTGCATACTCAGCAATTTGGTTTTTTTTCTCATGATAAGATGTGTGGCCAGACTTGGTGTAAGTTAGTACATATTTCCATAGAATCTAGAAAATGACCAATTTCAAATACGCTAAAAAATGGTTGTGTTGCTTTTGATTTTCAGATGAATAAACTTTCTCATTTCTTATAGTTCCATGAAAGTAGGAAAAACTAGAACATCGAAATTATACTACAGCTACTTGCATGTTGAATACCTTACTTGCTTCCAATTGGAAAATCAAAGCATCCTTCTGTAAGCAGGACATTGTAGTAGAATATAAGCAAAAGCAACACTCCGTAACCATGACATAGCAATAGAATCGATGAAACCGTTTCCACCTTATTTGAGAGCAATCAACATACCTGCATGACAAAAACTCGTATATGGTAAGTATACAGCTTAAATCATGTAAAAATAGGGTAGATCTAATTAAGAGAATGTTTAGCACCCAATAAATGTCAGTATCGTCGACATATAAATACGTACTTCTATCCAATTCTAGGATCAGACTTTAAACCGCTAATTGACAATGCACAAAGAGTTGATTATCTTATATAGCTGAATACGCAATGACATGAGTGAACAAGTACAATGATATTAACTGTGGCTCAAAACTCACAGAGCTGTAAAAATCTGATCACCACACTAAACAAGGTGTTTTACTTAGATTTCATAGCAAATATGAAACTATAATTACCTATTTAGAATATATATGATAGATTATATCACTCGTTTGGTGTTACAGATTCGATGCCTTTGCAAACATTATTTGTACTTGTGAACCCACAATCCTAATATCCTTAGAGCATCGTCATATCCTTACTTCATGCTCGATAATATTCTAGATAGTATGTCTCTTTCTATCAATATTAATGGTACAGGACACCTCATGTCGAAAAATGTGAAACCTAAGAACTTAGCAGTCGAGATTTGTAATGATGGGGTGCGGACAAGCTTTAAAAAAATTCTTCATATACAAGAATGAATTTTAAGCAAGACTATTGGTTAGAATACACATACGTTGGTATGATCAAATATCTCAACTCCTAAGAACAATGTTTCACTGATTTTCATGATACAGACCCGTTTTCACGTAATAGCACATTAGAGAATAGTTTTGTTCCAAAGTTTGTTGTTTCAATATTAGGATCTATATCCAAATAAAGTGTGATTCAGAAAAGTGGCACTATTTGAGGGCATAAAAAATAAACAAAAAATTCTTGTGGGTCCCAAAATGCCCCCATATCGAGATACAGGGTGATGATATAATCTCAAAATCGAAAAAAAACATCTTTGGAGGGGATTAAGTACTAACAGCATAGTGAATGCCTACAAAGGTTATCGTGCCTGCACTATACCAGTAGCATGGAAATTGGGAAGTTTTGACCCTCACAGAAGAAAAACCAAAACTATTTACTACGCCGCTGACTTTTTTGAAACATTTATTGCATTTTTGAATTAGGTAATCAATTTTACAGGAAATGCCTCTCTTAAGACTTTTCAGGTAAAATTGCTTAAAAATATTTGAGACAAAAAACTCCAAAGTGTTCTTGTTTGAAAATACGTTTGGATTAGTGAAGTTTAACATTGAAAATTGTATCAAGTGCATTAAGAAGATATATTGCCATAGCATTATCTGAACAATTTTCATATGTTGTCCTTATTCAGTATCATCAGTGGCATAAAAAATTACAACACCGTGTATCTTGGTAATGGGGCAGCTTAGGACATATTTTTATAGGAACTTCTTTTGGAGGTAACCTCTACTACTATAAGCGTTGCTATTATTTTCTGAATTACCCCGCATAGTGTTACCATGTGATGGTGTGTATTTTGCTCCATTCACATAAAAAACGATCCTTTTCTTCTCTTTAAAACACAAACATAACTAGTTTCTGAAAGGTGTAATATGCCGTATCGACAAGCCAATCACAAGCGTCAAATGGCAGCCTCAATGTTGTTTCGTGTTCTCAACTTTGCTACTTATTTGACCATACCGAAAATAGGTTCACATTCTAAGCATAGGCTGTGAAAAATTTATTACGCCAATTTCGTTTACAGAGAAAAGAAAAAAACATTCACAATATATTGGGTGTTTCCTAATTGAATGTCAATATTGAAAGGGCGATTTTTGGGTCCATTTTACGAAGATAACTTCATATGAACGTATGACCTAAACTTCTTAACTTTTGATATATATGGTGGTAAAGTTTCTAATATAGAAAGTCGTGACACAGCACTGACTTTCTTTAAAAAAATTATATCGGTATTCATCTATGATGAGCAGATTTGATCTCTTTAATTTTTTTACTCCAAAGCACGATCACCTAAATAATTACTATTTGTCTGCGCGCTTTTTATTTTTTTAAGCGAAGACCGTGTATCGGATTTAAAAAATCACGAAATCCAATGTGCATAGATATAATTGGGAATTTCCAGAATATTTTTTATTTTAAAAATAATCACCGGCGTACAAACAACATCTGCCAAAAGAGTCAATTGAAAAATGGGTCTTGTACATGCATGTTAAATTTCGTTAAAATATCTGAAGTGGCATTTACAGCTGTTAATAACCAATTATTTAGTTCTTAAGACTTTACCACCATGTATCTCAAAAGTTACGACACCTAGGATATACGTTCATACAAAGTTTTCTTCTTAAAATAGACCCAAAAATCACCCGCTTAGTATTAACGTTTCGTGATTATTTTTGTTTCGAAAAAATCCCCCACTTTCGCAATATCAGCTTTCATAGCAACCACCGTGCAAAAATATTGTAATAGGTAGTAGAGAATTCAATTATAATTTACTTTTCGTTCCCTATAATTGCCGGTAGATAGGAACATGAAATCGTCGTGTTACATAAAAACGCGCGATTAGTATTAAATTGATGTAGGTGGAACAATTTACATCTTTTCAGCGCGACAATTTGGGTGACGCAGGGGTTGCCAAACCGAAAAAAAAAATCGGTAGACAGTGTCGTTGAAATTCGGTAGATTCAAGAACAAAATCGGTAGGATAAAAAAAATCTGTGCCGGGTCAAGGAACTGTGCGTTATGCAGCGCCCCCTATGAAAAAGTATATTTTTGTATTGCACACATACACAACAGCAGTTTTTTTTTGACGGCACCTGTTCCTAAAAAAATCTGAAGTTCTTTATTACAACTTGTATAAGGAATACTGGTCGCTCTTCAAACTCCTTTGCAGCGATCACTGGAACTACTTTTGCCACTCTTGTTTATTTTTCTGTTTCATTCCTAAATTTGAAGCCTTATCACCTGACGTTTTAATTTAATATTCACTTTGGTTTCCTTATTGCTGTATGGTGATGCGATAATGACGGTGATCTATCAGTCTGTACCTGTTGTACCCAAAAACCACTATAGGAAGAGCAGAATAAGGGGTGTGGGTACACAATTGTAGGCAACCCAAATCTACGTCCCTCGTGTACCCGACCGCCAATGAGTTCGCTTTTGTATGACTGGCATGGGGCACAGACTACATAGAATTAATTTTTAAGCTTTATTTTTGGTTCCAGCTGTTTTTCGGTCAAAAATCTGCATATATCTGAGTTATTTAAGAAAATCGTCGAAAATGAGGACGTTTTCGGAATTTCGGTAAACAGGGTCTCATTTCGGTAGAAATACCGAAAATTCGGTATGTGGCGACACTCTGACGCTTGTGACATTAAAAAAGCTCTCCAGAACTTGTAAGCGCGCGTCGAAACGCGTCTCATGCGAACAGCAATTGCGCGTTTCGACACGTGGAAATACATACTAACTTTCAACCGCCTGTATCGGAAGCATTGCTACTTGAACCAAGTACCATTACGTACGGATCTGTACCTTAATGTGCCTGCACCATTATCCTCACCCTGCGACTCCTCTGCCTGGAGCCCTTCCTCTCGCATCACCACAGCGACTCGAACTGCAAATTGGCGAAACCGGAATTCCTGCGCGTTTCCCAGTACTTCCCGTTGTATTCCCACGTTTCGTCCGCCGTACTCGAGAACCATCGCGGCTGGTACGTAATCTTCAATTCTTCCCGCCGTTTCCGCCTCTCTCGTTGCATGCTTTCCAGTTGGAGTTTCAGAGTTTCGGCGGTGTTTAGGTCACCTATTGACAAGTACAAAAGGTTGAAAAGATATTCAGGATGTTCCAGAATATGTCATCAATCTATAGGATTAATAACAGGTGATTTTTTAAGAGGTATAGGATTTGATTTTCAAAAAAAACACAAAAAATTTGAAAAACTATTAAATCTTTATTTGAGTCGATAGAACGGTTGATATTATTTAATGTTTAAAGATTATTTCATGTAAATGTTGGCCGCGGCTCCGCTTTAGATAGCCCATGCCCAAGGTCCAATTTTGCCACACTCTCTCCAACATATCGGCCGGTATCTCACGAATAAATGCTTCAATATTGGCTTCCAGTGCGTCAATCGTTGCTGGTTCATCCCTGTAAACATTAGCCTTAACATGGCCCCACAAGAAATAGTCCAACGGCGTTAAATTACACGATCTAGGCGGCCAATTGACGGGCCCCAAACGTGAGATAAACTGTTCACCGAACTCGCCTCTCAATAGGGCCATTGCTTCGTGTGCGATGTGGCATGTGGCACCGTCTTGTTGAAACCACATGTCAGCCAAGTCCAGCTCTTCCATTTTGGGCAAAAAAAGTTTGTTATCATCGCACTGTAGCGCTCGCCATTCACAGTTACGTTCCGGCCATTGTCGTCTTTGAAGAAGTACGGCCCGATGATGCCACCGGCCCATAATCCACACCAAACAGTGATTTTTTCGGGATGCTTTGGTAGCTCTTGCAATGCTTCTGGCTGGTCTTCACTCCAGATGCGACAATTTTGCTTGTTAACGTACCCATTCAACCAGAAATGAGCTTAGTCGCTGAACACAATTTTTCGATAAAAATGTGGATCTTCCTCCAACTTTGACAGCGCCCATTCACCAAATTGGAAACGTCGTGGGAGGTCGTGTGGCTTCAATTCTTGCACCAGCTGTATCTTATAAGGTTTTACACCCAAATCCTGTCGCAAAATTTTCTACGTAGTGGAGTAACAGAGGCCCAATTGCTGCGAACGGCGGCGAATTGACATTTCACGGTCATCACTAACACTGGCGGATACAGCCGCAATATTTTCTTCAGTCCTCACTCTACGTCTGCGTGTTGGTGGTTTAATGTCCAATAATGTAAACTGGGTTCGAAATTTAGTCACAAGCTTCCGAATAGCTCCCTCAGTAGGCCGACCAAATTGCCCATAAATTGGAAGCAGTGCTCGATGCACTCTCTTAACCGAGCATGAATTTTGATAGTAAAATTCAATAATTTGCAAGCGTTGTTCATTCGTAAGTCGATTCATGGTTAAATTATAGACCAAACTGAACAAGTTTGACAATGACACAAGACACGATTCACGCGTCATCTGTCAAAAACAGTGTTGCCAAAAAGATACTAGCAAAAAATCACCCATTATAAAACACATTGCAAAACAGGAGCCTATGATCCATAAACAAACGAGACTCTACACAGAGACCAAGGAGAGACATTATGCCCTTTGTTTTGCGAGTCACTAGACTACACAGTGGAGCAAGTTTGCAAACATTCCAGGCCGCGGCTCATACTGAACAAAACTGAATCGTGCAATTTGGTATAAAATGAAATAATATTTTAACAGAACTCAAACAACATGCTTTTTCGTCATTCAAAATTATTACAGGAATTTTTAACAATGCTCAGACGCCTTCTATACCTCTCTATGTCTGGTTTCTGGGAGACCAAGACGACAGAATAACAATCTGACTGGTGTACTTTGACACACGGCCAAGGTCCTACGGACCGCCTTAACAATGTCGAATAGAGATGAAACACAAAATAATGGGACATGACAAATTCCTACAGGGTGGGGTGTCAGTGATAGACATGATTTTGTGTCCTGCTTTGATGTGATTTAGTTCATGTAAGGATTGTGTGGAACAAGGGTGATATTATAGCTTTACAACACCAAAAACTATTTCGCGGCTGTGGATGGCTGTGTCAATTGAACGAAACAATTTGCTATGTGAACGGTAAATCGTTAATAGGTAATTCAAGAGCAGAAGAGGCAGAAGGAGCCCGGAAAGAGGCCGCCACGAAAGCATGCGGTTGGAAGCGGTAATGATAACGTCTGATACTGGTGCAGGTACGCAATATCACCATTGACAAAAATTAGACAACTGAATCTGCAAGGTATGTAGCTCGAACAGGACAGAACAATGTATCAAACAGCTAGAGAAATTACGTTTCAATGTTCTTTTCAAGATGATCGGACATAAAATCCTACACGTCTTTCTATGTGGATCCTGAAAAATAAGGTTCATTCCAACAAAGAAAACATCAATAGTTACTGACGTCCAGACTACGCGGTGCATAAAATATCACATTACATGATGAACACTAACGGATCACAGTAAATATTGATTATGTGTATTATCCTTTCACTCTTATGATAACAGCACAGTGATGTGCTATTTTTGGAAAAATCTACTTTTGTTTGACATCGATAATATTCACATGCTTTTAAGAAACAAACAACCTTTTTTTAGTACTTCAAATTATGATACTAGTCAAGCGTAAATACCTCGCACTGTTGGAAAATTAATTCTGCACTAGCACTGTTTCCTATACTTAGTATTTCCGTCGATGGAAATACTATGAAAACAATACTGTTCTACCCAACCTGCTGGTTTTATCGATGTCAAATAAAAGTACGTTTGTTTCCGCCAAGCGTTCCAAAAATATTTTCAATTATTACACACGATACTAAACGAGCAATAGTGCACGTAAGCTAAAAAATTCGTTCAATTATATAGTGTCGTGCGGAAGTTGTTTTAGTAAAAACATCTATCACATTATTTTTGTGTTCTATATAAATTGACCACATATTCTAGAATATTATGTATAACAGAACAGTATTTATTCGATAGTAACATCACGAAATATAAAGTTAGAAAGTTTTTAGGTGATTGCATTGGCAAATAAATCGCATTATGAGGATTTCCGGCGAACTTATCATGCAGTTTCATTAGTTTAATACAGGGTAGTGAATCTTTGCTGTATATTTTTGAAACGCCATGTAAAAAAAGTTAGTCTTATAATCAAGCAATTTTAAAATTGTCAAGAATTCTTCCATTCACTGCCATTTTTCCTCCACCATGCCGCAGTTAAAAAACTATTGTTGTATTCAGTCAACAACACACTACCATCTATAACATTGAACTTTCCAAAAAAGATTATCAATTATTATACAGGATCTTGAAGACGCAATATTGCATGCAAGGCAAAAAATTCTATAAATTATACAGTGTCGTTTGAAAATGTCCTAATAAAAAGATTTTCCAGTTTCGTCTGTAGGGAATTTATCATAATTTGTCACATTAATTTTACGTTCTATATGAATTAACCACATATTCTGGTGAATTTTTGCCCTATGTTTTGGAAACACCCTGTAAAAAGTCAGTCTCATTATCTAAAGGATTTTTTCGCGAGTCCACGGTGTAGCACAGTGCACTACCGGCAACCGATGCTCAAATTTTCGCGAAGAACGGGAATAGGGGAAGACGGATGTGACGTCGTCCGAATGTCAAAAAATCACGTGGTACGGGTAACCCGCCTAACGTCTGTGAGGTACTAGCGGATGACAGGTCTTATTTCAATGTCATTTAAAAAACAGGCATCTCAATTGAAAATGTATCTTCGCAGTGCTGAAAATTGAGTTAAATTATTAAATCATAAATGGAGGAACACGTCCACCTGATTTTAAATGACGAGGGAGAAGGTCATCGAAGAAATATGAACCGCACTTGTCATATCAAATGATTGATTTTATTGGTATATATGTACATTGTTCAAAAAACGATGGGTCTTTTTATTTCAGATTCAAACAAGGAAGCTAAGTTTATCAAGGAGCTTAAAGCAAACATTTTGGGCAACATGCGCCATCTAACCACTCCCAAGATAACTTGAATCTGTCAAAACTTCGAGAAGAAGGGGAAATTCTATCTGTTCCCGTTTCGGTTCACTACGGGATCTCGCGAAAAAATGGTCAACAACACACTACAACTACCACCTACAAAATTATTGCATATCTGCCGCTTTTCATAAGAAGAAAATAAAGATGCAAATACGGAGCTAACCAGCACCTATTAGTGCGCCATTATTATCACTTTGAAACTAGCTATCATTCAGTTCATGTTCACTTGTAGTAGCTGTGTGTGTTGCCTAAACGTCAAGACACTTGAGCTATTTGCTGTGGCTTTGCTTCAGAGATAGCACTAGCAGAGGAAATTCATAGCTTCTATGTCCCAAGCTGTAAGTTCTATATTATAGGTCGTTGTGTCATTCCTCCATAGGTGGCATTTACAACAAGTACGCGTAGCGGGGGCTAGCGACTAGGCAGTACACAAGTGGGAAGTACCGCGATCAAGTCGCTCTCATAGCGATTATTTTACACAATACTGGTGCGGGTTCATTAAGTGATATTAATAATTTTGTAATGATGAAACTCAGTTTACCATAAACACTTTCTTACCTTCTTCGAGTGCCCTCTGATCCGGCCTAAGCCTAGTATCTGTCGGAGGCAGCAACTGCTGGTCAGGTCCCAGTTCGTTCAACTCAATGGCGAACCTGGTGAACCCGTAGTACCGTTCGTGGTTAGGAGGCAGAGTACCGGCCCGCCATATGCACCTGGCAGAGGGTGCCACGCCGCAGTACAGAGATTCAGACCATTTGCCGAATAACCTGCGGACAGGTTGGCCGTTCTCGTCGTATACTGCACCGACAACCTGAAAAAGAATTTTGAAACATTCGATGTTTGATGGTCAATATATCCGTCTTGACAAGAACTGTTGCGACGATTTTGTAGCTATTTAATATGCGTAAAAATGGCGAAACAGAGACGAAGGAAAGAAATAGCGTCAAGTAGGTTAAGACAGCATTTCCTAAGCTACGCGTTATGATCAGTTCAAAAAAGATCATTTACGACGCAAGTTGACTCCCCTTAGAAAAATGTTAATTAGGAAGTTGTAAAACAATGGAATTGAATGAATCAAGTCGATCATATAGGCCCATTAAATTAGTACCCATACATGGGATACTGTTGCCTGTCACTTTAACCATTTGGCTACTAACAGGTGTCAGAAAAGTATTCAGAGTGCAGACATTCTGGCGACGCTGAGCTGTTGTTCCTTATATAGCACGTGTGTCAGTCTCCTCCCATCGCTCAGTGCGAGTTTCAACTCCATGCCGTAACCACATGATTTTTCGGACTGCTAACAGTGAAGTTGTGTTTTGGCTGTGCGAGAAGCAAAATGAAACAGCAGAATTTGAAGCAACATTGTGTCATTACATTTTGTGTTAGGCTTAAGCGTAACCTTTAAAAAGTTCGAACAGGTCTATGGGCAACATTTTGTATCAAGTTATTTGTTGGCAGAAATAATTTTTGGAAAGCAGAGAACAAGTCAGTAGACCGATTTTCAAAAACTGCAACGCTTTTTAGTAGTAGTAACCTTACATTTACAAATTACATAGTCATGCCATAAGTTCTGTCCCTCGTTTTCAAACAAGTGTAGACCTGTTAATACTTGTCCGATTGTTTACGTTGTGGTGTCAGTTGATTAAGCGCTTTTCGGGTAATTACATATACCTCAGTTTGTATTGATCTCTCGAAGCATAACGATGGAGTGGGGCAAGGCAGAGAACCGTATTGCAGTGATAGCTTTACATAAGTGTAATCACAGTGCTAGTCAGATTTTTGAACTCTTACGCGGCCTTCAAATATCGCGTAAATTTGTGTCTAGGACCATTCAGCGGTACAATGAGACGTCCTCTGTTGATGACAGGCCAAGAAGCGGAAGACCTCGTCAAGTAAGGACTCCAGCAGCCATCAAAGCCGTAAAAGCCAGGATTCAAAGGAATCCACTCCGGAAGCAGAAGATCCTATCCAGGGAAATGAAGATTCCTGTCCGGACGATGTCGCGCATCATTAAACAAGACCTAGGGCTAGGGGCTTACCGGAGACGTACGGTCCAGCGACTTACGGCCACCTTGCGACACATCAGGGCGACAAGATCCAAGAAGCTCTTGGAGAGGTACGCAGCTGGGGGATTCCGAAAGATTTTGTTCACGGATGAGAAAATCTTTACCATAGAAGAAAAATGCAACCGACAAAATGACAAAGTGTATGCAAGGAGTTCACAGGAAGCTTCGGAGATCATTCCGAGAGTTGAGAGAGGCCACCACCCTGCGTCAGTCAGGGTTTGGTGGGGGGTGTCCTACGGAGGGGTCACTCAGCTCCATTTCTGTAAACAGGGCGTGAAAACAAAAGCGGCAAACTATCAGAGCGACATACTGGATCCTATCGTCAAGCCTTTAAGTGGTACATTGTTTGTCAACCAACACTGGGTCTACCAGCAGGATTCCGCCCCCGCTCACAAGGCTAAGAGTACGCAGCGCTGGCTGGAAAGCAATGTGCCAGAGTTCATTGCTGCGGAAGATTGGCCCTCAGGGAGTCCGGACCTCAATCCTTTAGACTACAAGTTGTGGGACCTGTTAGAGCAGTTGGCCTGCTCCAAAGCCCACCGTAATATCGAGTCCCTGAAAGCGGATTTGATCCGATCAGCGGCAGCTATTCCTTTGGAAGCTGTGCGTGCAGTGATAGATGAGTGGCCCGCGAGATTGAAGCAGTGTGTGAAGGCCAAGGGGGGACATTTTGAATAAAACTGTTTGATTATGAATTCTAAAAATGTTGTCGAATAAATAATATCTTTCATATAAATATATCATATCTTGTTTCATTTTTATCAAGAGATTATCATGGGACAGAACTTATGGCACGACTACGTATACAGAGGTCAATCAAGGATTAGCGGGGAGACAGACAGGCACACGGTTTTCCATGCATACAACAAAAAAACATAATATATTAAATTCGAATTCAATACTTTCTCGTCAGTTACGTAGAAAGTAAAAGGAAGAAATGTGAACGGCAAAGAGGAGTCTGCTGGAGAATTATTTGTGTTGCTTTTCAATTACCTTCAGTCATTTGGCTGTAAGTGAGCAAGTATGAGTGTTTTGAGCTCAGATTTAAACATACGCTTATAAATTAACTTACCTCGTGCCTTTTAGCCGACCAGTAACTAGCTTTTGCGAACGTCAATTTACACGTTATTCTACCATTCGTAATTCTCAATTCACCATACTGATCTACCCATCTTTGACCGCTGAATAAATTATGAACGCACGTTGTAACCTAAAAAAACACAAAAAACATTATTTGAGTAAATCGATCAAAGAACAGTAGTGCCAACTTTCATACGCATAAAAATCAATAGAGACTATAACCTTTTTGAGTCCGTAATTCTTACCTTGTTCCACACATAATGATCACCAGTCTTTGGCAAGAGTACGTGCACATTACCTAGGGGCTGAAATTCCATACTTTTACCCCAAAACTTAGTCTTCACTCTAGCATCTTGCCAAAAAGTAAAGTTCGTACTTTCTGCATAACAAGCGCTTATAGGGGGATGGTGAGAAACTTGTTCAGCTAGAAATAAAAAAGTATAAAACAAATTATTAGAATTTTCTGACTGGAATCAAACCACGATTTTAACTTTTTTTTAAGAGCAAAAAAGAGTAAAAAAGTAAAAATTGAATACAAAATGTACCTAAGAATCGGAATCCTTTATCTTCCCTAATACATTCGTAAGTTTCTCCTAATAAGGGGTTAAAGGGTTTATTTCCAGCACGACTGAGAGTACTGGCATATGCAGAAACTGCAAATGCAGCTATTTCTACCATTCTTTCATACGGATCATCTATACTAGCTGCCTGAAAAACAAAAAAAAAACTTCACATGAAATAGTCAATTATATAATAACATTTTTGATGTGAATATTATTATACATATATCAGTATGGTTGGAAATATAGCAAATTCTTTGTTGTCTTTGTCTCTCTTATATTGTTTATTTCACCTTTCAGGATTTTGTATATTGAGACATATTTACCTTATCAAGCAGTTCAGAGTATTCGAGTTCTTCACACAGCCTTTGCAAAACGTTCAAGGGTTCGTTGAGGGCGACAGGCATACTAATTTGAGAGAGGTCTTTGCCAATGTTTCTACTGAGCAGATTCCATAAGGATAGGCCCTCCGTCGGGGGTCGAGGAACAGGAAGGGCCGTACGCCTGCCTGTCAGGCCACTAGTGTCTACAAGCAAACAAGATATTTTGTATGCATAACAAGCAATTATATAGCAGGTATATAGTCTAGGTCCGTTTCAAAATTCAGATGTAGGCGATGAGACAGTGGTCAGAATCATTGAGAATAGAGAAAATCAAGTAAGGTGTTAATCACCTTTAACAACTTATTAATCGATTTCATGACAGTAGAGATTTTTGACAATCATAACATATACGTAAACATTAACCTTACTTGACATTTATCACACAGAAAGCATTGTGTGCGCCCATCGCTAAATATATGTTGCAAAAAGTCGCTTTAACCGTATTCTGCAGAAACTAGATTAGAAACACACATTTACTTACATGTCAAATAACAGTAAGGCTATCGATTACGTAGGCAGTATTTGTGATTGCCAAGTATAATTTCAAGTCAGTTATAAAGCCTTCAAAGAAACTAAAATGCAAAAAAATCGGTAGTTGTGTGAGAACTTCTATTAATTTGCTGCAAAAGTCCAGTATTTATGGAAAACCTGGCAATATACATAGCTGTTCCTCGGTTTTATCTTTACAGTAAGAAGTTTTTGGTAACGCGTCCTTGAACTGAATCTCAAAACTTACTCGACTCACTGGATTCATTTGACAGCAAACAGCTACTATTTACTCCTGAAACTGAATTAAGAATTTGCATGATATATACATATTACAGGTACAATCGATATGTCTCAAACCAAGCATTTCCTCTGAATGAGGCAAGATGATGATACAAGAAAAATCTGGTAGGTTGTTTTCACCGTTCATAAAATTCTCCGAAACGAAACGTACACCATCCATCTAACTCAGCATCTAGATACGTACCTTAAATATGTGATTTACACATTTGACTGAACTTTTGTATAATTATTGACTTATTAGTTAATTACTCTTCGTTTTATATCAAAATCGTAATTGAATATATTCTAGGTAAGGTCCTACAATACTCAAACCCAGGCACGGCAAAACCGAAGCAGGTTGAAGCTTCTTCAATATAATCGACTGCGTTTTGTCTAGCCAATACTTGACTCTGCAGATGATGAATTCACAAGGCAATCTCTGTTAGTTGACAAACCTGCATACGCCAATTTCTCAAACAAACTCACCTCCCAATTCAGCCCTCTCCGAATTCGCCAACTCCGCCCCCAGTTCCGATTCGCTGCTGATACTCCCCTCCTCCAACTCCGCCTCGCTGCTCAACGACCCCGCCTCCGAGCTGCTCTCGCTGCGCGTGCGCACCTCGGACTCCTCCTCCGCGTTCGGCCTATAGCCGCCTTCGTCATCGGTCGGCTCCGCCCTTTTGTGGTTGTGACGCGGCCGGTGCTTCTTTTCATTGGCCGGCAGGTCCTCGGCGTCGAAGAACTCGGTGGCGCTGACACAGGACGAGCTGTAGCTGAGCGAGGCGGCTGTGTACGTGCCGGTCCCGGTACCGCCTGCAGCGCGGTGCTATAAGCGGGAGGAGGCAGCGGGTTAGTTTGGTGTTGGGGGTGCGAAGGAAAACGAAAGGCGAAGTTCATAGGATATCTCTGCTAATAGTATAAATTAGAATATGTCAGTCATGTCAAAATCGTTGAGCGGATGTGGATGAAATTTGGTACAGAGATAGATTATAATCTGGAATAGCACATATTTTATACCGGGAAATAACTACAAAATGTCTAATTCACGGGGTTCAGCCCAAACAGTTTAATGGATTTTGACATGGTGTCTGAAGCGGAAGCGTTCACTCGCTGATTCGATCGAAACGAGTAAGGATATATAAATGGCGCATTTGCATACTGTATTTACGGCAGTTCGACATTCGTTTTCTTAGAGTGATCGTCTTAATTAAGATTTATTTTACCTCGAATATTATACAGCAAATACGAACTCTTTCTTATTCTTTTGTGCCATTTGTGCTTGTTTTGTGAGAAAAAATTATATCAGATGTCAATAGGCTTAGAACTACTGAGTTTCTGTAGTTTCATGCATTGCTTTTTTCTGCAGAATTTAAAAAGTAATTGGGTGCGGTATTGATATCACAAAACAGCAACCCTGTTCTACGCTCTCTGTTCTGAATCAGAATAATCAAGGGCATAACCAAGGAACCGCGATTCATCACGATCCATCGTTTAAATTTTTTTCTCGAGTGCCCATTATGGTAGAATAACAGCTGATCATCTAGTACTATTTCAAAATTCGCCATATCGACAAGTGAGACACAATTCCGACGGATCCGTTAACAACAAGTAGACAGAGCCGCATTTTGTTGTGGTTATTTGTATGCTATGGATCCATTTTGTACTTGGTGCAAAGATGCTACAAACAAAATGGCTCCTAATGATCATGACTACACTTCAAGTCAGATAAATAAAATAGGATAAACAATTTTTGGCTATGCCAGTCATCTCGACTCTACGACTTGAAACACTGTATAATTTTAAATAGCAATAAATCAGCCACATTTGAATTAGGTATGTTACATTGATAATGGATAATGGACATTTAACAAGAAACACGTTTCTAAGATATTATGTTTACTGGGAAAACTACATACACTGGAAAGGCAGCAGCGGTGGCCGCAGTAGTAGACTCTTCGGTCTCCTGATCAGTCGCCGTGCGCTGTGCGGGTTCGAATCCCGTCCCAAGAGAAATGTTTCTCTTGGCTATGGATGATGTGATTGTCCGTATGTGGTAGACGGTCTCTGACTGTCGAACGCAGAGGTACCACAAAAAATTGGCCTATAGTTCTTGACATGCCGACGAAAACACGACGTGAATGTTCTACATTTTTTATCCGACGCATACTCTTCTGGAATAAGTAAATAGGTTTTTCTATTCCATTCCTGCTCAATAGTTTTTGGATGTCAGATAATTCTGAGCGTTTGAATTTCATGGTATGAATGTTGAAAAACGGTTTGCTTTAAAGGAGTTTGGGCCGATTTATTATGATAAAGTTTGCTATTTTTTCTCCTCTTCCGACTAGTGCATTTAATCTCCAAGTATTTAGACTTTCCGCAAGAGTAATGCGAAATTACAAAAATGGGATTTTGTAAAAGGTTGCAATTTTGACTCAAAATTAGATACGATACCACGGAGCATTTTTCGATATTTTGATTTAGACGGAATATCAAAATTTTTGCCCCAGAAAGTACATCCTAAAAATTTTTTCTTTTTTATAGAAGTTAGCCCTCCAACTTTCAAACACAATATTCCATGGATGCCTGGCCAAAATGAAACTAGATATGTGTGAATTACTTATTTAGTGGCGTTTGGATACAATACAATGTCAAACGTTAAACAAAGAAGCGATTTATATTTTTTTGTTTTTGCCCTTTGCCTCAACCGCCACTGGACCGATTTTCAAAAACTTTTACGTCCTTGGCATAGTAGTTAGTAAGATTGTGTGAAAATTTCATCGAAATCCGAGCGGCACTTCCCAAGTATTAGCGGACAGATCGACAGAGAGACAGACCGACGGAAATGGTTTTTCGTGATGTACATGTCATATAACGTCTAAAATACATATGAACGAATGATTTTGTCAAGGTAAAGTATTCGCTGTGTGAGCAATCGCAGCAACGCCTAGTGACAATAATTATTCGGGACCTGTCAACTCTTGGCAACTAGATATTTTTATAACAATTTTCGGCTTGTCTTTCATTGAAATTAAAAAATATAAATAAAAGTACTTAAAAAGGCTGTGGTACGTACAGGGTGCATCATCTGTTACTTTTTTTTTCTATTTGAAAAATCAACACGCTTGTTACGACGTGAAATCGAATTTTTTTATTGATAAATGAAGGTTATTTTATGCCATTTATGTATGAAAAATAACATCAGTTATGTGACCACCGCGGCTTCGTTTACAGGCCAACATCCGAAAATCAAAATTTTCAATGACTTTTCCCAGAATAATCGGGTCTATGGCCGCAATTTCAGTCCGAATATTGCGCTTTAGGTCTTAAATTGTCCGGGGACCATTCACATACACTTTTACTTTCAAAAATCCCCAAAGAAAATATTCAAGAGGTGTTAAATCGCAAGATCTCGGGGGCCAACTGACATCTGAATTTCGTGAAATTATGCGGTCTTGAAATTTCGTGTGCAATAAGGTGGCGATATGTGTGAGCCGTTGCTCCGTCTTGATGAAACCACAGATCGTCGGCACCAATAAGATCCAATTGTGGCCACAAAAAGTCTGTTAACATGCCGCGATAACGTTGACGGTAATGGCCTTTTCTTCGGCATCTTCAAAGAAGAATGGTCCAACGATGCCACCAGCCCAGTTTTTCAGGATGGAGAGGTTGTTCATGATATTGGTGTGGATTTTCAACTACCACATCACTGGCATTTCGCGCATCAAATGGCTAACAGAGGAATTTTTGTTTTCAGCAACCTTTCAGCATACAATTTCACCTTTCGCCTTCCCCAAAAGCAAAATTCCAAAAGCTGCTATTCATCATAAACCACAACTACACTCATGAAACTTCACTCAAACAATGACAGTTGACTTACGTTCTCTGACAGATGGTCCAACGACGACAGATCCTCCAAATCGGACGTCTCGTGGATCCTGACCAGCCTGTTGCGCAGATCCGAATTCTGTTGGAGAACTTGATTGAGATTATTCTTTAATGTGAGTAGGTTTTGGTTACTAACATTGGCAGGCGCCTGCGCCTCCACTTCCAACGCATTTTTCAGACGCTCCCGTTCCGTCGTCAGGCCGAACGTCAGGTTCTTCAAAGTTGTTAGCACTGTGAACATGGCAAAATATTATAGTAACCCGTATTGAAATATGCATTTTGTATGGGTCTTTTCATCGATTTTTGTGAATCAACCTAAAATTACCGGCATCACATCGATCTCCCTAACACCTTCATACAACGTCTGTCGCAAAGTAAACATGACAAAGAAAAAATGAACAAACATTAATTTGTTGCTGAAAATCGAATCTATTTTATTCAAAATAGTCTCCTTCAGAGATGATACAGCGATTTGCAAGGACCAAAAGATTTTCGAATTATGATTTTAGCTCATTAACCGGGATGTCCTCTACGTCGGTATACCGCTATCCTTTCATGGCCAAATATAGTTTACAGAACCGAAAATAGCCATATCAGCAGAATATGGAGAGTGGTCGATAGTTAAAATGCTATTTTTTTGTCAAAAAATTATCGTCCAACTAGCGCCAGCTTCCTTCTTCGCGATAGTCTGGCCGAACACGACGAATACCCGACAACAAACGCCCTATAACATCAAGGTAAAACACATCATTAACCGTTTGGCCCGGTGAAACGAATTCTTTAACGAATTCCCTTCCAATTGTAGAAACAAATCAACAATGTCACTTTGGACTTCCCCAAACAGCTTTTTTCGGATTTGGCTCGCTTCGGTGCTTCTATTCGGCACGTTGACGCTTGGTTTCGGGATCGTATTGAAACACAACGTTTCGTCACTAGTCATAATGTTGTACAGAGAGTTTTTGTCTTTTTTGACCTCTTTAATGATGTCTCTCAAATGCTGAAATTGAAATAATTTTTGGTCTTCCGTGAGCTTGTGCGAAACAAATCGTAAACACACTTTTCTCATGCCCAAATTCTTGGTCAAAATGCGATAGATTGAATCTTTAGATATATTTAATTCCATTTCTATGTATCTCAATGAAGATTTTGGATCATTTCTGATAAATTCACGCACTTTTTCATCACCATACACTTGCATCAACATCTGACGCGTTTCGGTAAATGTTTTACCAATTTTAACATAGAATATTGGCTCTTTGTTCGATGCTAATTTTTCAACCGCTGCTAAAAAGGTACTGTCACTTTGAGCGCGATAACTCCGCTTGAAGTGGTTCGATTGTCATGAAATTTTGACAGGACATCAATGAAAGATGTACCTAACCGTCGCTAGTTTCCGATAATAGATGGCGCTACTTGTATAAGGATAACTTTCATCAGTCCTGTTTACTTTGAGACAGACCTTGTATGCAATTTGCCTCTGTACACGGACGTTTTTGATGACATGGGGGATGGGGGTCTAGATGGTGATGAAGTTTAGTCCATTTTATGTGAATTTCCTTTTACAATTTTGAATATAAACGCCATGGTCATCAAGTACAGGTGCTGGCTTATAGACAACCACTGTAGAGTATTTTAACATGTCTTCTATTCTTGTGGATCTGTTGCAATGCAAAATTACCCGCATTTCCCTATCTTGTAGTTTTTGTAGTGTGCTTATTTTATTCTTGCTGAAGAAATACAATAAAGATGAAACTAAAATGGGGCTCTACTATTGTATTATAAACCGTAATTCTGGGAACTATTGCAAAATCTGTTGAGAAATTCTGGGAACAAATAAAGTTTCTTTGGAATTTTCTTAATAACGAAATCACTATGGCTACTAAAATTTAGGTTTCTGTCCGACATCAATCCTAGATATTTTATGTTGTCAACTATATCAAGGGCTGTATTTTCTACATGATATGATCATTGCTTTTGATTTTTTAGCATTTTTAGATATGGTAGTATGTTTACCATATCAACACCCTGATCCAGATTTTTGCAGGCTGAATACACCAACGTGTCATTATCAAATAGATTCATGGAGATACTCATATGAAAAAGTTCCATATCATTTAAACATATTATAAAAAACAACCGCCTAAGAACACTACCCTGAGGAACTCCGAGGTCTACAGAAATGTTTTTACAGATAGAAGAACTGATCTTACACCTCTTGCTTCTTTCAGATAAATAACTAACTATCTATTTCAAAACAGTGCCACCAACAACATATTGTTTAAACTTGTTTATCAATATTTGTCTATCTATTGCAATTATAAATATAGTTATTATCATCATCAATAAGTTTCATCCATTCAGTTATTTATTTAATCTGAAAATCAGTTTCACATGAATGCTCTTTCCTGAACCCTGACTGCGTAGCCATAGAAATATTATTTAATTGCAATAATCAGCAATTTGCTTGGGGGCACCTGTTTCCAAAAGGTTTTCAAGTAGCGGCAAAGTGTTTATAGGTCTGCTTCTATAGAATTAGGCACTTTAGGGATGGGCGTAACAGTACTTACGTTTAATGCATCTGAACAAACACCATAAGCATGTGAAGTGTTGATAAAATTCAGTATTACATGACCAACAGAGTGCAAAGTATGTTTAAGAATTTTAGGATTCAGAATATCTTCACCATATGTACAATCTCTTTTAATTTATCAAATGATGAAATTGAATGAAATTCAGAAATGTAGCTGTGCCACAAGGAAGATCATTATCCACAAATACGAGGGTGGATCAAATATAAGCCGGAATTCTTTTTTAATATGTATTTCTTCATATTAACAAAGTGGAAGAAATTACTAATATCAACTACGTAAAATTACGAGAAGCTCTTTTACTGCAAGATATGACTGAAGCGTTTGTTGATGTTGATAGCTACTATACAAGTCTATTGGATAATGTTGAAGTTTGCATAAAAGAAGCTACAGTCAAGACAACAATTTATAAAAGGAAAAATCCAACACCTTGGTTCTCGCAGACATTCCAGGATTCTAAATTAAAAAGAGACTACAATTATAAAAAGTTTATGATTACGGGAAGTGAAAATGATTTACTAGAATACACAAGATCAAGAAACCAATATGTAGTAATTCTACGAGATGAAAAGAAAAAATATTACAATGCCAAAATTGATCAGAGTGAAATAATAGCAAACATATGAGGAAAACGTTGAAAAACATTGTTGCTCCTATTAGAAAAAGTACATTATCTAAAATGAAATTCGACGATGGGGTAATAACAAATGAAGAAATAATAGCAGATCGAATGAATACCTATTTCATAGAAAGTGTCAACGACATTGTAAAATCAATTATTGACGGGGATCCGAACCAATGCCCCATTAGCTCAGATTATAATGCATCATTCAGTTAGTTTAGAACAATAAACATTAATCGTCTCAAGAAGATTATATCAAAAATTAAATCAAATCCAAATAAGAGTGAGATTTTGTCTAAAAGTGTGCTTAATCAATGTTTTGATATTATTGGAGCAAGAATATTAATCCTGATAAATTACTGTTTAAAATATGGCGAACTTGCAACAAAACTGAACTGTTCTACCATAACTCCTGTTTCTAAAGTTATATTTGCAGATAATAGATTAATATACATATCAGATGAAAATATAGACACTGCTTTAAAAATGCTAAATTCTGACTTGGCAAAAATCGTAAATTGGTTAAATGTAAATAAACTAAAATTGAATACTTCTAAAACAAAATGTATGCTAATAGGGAAATACCTAAATGAAAATACTATCACAGTTAGGATAAATGGAAAAATAATTGAAAATGTTATATATATATATATATATATTGATAGTAAACTAAAGTTTGAGGATCACTATGAATACATTGAAAAAATTGCCAATAACAAATTACTTTTATAGGGCTTCTCATAATCTTGGTACCTATTCCAAGAAAATAGTTTATAATACAATTCTTCTACCGCATTTGCTATATTGTTCAACTATCTTGTTCACTGCCAATGAAGCTGTATTCTCAAAATTACAAGTCTTGCAAAATAAAGCTATGAGAATATTATTGAATAAATATAAGTACACCAAAATAAAATCTATGTTACAAGAATTGCAGTGGTTGAATATAAAAAAATTCATATCATATTTGGTTCTTATTTTTATATTTAAAATAAAAAATCAACTTTTGCCAGAGCATTTAGAACATTACCTAGAATTCAACAATCAGTACCACAATTATTATACAAGAGGAAATATAGATTTTCATTTACAAAATTGCAATAGTAACATAACTAGCAAATATCAATATTTCAGAAAGGATTACTGGAATTTAATAAAATAATGATATAAAGACTACTTGTAATTTAAAGATATTTAAAAGAAAATTAAAGGAATATTTCATGGACAATGAAAATTCTTAGAGATGCAATTTTTTTTTCTGATATATCTGTATGTTATGTAATTGTTGTAGTTGTTTAAAAGAATGTAATTGTCGACCACAGATTTGGTTGAAGCCAAGATGCCTTTTGATGGTTGTTTGAGCACACCAAAACGAATGTCCACGTCTAAAACGACTTCATGAATAGGGAGCAGCCTTTCACATTCAATAAGGTCACGAACAGTCACCAGAGACACTTGATGCTGGTCGACGATTATGACTCACATTTTCTACACGATCTCGTTCACTCCTGAACTTTTTGGCCCAATCGAATACATGATTTTTATACAGGGTATCATCCCCATACTGAGCCATCAATCGAGCCAAAGCCTCGCACGGTTTAACGTCTTCCTTCGTCAAACACTTTATTATAACTTGTTGTGCAACGGACGGTGGAACCGGTTGCACACTCATGGCTGTACTGAAGCATTGACTAAGTGGAACAGGTCACCATGCGTTATCCCTGCTCCTAATACACTATTCTGCAAGGACCTATACTGTGAGAGCGCTCGTGATTGGCTAAGAAAAGTATTTGTAAAATTCCGGTTTATATTTGATCCACCCTCGTATATTGTCGGATCGAATACTTTTTACAATCTCACAAATACTGCTAACAGGGAATTAGAACCGAAAGGTATCGGAATCCTAAACAAATGGAAGGAATCGTGAACGAAAGGAAGGCCGGAATTGAAACCATGGAATCGAATCACCAAAAGGAACGATTTGACCTAGCTCTACACTTTAGTCGGGATGCGTTAATTTTGACGTGCAATCAACCTATATTGATAACCTACTCCTTATTTACCTGATTTGGCCAAAGTGACGAAGTCCTCCCTCATCTGATTATCAGCGGATAGCGAGATAACGTCAACGTTACTCAAACTGTCGGGAGTAGGAGCATTCGAGGCAGCTGTTGGAATCGGCAACGTAGATGTAGTGCTTGAGACCGCGTTAGGCTGTGGCGAACAAGAGAGCGCAGAAAATGAATTAGCCTAGAAGAAACACCATTCACCGTTTTTATTTAAAGAAACATCAAGCTGCAACTCCATATTCATAAACAAAACTAACAAAACATAATCTGACGTTCACATTAGTCGGCGATGTCTGTATTCTCTCAGCTTTGTGACAAAAATTGATTTGTAGTGTTGTGAAGTGAAACATTTGTTCCGAAACACAGTGGTCTAGAACACCGAAAAGCTGTAAAAAACAAATTTCTAAGGTATTTATACGATTTTCAGTAGGGTTTTTTGGGTCGCTGATTTCAAATTTGAGGTTATTTTATCTCTATGAGGACATTTCAAGGTCACTTAAAAGTCATATCAAGGAAATTTTCTAAAGAAGCCGATCAGTTGAGCCCAGCATGTAATTTAGGTTTTTCTTGTTAATAAGTCCAGAGATCAGCGAGTCACTATAAGAGTATCAGAAGGTCATTTAACGTTACTTCAACGACTAATTCAAAATAAATCTAGCATTCGAGTCACATGAGTTTTTGCAATCGTTGAGTCAAAATTAAAATTTTAAGGCAACTCAAAACTCAAAAAGTTGAATAATTGTATGCGACCACCTATGATAGTATGGCAGTATGTAAGGTTATATTTTTCAATAGTTTGCAAAGTTAACAAAAACTGACACTAGATTTTATCTGGCAGTACTTCAAGGTTCACAAACATTTCAATCGGGGCAAAGGACGGAACCTTAGTAAAAAGGTCTTTGAATAATACTAACAAAAAGAAGTGAAGCTAAAAATAGTAATTAGTTCAACTCACGGTGTACATGAAAATAACTAGAATGACAGTTTTCTGTTACATCAAATGAAAATTCGCACTCTCTTTATTATTCAACATTATTCAACGCACAACACAACTGTCTTTAAAAAGTAGTGTCAAATGATACATTAAAAACTTCAATCCCAATAATCTGCCACGGTGAAGGTACTGTAAGCAAAGTTCTGATTCCATCTTCAGCTCACTGTTTAAGGCATTAACTTGATAGGAAATCATTTTAATTCAATTACGATAAATTGTTTTTCGAATTTTGACAGGTGTTCGAAAGAATAGACCACTGTGCGTCGGCCATCGATCTCTACAAGTTCTTGGTGACGAGAATAACAACACATATTTTTCAGTACAAATTATTTCAGACCCCCACTTTGGTAGAATTACACGTATTAATAAATAAAGTAGTTTTAACAATCAGGAAGCCTAGAAGCTTGGAAATGGACCCGTGCAGTTGGGGACCCATGACCCATTACAAGGGATATAAATTATTACTCCCGATAATACTAAGTAACTCCAAAAATGCATATAAAATGAATTGGCACATAAAAATTTTCGCAAGGATTCTTTCCACAAAATCAAATTTTCACACAAATAGACCGAAAACAGTCTAGTAACTAAGTATGATAAACGATAACTATAAACAAATATGTAATTAAGGTGGTACATATGTACTTATGTGCCATTTATCTGAAAACTCAAGCACGTCACCTACCGTTGGTAGACGATAACATTATGTATGTTGCCGAAAGCTAGTGCAAATGTTTATTGTTAACAGTAGATTGTGCCTAACAGACAATAGTAACGTTTTGCTCCGCATAAAAACAAATAGCGAAAAAACACCTAAATCACAGTTTGCAAATAACTAAGCACCTACCAAAACAGTGATTACTATAATGGATATTCTCGTAGTCTACATATCGATATATTATCCCTTATTATTGTATATGATATTATAAAATTATACAAAAACATTTTCCTTGGATTACTATCCTCATGATTAGATAAACAACATATCTTGAACACGCTTTAGCGTACTTAGGTCACTCGACATCAACAAGGCTTGGATCGGCAAGAATCGTATTGCTTAATTAATATGTCATAAAATTAAAATAATCCAAGATATGATCGTAAAATACAGAGGGTGTGTAATCCACATCATGCAAGAACATTTTTGAGGGCTCAAAACTACAATCTATTGCTTCTTGCGAGTTGATTAAAATTAATAAACAGAAAAGGACAAAGCATGCAGGTATATATTAAAAAGAGCCGCATGACACGATATGAAATTCATTATAAAATATATCAAAGTAGACGACAAATGGCAACCTGGCAAATGGTCATGGTAAGAAAAGCAGTACAGTAGATGTGACAGCCTCCGTTGTCATTTTAGATAACCTCACTTTTGCTAGGTTGCCAACTACCACACAAATTTTGAGTCAAATGTCATATCGTGTTTTGTGGCCCTAACAGAATATTTTCGAATAAAATCTCCACTAAAATCAATTTCATGTTTCGATTTTTTTCTGGAAATAGATAAGTTGTGGAAGGTACAATAGAATAATATAAATCAAACTACGAATATTATCTACTCAAAAAACGGCGTCAAGTAGTTTGACTCTGCACTTCCTAGGGAATGCTGCCATCTATTCATAAATGATTATATTCAGCACAATCTAAAAAGTTGGCTACGAAGATGTGTAATGCACTGCTAAGCGCAAATGGGGTATCTGCATGTTATCATGAAATTGAAAGAAAGGCGTTCAAAGTTTGAAACTCCAATTCATTTGTACAGATACGTTAAACAAAAATGTAGGATTCCAAGAAAACTATTATATATTATGGCTAAAAAACGTTGCCAGTGAGTAAATGACATTGCTTCACTACGTGTCAATAATCAAACATGTCCGAAAATTGCGGATAGCCCCTCTGCGCTTAGCACGATAGTATAACGAAGGAATTAAATGGTTCATGTCAGTCAAATAGGCTCATGCAATTAGTCCATAGTCCCCACAGATTTGACAACATTGCGATCTAGCCTACCGCCCTACCGATAGTACCGACCACCCAGCAACGTGGCAACTCTGCCTGCCGCGGCACTCGTAAATCCAGCACGGTGTTGCATAGATGTACGCTCGTTGACTTGTCCGGCACGCGTATATAAAATAAATCATTCAAGTTTTAAGGGCAGATGTACGGGGAAATTGAGGATGTATGAAATATGTCTAATAGTTGCGCAGACTTACTGGAGTTGGAAGCTTATAGATGAGTACAAAAAAATTGACGTGTGCTCTCCCCCACCCCCTCAATCCTCAACATCTAATTTTGAATCCATGCAAACATGTTTCAGAAAATTATTAGCTGTAGCTTCATCGTCACAGTAACGGTTTTCAAAAAAAAAAATCATTTTCGTTTTTGTATGAAAATTTCATCAAAATCCGAGCAGTACTTTCCAAGTTACAGAAGGACTCAGGATTAGCGGACAGACAAACCGACGGAAATGAGTGACTGGTCGTTCGTAATGTATATGTCATATTTACGCCAGTGGCGTAGGAAGTAAAAGCAACAAAAACATTATGGATTCAAAAAATAAGCAGATACAATTAGCGTGCTGCAAACAACAACTGAAAAGGACAAAAACAGACACAAACAGAAATAATACCTTGAAGAGTGCAGTGGTAGAGTGATAAGAACGGAGTATGTGGGTGCCAGGGGTGCGTGGGTACTGTGAAGAAAAAGATGCACTCATGAACTCTTCCTCTGTACATTTCCAACACGATTAACGAGGCCAGTACATTATAATCAAATTGGTAAAATACCCGTTTATTGAAAACTAACATCGTCAGATGCCATCATATATTTATTTAATCTATCAGCTGATTGAATCCGATCTGAATTTTGTAAAAAGATGTTTAGTAAAAAAGCATCTGTCCGGAATGGATTTCAAAAAGGGTATGTTTTAAATCGTGTAAAAATTGAGTTTCAGGTAGGGTGCATGAAATTTTAATTCTCGGTTGCACTGCCACACTCTTAACTTGACAGGAGCTTAAACTGATGAGCTAAAGTGAGTAATTCCTCTGCTTAAGATTCTAACTTAAAATGTACTTTGATTTTGTTACAATTCGACGGTCGAGTAGCTCAAATTACCGTTTGAATGTTTGAAATATACAGGTTAATTCACAAGTTGACACGACCGCATTTCTATGTAACACTTTTTCCTCTAGGACTTCATTAAAAGGATACGGCGTATTGAAGTTTAAAAATAAAAAACATTTTCTCAAATATCTTTAAAACCGTCAACTGAAATGAACTAAAATTTGGTATGTGGATTTACCTAAGTATTGAACACATTCAAAAGTCTTTACTTAGTGACATTATTTTTCCAAATAAAAATAGTACGGAACATCATCTCACAGTTTCTATGTAATTCTCTAGAAAAGCTAAGTATGAGTTTGCATTTAAACGTTGTGGCAATACATGCACAAATTGTTGTCCATTGAAAATCCCGCACCAAACATTTCTAGAAAATCTGTGTTGAAACAAGCAGATTCTTACAGAACGGGGATTTTCTAACGACCAAATATGTTCATTATGAGGATAAAAGGTTCCACCCCTCGTAAAAAGCGATTCATCTGACCACAAAAACAAACCAATAAAATCTGCATTTTTATTATGCACTTGCATTAACCACTCACAAAAATTTCGCCGTTGCACTTCGTCGCCGGGTTGCAGATATTACACGCTTTGCCGGTGGTAAAGATGTAAAACTTCCCGATTTAAAATTCTTCACGCAAAACTTAGGGAACATATTAACTGAGCTGCAATCCGCCTAGTACTCGTACTTGTACTAGGATCATCAAACGCCAAATTAATCACTTCCAGTTCCTCTTAAACAGTATGACTGACACAATGGCCTTTAACTCCGGGAAGTGTGGCAATTCTTAGAAATGAAGGCGTAAAAACCTTTGGACCATCTGTTAGGAAATCTACGTTGATACTCCCGAGAAGCCGCTGAAGCATGCATTTCCATAACAGAACCAGTACACAAAAATAATATAAAAGAAACTTTTAAATTGGCTTTTACAAAAAAAAA
The DNA here is from genome assembly GCA_963669975.1 of Acanthoscelides obtectus. Classification (NCBI taxonomy): domain Eukaryota; kingdom Metazoa; phylum Arthropoda; class Insecta; order Coleoptera; family Chrysomelidae; genus Acanthoscelides; species Acanthoscelides obtectus. The sequence goes on from CAVLJG010000004.1 coordinate 92,484,858, forward strand.
TGGTAGTGGTTACGATAACAAACGTATAACATAACTTTGACAAACTATCTCCCAAAAAACATCAAGCTGGTGTCAAGGGCTCCTATTTTATTTTGAAAATAATTGTATCTCGGCTCTTCATGAATGATCTAATTTTTACGAAAACAATGTACTCTAGAAATCAAACACAAGAGTAATTATTTGTAGCAAATTGAAGGTAACATTTGAAAAATTGCACGTTAATTTTAAATAAAGACTTTTGAATGAGGACACTACTTAAGTAAATCCACATACCAAATTTTAGTGTATTCCAGTTGACGGCTTTGAAGATATGTATTAAAAAAATGTTTTTTATTCTTAAACATCGACACCCCGTACCTTTTTAACGAAGCCCTCGAGGAAAAAGTGTTACACAGAAGATCCCGCTTGAAATACGTGTATGATGTATCATTTTTGGTCACGACTTGTGAATCACCCTGTAGATAGATATAAATATCGCAGTGCAATTGGGCAAAAGCCCCTTTAAATATACGAAGGATATTATGTAGCTGAGGTACTCTAACCTAATTGACGAGTGGACTCATCGCCGACGTTTGGCATCAGGTGTCATTAGTTCTAACACACCGACTACTAAAAAATATGACATATCTATTTACATTCGAGTTTTTGCAAACATCTCGGAAATTTACCATGTTGCATACGTACTTAGGAATATAACTTCCATGACGTGATGAGAAAAATTATTTGTTGTACGGCTATTCTTAGCAAAGTTGCAATATGACAAATAGCTTTCATTCATTTATCATTTAAAAGTGTCATTGTGAGTTTTCGTGTTGACGGAGCGACTTGTCAATCGTATTTCCTTCATTTTTATCTGCAGTGATTTTTTTGCATGTTTGTGGAATTAGTAATGGTGAGACCCAGTGGCGGATTTAACTAGTGGCAGAATAGACATTGTCGTCTGAACAGTATGCCTATGCTACGCCACTGGATCGCGTTTCGAACGTGTGACCTTGCAAATCATATGTCCCCCAAAGTCAGCCACTTTCACATTGGTTTAAACACGCAATCCCCCCTGGCCCATCGAAATGAGCGCAACGACTTATTTTCGATTTTATAAATGAATCAAGATGTCTATATTTTTTAGTAGTCACCTTTCGTGTATTTGCTTTCCAACGTTATTCTTGTAATATAAGTTTTATTGAAAAAAAACATGTGTATGGAGGCAATACAACCGACTATTCATAAACACAATTTATCTGTAACTAGCAATCGCATGCTGAATCTGATGAGTTAAGAGTTGGATTCAACACTTACCGACAACGGTGATGTGTTGTCAGTGTCGGTGCCGGTCGTGGATTTATTTCCGCTGAACTGGATTGTCAAATCAACGCTTCCTCCTTTCGACGATTTCTTCTTTTTCAACCCAAACTTCCGTCTATCTTTCTTGACGTTCGGAGATTGCGCCTCACCCGTACTCTGCAAAGTAACAAAGTAAGAAGTTCCGAAGAATTGTTCTTATACAGGGTGGGCCATAAAGTTGAGCGGATTTTAAAAAATCATTGAAAAAACCTCAAAACATAGTTCAGATAATTTGAATTTTTAATAAAGTGGACAGATGGGAGTTTTATTTTTTTAAATATCATTGAGATGCGAATCATCCGACGTACATACTCGTCGAATCTAGACTACAAATTCGTTAAAAGTCGTGGAATAGCGAACATGTCCTTGCGAATATTGTTTTTACGCTGGGCAATCGTCGAGCTAGTCTAATCATATTAGCAAATTTTCCCGAAATAATTGTAAAGTCTGGTTTTATTGGTGCAAGTTATTCAAAGGGGTATTCAAAATATGGACGCATAAAAAATGGGTACACCAATTTTTGTGGGTAAACTTTTTATTTTTCAACAAAGAATGAGAAAATGCGTCTTTTTAGGATTCAATCGATAGTGTTGACAGGAACGAAAAAACTTTTCATATAAGATTTTTAGGGATTTATGAGACCTACAAAATGAGACCACACGTAAAAAGATCCGACTAATAACAAAAATGTTATGGCCGAAAAACGAGGCAAAATGCAGGTTTTGGCACTTGTTGATAATGTGACGATCATTTCACGCAACTACTTGAAATTCTTCAAATCCGTAGGATTCGTACTTCTGAATAATAACAACAAAATTGGAGTATATTGGTCAAGTAGTTTGTTGAGAATATCTAATTGTTTATCCCAAAACACCTGTTTTCCGGCCATCACTACTAGTTTATTGAGCAATATACAGGGTTGGTTCAAAGAGCATTTAATAGGAAAATATACGTGTTTACCTTGCCGATATGAATCACAAACCATTCCGAAAGATAAAAGTTATTTTTATGAGAAGAACAAAGGTTACGTTTTTTTCTTATAAACAAATTCAAACATTTCGTATTTGAGAGTAATTGAACAAAGACGCTAGGATATTCGAAAAACATACATTACAATACACATTTTAAAACAAAGCGAATGTGTCTATCATGTTTTGTTGCGAATTACTAACAAATATGAAATGTTTGAATTTGTTTAGAAGAAAAAACGTAACCCATTCTTTTTTGCATATAGGAATTTCATTATCTCCTCCCCCCAACAGTACGCCTTTCCTGTGTCTTAACACTTGCCCCACTAACGGCGTTTGCTTGAACTTCTAAGACACTTGGAGAATTGCAAAGCTGCAATAGTTTTGATTGTTCCTTAGTATCTATCGTGAAGTAGTAGAACCAAGTCGATGTACCTATTTTAATAGATGTTGACCCCTTAAACCACAGAAATCTAATCACAGACAGCAATTCACACTTGAGAACGTAGATTTTCTCTTTCATCGTCAACACCTGCTAAGCCAAGAATTAGCATCGTAGAATGGTAAACACAGGTTGTGCAAGGTGAAGCACAGAACGCCGCGCTGATATCAGTTTGAGGTAGCTCGCTCCGTCGTTACGGGTTCGATGGAGACTCCAATTTACGGACCACCCTCGTACATACATACATAGCCACGCGCGAAAAACATAACACTCCTTCTGAGACAGTCGAGTAAAAATATTGATTATACTTACTAATTTGGCAAAACCTCAGGATGATTTTTTTTTTGGCTTTAGGACCGAGCCATGCAGCCAGAAACTAGGTTGGTAAATATATATCTAATTATGGACAAAGACACGACGTCACAACATCCATGGCGAAGGCGAGATTCGAACTCGCGGCCCGGGCGGCCGGCTGATCAGTAGCACGACACTCTGACCCACGCGGCCAACCGAGGTCCCTCCTCTCGATGATGAAAAACTTGTGTCTAATTTAGGAATAATATGTCTTAGGGGTTCCTAGACTTAATATGTATTTTACATTTGAAAACCATGAATTAGTTGACATCTATGCTAGGGATACTAGATTTTATTGATGTTGATGTTAATATTGTTGATGAACAGATCATTGTGCCATAAAAAAATAAAGTGTTCCAAACTGAACTCACCTCTACCACAACAATGCTATTGCTTTCAATCTGCTGTAGTAATTTTGTCAGCTTGGTGAGACTCTGTTCCGCAGATGCCGACTCACGTTGCTGCTGTTCCAAAGCCGATAGAGATTCATGTATCCATAAGCTCAGACGAATCGAGCCGTTTGGAGGCTGAAGACCTCTGGTCAGGCTTCCGTCTCGGCTTAAGATCTCGGGAGTCCTTGGAATGCCTATAACAATTTGACGTACGTACGTATTTTTTATATTTGATATTCTAAAAATGGCTTCAAAAATACTGAGATATGAACATAAATTATTATGAAACCTTCAATTGAATCGGTCATTTCACACACATATTTTTGTTACGGAAAACGTTTCATTAAGGGAAGATCCGTATTCTAAGTAAATACATTCATTCCTCTTCAAATAATTCTTTATTAACTCTATATACTTTGAAAAGGTTGGTATATCATAGATGGCACTGTCTTTATGGGCATATACCGTAGCGGACAAAAGTTTGGAAACAAATATTAACATTATTATGAACTATTTCATATACCTAAATTAAACTTGTGAAGGAACAGATAATATAAATATTAAAGCCTACCTTTGGCTCCCGTACTAATACAAGGTTTATCTTATCAATATTCAAATTATCTGAAAATAAAAACACGCGCTTTCTTAAAGACCAGAGTTTTTGTAACGACAAAAGTATGGAAACCTTTCAGTTTTGGCGCATTTATTCGTTCTGCGATACTCTAAAATTGCGTGCGGTAAATATTAACATCAGTGAAAATGGCAAAAGTGAAGGGATTTTTAAAAGATTTAGGAGACAAAGTAATTGAATTATTTAGAAGTGGTGTCAGAAGTGTTGACATTTCTCAAAGATTAAAAATGAACAAAGGGACGATTTCGAAAATTATTAGTAAATATCAAGAATACGGATCAAGAGCAACGCGGCCTAGGTGCGGAAGACCGAAGAAAAGCGATTATGTTTTGAATCTCTACATTAAACGTTTGTCCCAATAAGATCCTCGGATGGCAGCCATACAGATTTCCAAAAGGATCATAGAAGAGGGTGCCGAGAATCTTGCAGTCAGAACAGTGCAGAGACGCATGATGGATTTTGGGCTTTTTGGGAGGCGTCCAGTGCAAAATCCTCTCATTAAAAAAATCCTATTGCTCGGCTTGAATTTGCTAAAACTCATCTAACTTGGACAGAACAACAATAGAATACAGTTTTATGGAGCGATCAAAGCAAATTTAACTTGTTTGGGTCTGACGGTACGGCATATGCGAAACGTCCAATACGAAAAAGATTCGATAAAAAGCATCAGTTGCCAACAGTTAAGCACGGTGGAGGCAACACCATGGTTTAGGGCTGTTTTTATAGTTCTGGAACGGGTCCAATTCTAGGAAAATAATAAAGCATACCTCAAAATTAAAGGATTGGTTAAGACTAAAAAATGTTAATGTTCTTGCATGGCTTTCGCAATCCCCGGACTTCAACCTATAGAAGACCTCCGAGAGCATGGTAAAAGAAGTCAGGCTGTTAAAAATAGGAACGATTTATTTGATCATGTAAAAAATATTTGCAAAATATCAGAGGTCTGTAAAAAATTGGTGTCTTCTATGAGCAGCAGATGTCAGGCAGTGTTGAATGCTAAAGGCTATGCTACCAAATATTAGCTAAACAGTAAAATCTTCTTGTAGAGTTATTGTATTAAATTTTGTAATAAAAAATATGTTACCATACTTTTCTTTTTTATTCTCATTTTTGGTCATAAAATAATATGAAGGTAGTTTAATGCTAGTTTGTAGTACCACAGTAAACACAAATTGCCATTTGTATCCTCAAGACTGTAAGCAAACTGTAGGAGAAAAAAAAATAGTCCTTAATAATAAAGAATAAAAAATTAGCGCACTTTTTAAAAATTACTAAAAATGTTTCCAAGCTTTTGTCCGCTAAGGTACAAGCACATGGGTGACTACAACGCCATCTAAGAGACATTATCCTGTTGAAAGTATATATAGTAGATATAGAAGCGCTATGACAAATTCTCATAAATAACGCTCGGTAACAAAATATATGCTAATAGGAAGATCTTTAGATCAAAATACGATAAATCTTACAATTAATCATGAAAATATTGTGTCAATCGAATCATTTAAATATTTGGGCATATACGTAGACAGTAAATTAAAATTTGAAGGGCACTATGAATATATTATTTCAAAAATATCCAAGAAATTAAATTACTTTTATAGAATTTCGCTTTGCCCATGCGTTTATTCTAAAAAAATTGTGTACAACAATATCATTCTTCCTCATTTGTTATATTGTTCGACTATTTTGTTCACTGCAAATGAAACTGTATTTTCAAAATTACAAAATAAAGCTATGAGAATCATCTTAAATAAAAATAAATATACTAGAATAAATTTTATGCTGAAAGAACTACAATGGTTAAATATCAAAAATTTCATAGCCTACTTGGTTTTCATTTTCATATTCAAGTTAAACAATCATCTTCTACCAAATCACTTAGAAAATTTTATTGTATTGAACAACGAGTGCCACAATTATTCTACTAGAGGAAGTATAGACTTTCTTTTACAAAACTGCAGTATAACGAGCAAGTTAGTATTGTGTCAGTTGGAAAATGTTCAAAGGGAAATTGAAAAAATATCTCATGGAAAACCAGAATTCATAGTAGTGAAATTTTGTATGAAAATATGTAATCTTGAAGACATAATATATTTTGTGATATACTGTGTAATATGGATATTATGGACATTGTAGCATTAATGCTAACTAAATCTAAAACAAACAAACAAACAAATACATGTTGCTGTCTGCCGATTACTGAAAACAGTTGAGCGAATGACAGATTCATGGTTTGGGTGTAAAAAGGAATTTTCCCACTGATGGATTTTCTTTATGAACCTGATATATGCCAGCACTTGCAAAAATTAAACGTGTGACATGTTAATAAGTCAATATTTAAGTGTAATTTTCCATAATAAGCCATAAAATATGATTATGTACTATGTTTCGTTCGCCTAATTTATAAACTACCATCCATATTTCCTGCTGAAACAATGTAAGTCCAGAACAGCTTTTCGGCTTGCTTCCATTATCAATTAACTGTGAAGTTCAAATTGCTATATTAATTTATATAAAAACTACTCTAATTACTTGTCAACGATAGTTTACGGAATCGTATGACTAAGGAGGTTTTTGCAATGACTGATTCAACTAAGATTATGATTTTCAATATTGTACAAAATACATACTATGAAGTCCATCGGTGGGCTTGAACAACGCTCCCACGTTAGTGCCATACGTCAAGATGTGCTGCCTGAACAGCCTATGCGCCGTGAGTTGCTGTACCCAGTTCGAGAACGCCTCGTCACTCTTCGCCTTCAGATGGTAGATGAATTCTTCGGCGTCGATGTCTATGCGGCGACGTTTCTGCTTTGTCGATATGACAGACAGACCGATGTCCAAAGTGCCGTGGATCTTGCCTTTGCTTATCTCCGTGGGACCCTTTCCGTACACCAGGACGCCTTTGTCGATCAAAAAGTACCGCTGGAATATAAACAAAATAGAGAATAAGCAAGTGCAAGTGCAAGCGCGGTTGTGGTAACTGAAAAGAATTTTAATTCAGCTACCAAGACGAATCTAAGGACACCTCAAATTTCAAAATCCATCCGCCAATTTGGTTCTTCGGAATTTTTATATACCCTGGGGCTGTCAAGACAAATCTAGACACATAGTATGACAAAATCCGTCAAGTCGTTTAAGCTGTAGCTTGCGAAATTTCGAACTTGAAATTTTACATTAAAATCCGCCATTTTGTTTTTATAAAATGGTAATAAAGCCAGTGTCACTTATACTGCTAAAATGAATTTAGTAACTCCACACGTTTCAAAATACATCCAGCCGTTTAAGCTGTAGCCTGTGAGGTACGAAGTTCAAGGTCGAATCTTTTTATTTAAAATCCGCCAGTATATTTGTGTCACTCGGACTGCTATGACAAATCCAACATCATATCGTCGGCAGTCTGACAATACCTGCTAACTGACATTTTTTTGAAAATGAGTTTTTTATGTAGTTGACTTCATAAATTAACGGCACATCATATGAAATAATCTGCCAACTACAGATAATTCATTTGTTTACGCTATTGGCGCGAAACAATAGCTGCGATCTTTCCCGTCTACTACTCGTATTAGCTGACGCAATACCTGCTAACGTCCAGTTGCATTCGTAAATTTGTAGGTTATTAACCACGTGTTGGCGCGCACCGCTTATTGTGTCCAGTTTTTCTCCGAATAACCAGCCAAGACTCCAGAAGTTTTCAAATAAGGGTAAGAATAAGTTTTACTTTATATGCATAATTATAGTTTTGAACAAACAACTCATCAAAGCAATTAAAATCAACGTTTTGTAATAAAGCGCAGATAGCAGTCATTGCAATTATATTATTTCTGTATAAGGAGGAACTTAGCATGTTCTGTTTCTATTGATATTGTAAACTGTTATACACTGGAAAACACAAAAGTAGTGCTTTTTACCTGTTGATAAGCATAATTATATTATTTTTATGATGTTTATGTCATCTAGGTGAACAAATGCAACTCACAGGTATGGTGCTTGTGCGGAATAAACACAAAATTATATTTTTCTTTTAGGAAAAATGGCGTCCCGAGCACAAAAAATCTTAAATCTAGTGAGAGAACAAGAAAAAACTAAATCAGCTCTCGAAGAACTTGATAATACAGTACAAACTGATTCCCAAATAGTTGTACCAGCAGTACCAAGCACCTTACCAGAAAGATATGATGAACACATAAGCACCTTTAATGGATTTGATATCAACAGTATAGAGATCGTATTGGCTGATGATGTTCTTGAAATAGATGAAGCTGAGTTCAATCTTCTGCCAGCTGAGCTAGGAATAAATGTTTGTGGTTTAGAGGATAAAGACTTAGATCTTCGCCATCGTGATCAAGATCAGCCAACCGCTGGAAGTCATGGCAATTTTAGTAGCAGTAGAAATGAAAGCGATCTTGACAGTGATTCCGTTCCAGATAATGTCTATGCAGTAGAGGACGACAGCTTCAATGATAATGCTATCTAAAGTGATAAAGAAAATAGCGCAACTGAAAATCATCCTGAAGGACAGCCGACTGTCAATGATCATCAAAAACTTAATAATGAGACTAATTGGGGTGACATGAATGAAGGACGAAAAATAAAAATTACAGCAGACAAAAATCAAAAATGAATGGAAAAGGAATAAAAGCAAATTACTAAGAATGAAAGGGGAGGATTACCTTGGATTTTCGCGTGACAAGGACAAAAACTTCAAACATAATACTCCTCGCCCAGCGAGGAAACTGGGAATGGCATGTGTTTCAAAAATTGTAATACTTTCACCGAAGATATACGAAAACAAATATTTTCCCGTTTTTGGAAAAAAATGACGTGGGATCAAAGAAAGCTGTTTGTTTCTGGACATGTCAGCCTCCAGCCTCCATCTAGGAAAACAACTGAAAATGGAAGCAGTAGACGAGAAAATACCATGACATACAAACTACATAATAATACAGAATTGGTTCAAGTCTGTCGCAAAACATTTCTCAATGCTACAGGGCTAGGACGATTCACAGTGGAAAGTTGGAAAAAAGAGAGTGTATACGATATGAACGAGTCTAAGGGAGAATTTAATAAACAGCGAAAGAATAGGAATAATAGGGTACGCGCTTTCGAGGACAGTAAAGCTTTCCTGCATTTATTTTTCGATGTCCTTCCGAAACAGCCATCTCACTATGTGAGAAAGGATACCAGTAAATTTTATTTAGAGCAACATTTCGTTACTCTGAAGCAATTGCATAATTTTTATAGAGGTTTGTGATGAGAAAAACAAGCATTGCCTGGGTATAAAGGTGTTTAAGCAGATATTTAAAGAGAAAAATCTTAGTTTGTTTTCACCAAAGAAAAATAGATGTGACATTTGCATAGAGCAGGAAAATGGTAACATTGATAGTAGTATTTGGAGTAAACATATTGAAGACAAAGAAAAAGCTAGAAAAGAAAAAAACCGAGATAAGGAGAAAGCTGTGAAAGGCGAGTGCATTGTAATTTGCATGGATCTGCAAGCTGTAAAAGTTGCTCCGTTGGTGAATGCAACAAATATTTATTTTAAAACAAAGCTAAGCTGCAACAATTTCACCATATATAATATTGTAAGTCACCAAGCCACGTGCTATTGGTTTACCGAGGTCGACTCTGGACTGCAGGCGTCGACTTTCGTTTCATGTTTGCTGGATTATTTAAACAGGCATTGCTTACAACATAATTTGCCAATAATTATTTACTCAGACGGGTGCACATTTCAGAACAGGAACAACATTATGTCAAACGCTTTACTGAATTTCGCTATCATGCACAAAGTTACTATTATTCAAAAGTATCTCACGAAAGGCCATACACAGATGGAATGCGACTCAGTGCATAGTTGCATAGAAAGAAAGTTAAAAAAACAGGATAATCAAGCTACCCAGTGATTATGTAACAGCGTCTTTAGAAGCTAGAAAAGACCATTCCCATACGAAGTGATCCAGCTGGAGCACACTTTTTCAAAGATTATAGTAAAACAGAGCTCCTTCGTTATTTGACAATCAGACCCGGCAGAGATAACCTTGTGACCGACATCAAAGCGCTATGCTATGATCCCTGCGGTGAACTGAAAGTGAAGCTTGATTTCGATAACGATTTCAAAAGTCTTCGGAGTAGACCGAAACAAATCGCTGTGACTTCAAACTACCCTAGCCTTTACAGCGATAGATTGGAAATAACACAGACTAAATGGAAGCATCTACAACACTTGAATAGCGTTATTTCCAAAGATTGCCATACATTTTATGACCTTCTTCCATACAAAAAAGATACAACTGCCGAAAACACTACTGAGTCCGATGCTTTGGATGGAAAACAAAAAACGAAGAAATGCAAGAAATGAAGTTGTATGTACTTAACTATCTAAAATATGTTCTTTATTTTCTAAAACTATTACTATACCTATGATATTGTCCTTCTTTAGGTAATAAAGTTTCTTTATAGCAATTGCTGCTAAGTCGCTAAGTTACACTGTAACAATATCTGCTATGTGATTTTTAAGCAAAGTCCAATCATATTTTAGCAAAATTAGTTTATCCTGCTCACAGTAACAATAGAATTATAATAAAGTTGATATTTCACGTACAAGGGCCACCATACCAGACCCTTGATGTGTTTTTTCATTCTCCTGTAAAATCATCCTATTTGCACTTAGCAGGTCTTGTCAGACTGTCGACGATATGTCAATCCGTCTAGCTCTTTGGCTTGTAGCCCATGAAATATACTAAGTGGCATATAAATCCACCCAGTTTAAATGGTTTTATTTTAATAAAATTTTGTATAAGGACTTAATGAAGCATAATAAGTAAATGATAAAAATTTCAAAATAATTGCACTGCTTTAAAGCCCTTTGACCTTTAATAATGTGTGGATGCACCCTGATGTGCTACGCATTCTCCAACGCGCCTAGGCATGCTTCTGATCAGGTGGTCAATGTCCTCCTGTGGTATCTCATTCCAGGCAACCACCAACTCCTCTCGAAGTGCTTTTAGAGTCTGAGGAGGACGTTGCAAATTGAGCAATCTAATACCCATCATATCCCACACGTGCTCAATTGGGGATAAGTCGGGAGATCTTGGTGGCCTTAGTAACAATGTGACATCATTATGTTGAAAGAAGTCTATTGTGAGTTTCGCAACATGTGGTCGGGCATTATCTTGTTGGAAAGTTGGATCTGCCAGGGTGTCAAGATAGGGTAAAAGATGGGGTTCTAGAACTTCGTGGATATAACGCTGCGCGTTCATGTTACCTCTGATAAAGATTAAAGGTAACCTGGAACCATAAGCTATAGCACCCCAAACCATAACTCCAACAGTGTGATGAACATGTCTTTCAACAAAAAACTGAGGATTCCTCCTTTCACCACGTCGCCTTCTAACCCTGGCACGACCATCGTGCATGCCTAAACAAAATCGAGACTCGTCACTAAAGACAATACTGTTCCATTCCTGATCCCAGAGTGACCGTTGTCTGCACCACTCAAGGCGATTACGTCGGTGTTCTCGAGTTAAAGGGAGGACCCAGTGTGGCCGGTATGAAAACAAGCCAAAACTTCTCATTCGTCGGTAAACACTTCGCATGCCAATAGGTCTTCCGTGTTTCCGTGTTCTGCAAACCATTCATTTACAATGGACCTGGTAGTGGAGAAACGGTCCCTTAAGGCCAATAATCTTAGGCGGCGATCTTCACGGTCTGTTGTTCTACGGCGGCGTCCAGTGCCCCTTGCTCTTTGCGTACGGCCTTCTCGAAGCCATGCCTGACAACACCTAACCACAGTGTCTGCACTTTATTGCACTCTAACTGCAATTACCCGAAAAGAAAGTCCAGCTTCCCGAAGTCCCACTATACGGCCCCTATCAAACTCACTAAGTTGACGAAATCGTACAGGTCTCCGTACTCTAGGCATCGTAACCGATCGTAAAGGATGTCAAGAACCAAAATCCGCCAACGTTGATTCTTTACTGCAGCTGAAATATTCATTTTTAGAGTGTTAGTGAATTAAAAAAAAAAACAGTATAAAAACCGGAATGTCCAACTGATAAGGCTGAAAATTTTTTCACTTGTTATTTACAGTAAGATAAATACATTCACCAACTTTTATTAAAATAAAACCATTTAAACTGGGTGTTCGGATTTATATGTCACTTATACAGTATATAATATTTTGGATACATAGATACATGAAAAGGTGCCATTTAGTGGCTTCAAAAATGATATAAATGGTACTCTAGGACAGAAAATCATAAACAGTCATAGGTTCTAAAATGTCCCACTATCAAGATGCATAAGCATTCTTCAAATAACGTTACAATGAAATGGTTTTCCTAGATATAATTTTCAAAGACAAACTCGTATTTTTCAAGCTGCTATACGGGTTTTACTTCTGCATTTAATCCATTTTGTTTCAAAAAATCATCAGACAAACATTTACATTTAGAATTAAATACCTGTTTCAAAAAAGTACGAAAGTCAGTAGAGGATAGAATATTTTTTTTTTCTCCAAGGTTAAAATGTCCAGATTCCTACACTCTTTGAGTAGTAGTATAAGATATATGTAATATATGTAAAATTATGTCTGGCCTTTAATTCAGCACCAGTAGTGGTAGCAATGTTCAATTTTGCTACAGCTAGGCGGCGCTGGTATTGTTGTACGTCAAACTGTCAAAAGTAGATGGGAAAAAGACACATTTGATGAAAAGGTAACATATTTTGATGATAGACATGATCCCCAACCTAACTAGAGCTACTTCGCGATTTCCATTCCATTTGTCGATCCAAAAAGCAATAATTAAAACATTAATATAAAAAATATGACAAGCTGTTTTCCTTTGTCAGGAATGTTAGTCACTTCAAGAACTGACCAAAATATACGTCACTTCGTTATTTGAATCTGACAAATCACGCCTACGTTTAACCTTACATTGAATTTTGCCGCTACAGAACTCAAACACCAAAGTATGGTAAAACCTAATAGTAGTAGTGGTGACTTTTGACCCTTTTTGCCCACCCCGTTCTACCCACACTGTACTACTCCACACGCTTAAATACTGGCAATTGATTATTGAAAAAAACAGCTCCAGCGATGAGACGTATCTATTTAATCTTGCACCAATTGGTGTATAGAGGCGACTAGTAGAATTGCACAGTGACCAAAAGCATTTGGCAAAGTCCAGAAACTCTTAAATTTCAGTAATGAACCCTCGATTACACAGGCCAACAAGATTTTTACCCAGAAACCAGAGTATACTCTGCCGAAGGTTCCAAACTAAATTTCGTCAAATGTCATAGGTTTAGTTAAGCCACATGGTAAATTTGACCTACATTTCGTCAAATGCCACAGGTTTAGTTAAGCTACACAGTAACTTTGACACAAATTTCGTCAAATTCCATAGGCTTAGTTATGCCACATGGCAAATTTGCCCTAAATTTCGTCAAATTCCAGGGATTAGTTAAGCCACATGGTAAATTTGACATAAATTTCATCAAATCCATAGGTTTGGAAGAGCCACATAGTAAATTTGACCTAAATTTCGTCAAATTCGTTACCCAAACCATATGCCCAGAACCCATCCTACCCTATCAAGGCCGAGTTTAACGTTCTTACTTTCGATTGCACAGTTTTCTCAAAATGAAAAACTACTTTCTTTTGATAAAGCTGAACCGATTTAGCTTACAATATCAAGAACTTACCCAAACCACAAGCCCCCAAGTCCCAATCCTATCTAGACCGAAAGGTAAAGATATTTAAGCAAATAAGCATTTGACAGGGCAGGCTTGTACTTTGAAATGATGTCTATGACTTTTTGAAAAACAAATATTTCGCCACACTATAACCTGAAATAATGGCAAAAATTGCTTTGAACTTTTAGGTTATGATATCCCAGAAACTAGAACTAATTGATAATTTTGGACCCCGGATTGGAATACAGCACATCAAAAACGTACGGGAAAGTATACTCTGTTTTCGAGGTTAGAGGGTCGGCCTGTGATATATTTGTTGCATATATGGAATTTTATGTAAATATTGAACTCAAACATTCACAAAAATGCTAAGATATATACATTCGATTTTCCCAGGAAGGTGAAACCAAAGATATACCTCCCGAAAATTGCGGGGATTTACTCGAATTATTTTGATTGACTTATGCATTGGTTGTAGTAGCACTATAATTTTTTAGTTCCAATAAATGGTCTACATATATCCTTTCCACAGACCAAAAATAATTCAAGCGAGTGGATGATCCATACAAGTTCGTTCCTATATTATCGGTACATGGTGCAATACCCTTGAATATTAAGTACCCAGTAGTTATATCAGCTAATTTTCGTGTTGTGTAGTTTGAGTTGTTTTTATGTATCAAAATGTTATGCATGTTAAACGTGTGTTTGTATTGCTCAACTAATTTTTATATCTTTCAACTCTGAAGAAGTATTTTTCTAGCAACTTATATTAACTGTAAATTCATATACTTATGGATTTCTATTTCAAACAATCATATAATAATGTAAATGGTAGTAGATTGACTTTCAAAATAAATTTATTGTGAAAACATGCCTTATATAAAACACTGTTAATCACAAGATATTAAGTAGCCCATTTTTCTTTTTACACTATTATTCAGGAGAACAAGTCTTGTAAGCGTAATTCATTTATGAACGAAAAATCATTGTATCCATCGTACACTAAAAAATGTATTCTCTTTTTAGTAATATTGTTCCTAAATTTAATAAAAGTTTATGCAAGGTGTTTCAGAAAAACGAGGTAATATTTATAGGGCGTCAAGTAGATAAAAAAACACGAAAGATTCAAATAACTGTGACTCCCAAAATGCAACATAGCCTTGTTACAGGGTGTTGGAATTATAATTTCGAAATCTAAAAATTTATTGCCGCAGTGGAAACTTGAAATTTTGTACATATACTAGAGATCATAGTCAATCCCGAGACTACACTAATGGCGAAGAAATTGGGATATGTTTACTCCTTCAGAAAAATTGTTTTCAACGGCCTTAATTTTGTGAAACATCCATTCAATTCTAAATAAGGTATCCAATCGAGTCGCCTCTCTTGAGACATTTTTGGAAAGAATGAATGATACAATTTCTACAACAAAACATACCTAAATGAAAGATGAAAATGCGTTATTAAAAACAAAAATATCGTCAAGTAGGTTGACTCCGCACTTCCCGCGCAACGCCCTTATCAGTTCATAGGGAATATGTTCTGCAAAAACTAGACTCTCTGAGAAAAAAGTCAGTCAAACAGGTCCATACAATTAGTGCATAGACAATATTTTTCGAAATTCTCAGGGCGTAGAATTACCAATGTTGGCAGGGTAGAAATGTTCCAGCATCATAAAATTGAGAAAAACCCTCCCACCCCTTACAATCCCCACCCCCAAGTTTTTGTACCTCTAAAATTTTTTTTCCAAAAATGATCAGGATACTTTGAACCGCCAAAACAGTTTGAGCGATTTTTATTTTTTTTTTCTCGTTTCAAGCCTTTTTGTCTGACGCCACTGAACCGATTTTCAAAAACTACAAAGCTTTTACGTCCTTGGCATAGTAGTAACATTGTGTCAAAATTTCATCGACACTTCTTAAGTTATAGGCGGTTATAAGATTAGCGACCAGCCAAAATGGCATGGTTTTTCGTGATGTACGTCAAGTATCATCCAAAGACATTATATCCCAATTACGAAATTTCTCTAGATTACAATACTTCCCACCAGTAGGCGTGGGAAGTAAAAACGAACTGGGGTAGTTATCGAAACAGATGGAAAAATTGTCTAGGTAGGAATTTTGGATATTAATTACGTTCTTTCGTTCACAAAACAATTATTTCTCAAACCAAGTCCTTCATTGATCCATATCATTAATTAATGATGGGGGTTTTAATGACCAGTTTCTCGCACCTAGTTACATGAACACCATCAATCAAAATGTATTAGATTGGTTTTCTATTACCTATAGATTATTGAAGTCTGCCCGCTATACCGCATCACTGAATCAACGAATATACCCTACCCCAGGACACACAGCTGTTGACAACGGTAGTTTGCTGTGGCATCAAGAAAGCCACAATAGACGTCTTAATGGTAAAGTGTTCTTACGGAGGTAGAATCTTTTTTTTTGAGTAGATACTTTGTACCATGTACCTATTCAGATTGTTAGATGCATTCTAAAATATTTATAATTACATATGTTACACTTGAACGTAAAATTGCGAGCTATTTACATTTCGGTGTTTCCATTTAAGAAAGCTGTATTGTCCTTCAAATGACCTTGGAAGTCATAGTCAATGTCACGTTCAAGGTTACTATTAGATGACCCATTCTGAAACATATTTCGAGATATTTTGATGTATGCATACATTTTGGACACCCTGTATATGTACGCACCACATCGGTGCAAGATCAAATGAGACATCGCATCGTCTGAACAGGTCTATATCAGTAGACAAGGTGTTGGAACAATGGAGTTAGCAAAAAGGGTTAGAGGTGTCCTACCTAGCAAACTTTTAGCAATAAAGGAATTCTATGAAAGTCATGAAGTAGTGAAAGATACAGAATTATTGAATCAAACAACATGACTCTATTGTTCATATTTCCCACCACACTGTCCCCCCATCAATACTGTTACTATTAGTTATGAATATGCATACATACAGCTTTAGCCAATATTTATTTGGCACCCTCAATAAAATTACCACACTCCTGTGCTGTTCGAAAAATGAACAAATACTCTTTTTCAAAGGGTTACCGGTGTCACAAAACGCAATTCAAAACAATGGACAGCATATTTTCTGGATCATAAAAAATCTAGTGCATAAAATAATAAACTATGTATTTTTATTTCAGACCCCCTTTTTTAATATTAATAAAATTAGTCTCGAAAATCGTGTAAAAATCCAACTTTTACATAAGCAAGGGAAAACTCAAAAAGAAATTGCGAAAACGCGTAACTAGTAAAAGCAGATTTATTTTTCTTTACATCCGAAATATGCAGTGAGTTATACGGTTCCTAATACTTTTGGCCAAGGCTGTATGTGGAAATATTTACTGGTAATATGATCATGAAACAACATAGTTAATGTGAATGCAATTTGATGACAATGGATTTCTGATATCACAGCATACACGATAAATTAGCCAGTCTGTTAATTAAGCATGTTTTATTGCTTTGCTGATAACAACAGACATACATACACTATTAGAAGTACACGCAGAAACCATCAAATTGAATAGATGACTTATTAAATACCCAGAACCATCTAGTTTAAGTGCATTATATAAATGTAGTGGAAATAAATCAAGTTTATTCAACCTCCTAAGTTAAAAATTGCATCAAATTTCGCATTGCTTCTCCACTGAACCCTATAAACGAACGTTCAATACTTCAATCCAATCCTGTGACGCTTTCCTGTCACAAAACAGAAAGGAAAATAATCTTCCTAGCATTTCCTCCCCGAATATATTACAGTTGGTATAAAAATAAATTAACTACGACGGATCCTCCTTCATTTCAATATCCTGATATGAAGATTCATCCAACAATTACATCCAAATCAATTCATAACTTGTCACGGATCCTCCTTCATTTCAATATCCTGTTATGACGATTCATCCAACAATTATTTCCAAATCAATTCATAATTTGTCGCAAAAAATATCAGGATAAAGATTCTCACAGAAAGCTAATTCACTAATTAGGATGTTTCCCAGTTTTTAAACGCTTTTAAAATGATATTCTATGTAAAGCGAAGTACAGAACTGATTTTTTTAATATCTCAAAAATGGCAAAGTTAGTTCTTATCTTACTGGAGCCTGTGGCTGAATGATGACGTCACATTACACCAGCTACCATCGCCATCACAAAACTATGCGTAAGCTTCGTGCTATTTACAAACGTGGTTCTGCCCCGTATTTACGATTTACGGTAAAAATGGGCAAAAATAGGTCAGATCTTCGACTTACAAATAATCTATTGTATCTAGGTGTACTAATACCGGCACATCAGTTCCAAAAAACACTTTTAACCTGTGCGAAAACATGGAAGAATTGAAATAAGTGGTGCAGGGAAATAACATTGTGCTGCTTGTAAATATAATTTTAAGATGTCAGTAGGTATTTAGTTCATATGGTAAAACGGGTTAAAATAAATATTAGTGTATGTGCCTAACTTGATTGATGTAAACGAGAACGGGAATAGATTTGATTATTGCGTTGATTTCGAGACAATGAGAAAATTGTTATAGTGATCATGGATGGAGGGGGAATACTCGTTGAGCCCTGTCTGTGTCGACGTGGAGATGCATAGGCGTGGTTCAGAAAGCAAAAGTGCTAAACATTTGTACTGTCACGTTTTAAAATAATCAGCTATATTGAGATGTGGAAAAATGGATTGCAGAGTCGAAGATATGTATAGTTATAATTATATACAATAATTATATGACATTGTATCACTTGCCAATCGACACATGACACTATATGACAAAATTATGTAAATCAATAATAAATAAATGATACGTTTTTCGTAATTCATAGTGAATCCAAAAAATTTAAAAAAATCCATCAGAGTCTATTTCAAATACTAGCATGTTTGTCAGACACCCAGTTGAGAAATATGTCAATTTTGGCTTCAACTGACAGTATACCTTGAAAACATATAAAACGGTAATTTGAATGAAATCGCAATTTTTGCAAATATTATTTGTAAACGCGGCACAAACATGTGATGGTTTATATCCTACAACGGGCATTTCTGAGGTTCATCTGCGTTATAGGTTTAGTTGGTCACTCCTTAGAGGCGAATTCAATTTTCCTCAATATTTTTACATAAACTGTTGCATAGCAATAGCTAGTATGTACCTATTATCACAGTTAAATTTCAATGCACCGCTATTCAGGCTTAGATCTTACCCATACTTCAAGTTAGATCTCTGCAATAAAAATTTAGGATTAAATTCTCCATTGTCTTACATGCAATCTAATTTCAATATTATCAGTGACGTCTGTGATGTCAATGTTGATTGACTGGTCTTTTTGTTGAATAAATCAGCTGAACGATATGCTCAGATGAATTATTAATTATGATTTATTGATTATAACATTATGTAATCGCTTCTTTTTCTTATCTTCTTGTTTTTTAGATACGTAGTCATATTATTTTTGTGAGTTCATAGTTTGTCTTGTAAATGGAATCAATTTCAGTTGGGCATTATTATTATTATTATTATAGTCATAACCCTCCTATATAAATTACGCGCAGAAAATGTTCCTAAATCAGGCAAAGCTGTAATGAAACGATCTCACCTATATTTAGCTCCAAAATTGTATGAACATTTACCAAATGATTTAAAACAATAAAAACATAAGGCCTCAAAAAAATTCAAAGAAAAAGATTAACACGCTTGAAAGAAACAACATTCATGGAATAATCTCAAATAATCTTTTTCTATTTCTGTTCTTTCTCTTTTTATGTATTGCAATTCAACTTAGAATTGATCCATGCACAGGCATTGTGCTTCTTTGGATGAATTATATTTATTTATTCGTTTTATATTACTTGAATTTATAGAGTATAATTATTTAGATTTATATTTTTTAAGAATCGATATTTAATCAGTTGAAACTCAACTTTGAGCAAGATCAAAACACTTTTTGCAAACATAGCCGCCTTATTAGAACCGCTATTTCGATTTTTAAACAATCGATATCAAATTCGTTATAATCGACCCTGAAAATACCAAACAACATGAAATTTAAAAACAATATTTTTTTTGCTAAGATGTACACCGTATTGAACCCTTCATTTCGATCTTTGACAAATGGATATCATATTAGTTATTAGCAACCTCGAAAATGTAGAAAATGATTTTTTTTGTGAAAATTAGTCTTTTTATTCTTTCTAATTCTGACCATATTTTACTTTTGAACTACTGTGGCGTCGATTAAGTGTGAGCTTAATTAAAAATGTTGATGCGTGCCAGAGCAAAAATTTTTGGCATAGTATGTAGTAGTAGGATAATTCTCTAATTATGTATGTATTGGCACAAAAAACCTTCCATTTTATTTTTTGTATATCTATAATATCGTACAGCAGACTATGCCAAGATATGACCAACTTATTCCGACTGGTCAGTTTGACTGCTAAGTATGGATGCGATAGGTATGCAAGAGCCGTCACGTCGTCTAGCCGCGTCAGTACCGTGGCCCAGAAGCCACTTATGTCATGTGAAGTCACGCCCCAACCTCGACGCACGAGGGCGATCGGCTACAGCAATCAACAGGGAAAGTGTCGTAACTTCCTTAAATTGCAAATCATCGGAATAATTCAGATTTGTGAAGATACCACTTACACCATTATATGCAAGTGAAACTAGCTGTATTTTCAACTATAGTATCTCCCTAAAACAAACACAAAAAAAATAGTAATCCCTCAGACTTAGTTTTTGGACATTTCTGAGGCTCCCGATCATTTCCAGAAAATGTCTTGTAGTGCGTAAAAGTTGGGGGTTGGAGGTTTTAGGGGGGGGGCAATGTACCTCAATGATTTCCTGTACATTTGCTCCTGACTCTTAGAATGATAGAAAACTGTTTTCGATTCGCGTCTCTGCATCTGCGCTGTGGGTTTACCGGCGGGCGTACCAGACTCATTGAGTGTCCTGTCATTACTGCCGCGCTGCTGCGTCGTACGGCCAGATGTGGGAGATCGGCAACGTTGTCAGATCGACAGTACTACCAATAGGGCAAGAAAATGATGTCTGTGGACTAACCGAACATACATGTCCATAACTAGCTTTTTTCTCAGAGGGTCTAACTTGTGCTGAAAATGAACTGATGATGGGGATAGTGCAGAGTCAACTTACTTGACGCCATTTTTTTTAAGATTCACAATAGAACACTGGAGAAGTCGTTTTATTTGCATCGTCAAGTTGGCCCAATTGGAATTCTTTTTGAGCCTAGATGGCATGACCCTGAGATTGTTCACTTTTTAAGTTTTATTAAGTACGAAATATTATAAAACATATGGATTTAGGCATTGATCAAAGTAATCTGAGTTCTCAAAAAATATTTTTAGGTATGTTTAACTTATCTAGAATCAGATCAAACATAAATGAATTTCAGTATATTCGAACCTCCAAAAAATATATTTATTGCTCAAGATTAGAAATACTCTGTAACAAAAATGATATCATCAATTCCAAGTACAGTATACACTCTGTACGTGTGATTACAGATATGCAATACAAATATCTAATAATTAACAGTAAATCATAAGTAACAATTAAGTGCTTATATATACTTATGTATATATTCCTACTTTAATTATATTGTACCTGTGATCCAGTATACATATTGAGACAATGTCTGTTGACACATTTATTGATTAATAGAAATATGGTTTTATGTTTCAGGCCCACATTCATCATTTGATTTGAAACGACTATAGACTTTTTTGGATTAAACTGTTCATATTCAGGTATGTCCAGAGACAGTCAATAAAGTGTATTTAAGTGTACTTTATTATTTTACTTTCCCCTCTGCAGTTTTTCAAAAAAGCTAACAATTTCGTTAGTAGTAAACTATAAAATGCATGTAAAATATGTAAAATGTTATGTCAACATGGCAAGATATAAGTAGACCAAACCAGACATAGTGATGGAGAGTAATTTGCAATTTAAGCTAAATGCTACTTCCAACTGGATGATTGATGTTGCACAATTCTGCCACTTTATTAGTTAAATTATTATAAAATATGATAACTAGGAGAGCTGTAATAAAGAATTTATATCACATAGAATGAAGACCAACAAATATTTTGAAATATCTCAAAATTATTATTGATATACTGAAGTAAAATTTTATTTGCAAAGTGAAGTTAGGGCAAAGAACAAATATAATCCATTATTAAGTAAAATTTATTCTTAGTTTCATGTAACTAAACTAAATACTCAAAAAAGCAATTATTTTGCATTTTTAAATATAGTTGTTTTCAGGGTATTTAAACTAGGGATTGACCAATACTGTAAGATATTTGAATTGGACAATATACCCATATGGCAATATAGGCCAACTGATGGTTAGATTCAAACTGAAAAAACTTGTTTCATGTAGTTGCTTGCAACAGATAGAAATAATAATACAAACTCAGGACAATAAACACAATATTTCATGATGTTTCCACATCTGTTAAAGAAAAAATGACATGACATTCAGCAGATATTCTTAAATTTGATATGACTTTGGATGATATTAAGTGATAAATAAGAGTGAAATAATTTATGTATTACTTTAGAAGGACATTATGACAAGTGTACAAACTTTTACTGAAAAAGGCTTTTAGTATTAATACGAACATTATTTTTAACCATTCCAATTATTAATTATATCTTACAAAAAAAAAATCATTTCATACAATGATTCAAGGCATTTTCTAAGCATGGCACCAAGAGATGTTCTAGACTAAAAAAACTGTTCTAAGTAACAATGAATTATGAGATCAATGTTGCATAACAAATATAATAAAAGCTTCATAAATTCAATGTCATTTCACCTATCTCATTATCATCATATTATTCATGTTATGATAGATTTAAAATTGCTAAAGATTTGAAAGGTATAAGATAAATGCAAAGAATGCATAGTATTTAAATGGCAATTAATATATTACAAGAATGCTGAATACGCAAGATAATTTTAAAGCAGGTCAAGTCCAAGGAAATTTGGATGTTTGCCATATCTGTGTGAGAATCTATAGTAATAGCTATTGCAGTATACACATAATTTTATCTTAAAATAGACATACCTTATGCCATCCTTTTAGGGGCCACTTCCTTTTCTTATGCAGATATCCATTGAAAGGGTTAGGTTTATTTTCAAAACGTTGACCATCTTTCAACCCAGCCATGATCTCCCATTCAGAGCCCCTACGGTTTTTCTTCCTCCTTTTCTCAACATTTCTCTGCTGATTTTGTTCAGTGACACTCTCAGCACTCAAGCTGTTAGTGTCAACACTTGCATCAGAGTCACTAGCAGTTACAGTGCTGTTTCCTATTTTCAGCTTGATTTTGCCCAATTGAGGGCTTTTCCTATTATCACTTGTAGCCATACTTGCTCACTGAAATTTAAAAGTACAACTGCATGTTACTGATCAACGGTAGGTACTGATTATGAATACCATTCTATAGCTCACCTTTGTCACCAGTGTTTGGCATTGAAGGAATATTATTATCAGTGTCGAGCTAGTAACACAATAATGCAAAACAGTGCTTCTTTACAAGTTTAGATGTTAATTCAAATGAGAAAATAAGCAGTCCTACATAGCAATTTAGGTTAATCATACCGATTTTTGTTCAAGGTTGTTGATGAAGTACTATAAATTTTAATACATAGGATTTATTTTTACTTTCGTTGACTAATAATCATTTATGCAAATCTGTATTAGGTCACATCGCAAAATTAGTAAATAAAGTTGTACTCACCCCAATCCTATATCCCTGCAAAAACACACAATAATCACAGCAAAACCAGTTGCGAATTTGTATCATATTAGATTGTACTACTTTTACACATTCTCCTACAGATTTATTTGCTGGGGGACGTGAAATGATCACAATTAAATTGTATTTTTCCTTTAGAAATTCCTAAAAACACCTAACCGAACAGCGCTGACATTCTACTGATTTTGCAGGTCTGCCAACTGACCAGTACCAGTATACAACAACGAATTGTCAGTTTATTTTTGACACTTGTCACGTGCTTGTCACACTAGCCGTTACGTAAGAATATAATGCGTTGTCACGTCTAATTTTATTCTGAGAATGTGCCACAACATGAACCAATATTGAGCTTTAAGGGGAGGCTGCATAGATATGACTGATAACGGCGGTTGGTCAAATAAGCAATTTGAGGATAGACACAATTTGAATTTCAAGCATACCCTTCTCTTTATTACTAAACGGAACATAGCGACCGAAAAGTTAAATAGCTATGAGATGACATACATAACTTCGGTTTTCATAAAAATGTATATGTAAAGTGGTTTATGAAAACAGAACTTATTGTCAATAACATGTGTGTCATCTCATAGATGATTAACTTTTAGGGACGCAGAAGATCACAGGATTTAGTTTAGCAACAAAATGGAAAATTAAATTTTTCGTAACATCAAATTACATATTTGACCAATCAGCGTCGTCAGTCGTATGTCTCTGCAGCCTCCCTTAAGCTTCACAATGGTTCAATTTTACGCAGTTCACCTCACTGCCGATAAGTAGAGACAATGAAATTTGGCAGATTTCAAATTTAAAAAATGGAGATTATCATCTTTTCACAATTTCATAATATATTGGGCATTAAAAATAAGCTTAATTTTTTTAATTGTGCAAATCAGTAGTTCCCGAGATATCTTATGGCAAAGGCAAATATATAGAAAAACTTAATACAATTTATAACATACCTGCTGCTGTGATACAAAACGTTGTCATAAAGTTGTATATGTAAAGTGGCTTATGAAAACAGAAGTTATTGTCAGTAACATGTGTGTCCTCTCATAGATATTTAGCTTTTAGAGTACTACGCAGAAGATCACACGATTTAGTTTAGCAACAAAAGGGAAAATTAAATTTTTCGTGGCATCAAATTACATATTTGACCAATCAGCGTCGCCAGTCGTGTATCTCTGCAGCCTTCCTTAAGCTTCCTCTTCACGATGGTTCAATTTTACGCAGTTCACCTCAATGCCGATAAGTAGATACCTACAATGAAATATGGCAGATGACAAATTTTAAAAATGGAGATTATCATCTTTTCATAATTTCATAATATATTAGGCATTAAAAATAAGCTTAATTTTGTTAATTGTGCAAATCAGTAGTTACCGAGATATCTTATGGCAAAGGCAAATATATAAAAAAACAATACAATTTATAACATACTGTGTTATATGCTGTGATACAACGTTGTCACTTTTGTAAGCAGTGATAGTCAAATTAGTAAAAAGTATGCACTAAAACTACGTAATTTTCGCGACAAACAATGCAATGTAGACATACAGGCTTGGTTCCCTCTAACATATTTGAGTTCGTTGGAATAGTTTGCTCAAAAGTTTTCAAAACCTTCAGATTCATTGACAGAGGTCACGTATGTGAAATAGGTTAAGCTAGTTGTCAGCAGATTCATGTCGATAGTGAACAATAAATAGCAAGCGTAACCATTTGTTTCTGTATATGTATCTAATAGTAGCGCAAATAAGCGTGATAAAATAAAATTTCCTCCAAAAACCACAATGTCGATTACAAGTCTGAGAAATGATTTCATTTTGATAGTCGCCAATCTGATGAAAGTGCTTCCAGTCCTCTGATACCTGTAGCCTGTAGCATGTACCATGCATCAATGGCAGTTGGAGCGATATTGTAGGAGTGCTAAATCAATGTATGTACGTATATGCTAAAAAATATATACTTTTTTGTATATGTTTGCCTTTTTCAAGTTGATTGACCGGTATTTGCCAGTTCGTCAACTGTAGCGTCTAATACACAAACACATTGTTATTTATTGGTACATATTGACCCAAAATGTGTAGC
The DNA here is from genome assembly GCA_963669975.1 of Acanthoscelides obtectus. NCBI lineage: Eukaryota > Metazoa > Arthropoda > Insecta > Coleoptera > Chrysomelidae > Acanthoscelides > Acanthoscelides obtectus. The sequence continues at coordinate 92,510,595 of CAVLJG010000004.1, forward strand.
AGTTGCGGATCTTATATAAGGTCTCTGGGGCCCGAAGCACAATTTTCGTGAAGGGAGCATGTGGACCCACAAAAGCGGCCAGGGACCTCTGATAATCTGATTGGACCTTAAAATTTGCATTTTTAGTAGGATTTTGTTTATAACTTGAAGGATTTGGAGTCCTCTGGGAAAATTTGCAACCCGTCACTCTTCAAAAACTTTTGTGTCAGGTATACTGTCACAAAAGGTTATCTGTTGCCGATGATCCCACTGAGAAAAATTCCTGTGGGCGTCCATTGAATGGAGTGGGGGGCCCCTGTATAGTTGAAGAGTAGGCGGTTAGAACGTAATTATTTTTGAAACGCAATTTTTATCTATTCTGGGGTCACATCTTCTGATTTACGTATAGTGTATCAACTGCATGATCATTCTTCGCAAGCCTAAAGATATCTAGAAATGTGTTTGCATCACACTGGCAACATCGCAACTATTGCCCAACATTCAACTGTTTTCTAAAATAACTAATCTCAAAATCACGTGTCTTCAAACTTACAGACAACAACACTAAGGGCACGTTTACATCGAGCGCGCTTCGCTTGGAGCTGTGCGCCTCACTTCATGTCAAGCGAACCTCTATGCGTTCGGGTTCATTCATATCGGAGGCGCTTCGCTTTTCATACCTCGACTGTTATTAAAACACACTTTATATTTAAAGACGCATTTTCCAAGCATTTCACCATGGCTCCTTCACGAGTTAAGAAGATATTACTACTCGAAAGTATTGCGTTGAAAGTGAATAGAAAAAAACTAAAACGATCGTGGGTGCATGAGATTAATATATGTAGGAAATCGTTCGGAGAATTCTATCACCTCTATCGAGATGCCAGAAAATATCCAGAAAAATTTTATGAATACTTGAGGATGTCAAAGGAATCTTTCGACCTTCTCCTAAGCCATTTGGATCCTTATTTATGTGGGATTGGAACCAATTTCCGTGAAAGGATTTCAGCAGAACAACGTTTGGTTATAACATTGAGGTAAGCCAAAATAAAATTATAGTGTTTATGAAAAACTGAGTTTTATTTTATTAAAAAATACATTTGTCCGAATAAAAATGTTACGCGTTATATCCTGAAAAAAAACTTCGCATAGGGGTGTCCAATTCACTACCTTCAGATACATTGTGTGTGGTCGGATCCGGATGTGTTGACTGTATCGGTATGTGATGATGGTATGTATGATTGTCCGAAGCGGAACTTGAGGGAGCGGGGAAGGTAAAGACACGTGCCGGAGGTTGTCCACAAACATTTTGTGAAACTTCACTTTCATGCTCCTCAACTTGCTGAAGAAGCAGTTCCTGAAACTTTAATCTTAGACGTAATCTTCTTGAAGCAGGAAGACTCTTCATGTATGGCAAAAGACTCTTTAGGAACAAAAGATCATCATCATTTTCTTTAAGTGATTCAGACTCTAGGAGCTCAAGTTTCCGTTTTTCTAACATTATTAGTTCGCTATTGTCGTTTTCTGTTGCCAGTTGCTTCTTTCGCTTCTGCGCCCCCTTCCGAGTTTCAGAAGTAGAAGATAATCGGCTTGCAGACCTTGAAGGTGCTTGACTGCTGGTCGATGGCGGTGACAAAACATTGTCAGAATCTTGCGACTCTACGTCCTGTATATCATTATATTCTAAGTCAATATCTTCTGTGACCCTTTCCGCTTCTATATTTGCATCCCTCAGTGGGGTTTGCAGATGGTCTTTTAAAAATAACAAAAGAGAATAATATTGCCAAGGACTTGCTACAGCTTCATTTGCTCCACTGCCTGATCTGGGTTTTTCTAACTTTTTTGTTTCTCTGTTAAAGTAGTCCCTCAAGTATTTCCATTTATTTTTAACAGTTTGAACTGAAACAAAAATTGCTATTAACACCAAGCATATTTTATGTATGTTTGTTGCAGATTTCTTGCTACTGGAGAATCCTATCGATCCCTAGCTCTACACTTCAGATTGGGGGTGGCAACAGTTTCAAATATTGTAAATCATACATGCATGGTAATATGGGATACCATGAAAAGTGATTACCTACCAAAACCTACACAAGCAACGTGGCACAATAAATCACAACAATATTGGACCAAATGGAATTTTCCAAATTGCATAGGCAGTATTGACGGCAAACATATTGAAGTTAAATGTCCCTCCAATACCGGATCTCTATACTATAATTATAAGCAATATTTTTCAATATTACTTCAAGCCCTAGTTGATGCTGACTGTAAATTAATTGCGGTTGATATTGGGAGTTTTGGACGCCAAAGCGATGGAGGAAATTTTAGGTCCTCGTCGCTTTTTCGAGCATTAGACAGAAAAGAGCTTGACGTCCCACCTGATCAATGCTTACCACAAACAAATATAAAAGCCCCATTGGTTATAGTAGGCGATGAAGCTTACCCTCTGCTTCCATACCTAATGAGGCCATATCCTAGAAGAAATTTAGATAATTCAAAAAGAATTTTTAATTATCGTCTCTCCAGAGCCCGGCGATGTGCTGAATGCGCATTTGGCATAATGAGTGGCAAATGGCGAATTTTACTAAAACCTATCGAAACAAAAATTGAGACAGCTATAAATATTGTAAAGGCCATTTGTATTTTGCACAATTTTGTTATAGAACAGGAGGGATTTAAGACAAATAAGGAATGTCAGACGGGCTTTAGCGGCGATATTAATCCGAGTACCTACACACACTCCCAGTATCGCTTTTCCGAAGATGCAAAGAGAACCAGAGAAATATTAACAAATTATTTTGTGACTACTGGTGCAGTTGAGTGGCAGAATCAATTTTCTTTCGTACAATAAATGTATTATATAGTATTATCTTTGAGTTTCTATTCCCTAATTATTTTGTTCTTTAACTACTCTGCCTTAAAAATTAAAACTGCTACTACCTCATACACACGATGGTTTATACAGATGACGTATCGCAAACCACTTATACATAGAATAAAAACACGAATACGCCCCTATACATGGAAACCAAAACCGATGCAAAAATACGGACAACAAAAAGAAGACATCGACACATTCTAAAAGTTGATATATTATATCCATCCCTAGTTAAAACATAATATGAACTCACCATCTTTTCCAACTTCGTCTCCTATTTCTTTCCACATTTTTTGTAACGCGTATACATTTTTATGCAACGCATGCTTCGGATTCCATATTGCCTCTCGTTTAAAAACGGCGGTGATAATTTCTTCTTCCATTGTGTTTATGCAGATAACCCTCGGAGTTGTCTGAACAAGCGAGGCAAAACGCAACGCAAAACCAACACATCGCGTTTTCCACCGCTCCGCATAGTATAACGTAAGGCACAGCGCGTAGCGCCATGCGCGCGGTCTGAACACATTCATTTAAAGCTGTGTTGTCGTTCCTCTCGCTTCCTACTGGGCTGTAAAGCAAAGCGCACAGCTCCAAGCGAAGCGCGTTTGATGTAAACGTGCACTTACATCAGAAATTCTTAGTATTTTTCGAATCGTCTCTATATGAACGTTTATCTAGACTATGTAAAGAAAGTAGTTACGCAACATTTTATGTGTGTTGAACGTGCACTGCGTATCCCCAGATTCTAAAGTTGGCAACAAAACCTGTTTGTTTTTGGCATTTGGCGATCGATACTTGACGTTTCTCAACATTTCCAAAACAAATTAATCTGACGTTACGTGATAACCACACGGCCAAGTAAAAGGAGCACGATCTCGTTCACCGCTTACGGTTTAGTACATTTATCAGTGCAGTGTCATTCGGATTATCGCATATTCCAGCAGTTTTCGAGTGCAAGTTGCATATGCAAAACCATAGCTAGACCTTACACTTTCTTTTTATCGGCAGTAAGCCGCATGATGTCAACTTTTTCTGGTTCAATCCGAACGGAAAGCCCAGATCTCTCAACAAGGAGGAAGTACCATCAACACATCGTGAGAATATACTGAATTTGAAAGTTTACATAAGCGAAAAATATCCATCATGCCGGCGGTGCCTCTAGACAGGTTGCCCCTGCCTAATTTGAGGGCATACTCTATGATAAGTGTTGTGGCTCTTTCCATGTGTATCTACTATGCCACCCAGGTGATCAAGGATCCTAATTGGAATAAAATGACAGAGGTTGATGGAAAGAGCAATTTGCTACCAGTGCCCAGGAATGCTTCTAGTACGGACAGCAAGTCATTTGGACAGTTTGTTTCAGATATATTTGCAGTAATGATTCGGGAACCAATCTGTGTTTGGGTAAGAAGTTTTTCTTAGTATTTTGCATGCAGTCAATGTCAAAGTGGTCAATAACTCCCCCTTGGGGGGTGTTGGAGATCTATGGAAAGGTGATATAGAGCCTAGAGAGGAAATTAAATATAAAAAAATTTAATTTAAAGGGATTTTAGGAGGCACCAGATAATAATTTGTTTTTTGTATCATAATAGATTTTCTAAGTTGGGGCTTAAGCTATTCAGGTGGCAATTATGGCAGTTGTATTGGACCCAATTTCCATGACCATAACCTCGTCCCCTGAAGGGAAAAGTTCCTATTTTTATGTCTCAGGCAAAAGCCTGAAAAAGGCTGATAAAATATCAACCATAACGCTAACCTTGGAACAAGTTGTTATTTTTCAATAACTGCATGGCTCTTCTCCTTGATGTCTAGACAGAGGCAGATTATATCTTCAACATAATACTTCTTGCTAAATGTTCTTTCTTAATTTTGGAAGTTTTGGTACAACTTTTAAACTTACATCTAGTATAAAATACATGTATGCTGAAAGTGTCATTATTTGAAACCAAGCTAGATACTTTTCTATCTTGTAAAAACACACCTATACTATGCTTTTTTTTGATATATATTTAGTTAATAAAAAAATTAAAATTTACTAACTTTTGTTAGTAGATTGTACATATCTATGGGGTTGTCCAAAACGGACGCAGGAAAGTAAACGCATATTAAAACAAGAAAGATTGATATTCAAATCAAGTTGGGTACTTTATTTTGAAGGTTCATTTATACCATTTATGTATGAAAAATAATATCGCTCAAATGTTCACCACGACTGGATTTACAGACGTCCACGCGATGGTCGAAATTTTCAATGACATTTTGCAACATGGTCGGTTCTATGGCATTTATCTCGGCAATGATGTTGTTTTTGAGTTCTAGGAGGGTGGCTGGTTTGTTGACGTAGACTTTGCTTTTCAAATATCCCCATAAAAAGAAGTCCAAGGGAGTCAAATCGGACGATCTTGGTGGCCATGGCACATTTCCTCTGCGCGAAATCACGCGATCTCCGAAGAAGGACTGCAATCGATGGATATTGACGTTGGTTGTGTGGCATGTTGCACTGTTTTGTTGGAAATAAACATGGTCCATATCCATTCCTTCAAGTTGCGGCAAAAAATAGTCCTCTATCATCACGTGATATCGCTCAGAATTGATGGTAACGGCGTCCCCGGCCGCATTTTCGAAAAAGTAAGGTCCGATGATGCCTTTTGACCACAATGCACACCAAACAGTCACTTTTTGAGGATGCATCGGCTGCTCTTGATTATCACGGGGATTTTCGTTCGTCCAGATGCGGCAGTTTTGCTTGTTTACCGTCCCATTCAAAGTGAAATGCGCTTCGTCGCTGAACATGATTATTGATGAAAAATTGGCATTAATTTGGCGGTGTTCAAGGAGCCAATCTGAGAACGTTCGGCGCGAAAAATGGTCGGCCCGACGCAGCTCTTGCGTCAACTGGATCTTGTAGGGGTGTACATTCAAATCCTTGTGGAGAATGCGGAGCAAACTGGTTCTCGAAATGCCCAGTTCTTGGGATCGACGCGTTGTTGATTGTTTCGGATCGTCTCTCACACTCTCCTTCACAACAGCAATATTTTCCGGTGTGCGAATGCTCCTTGGCCGGCCAGAGCCTGACAGATTTGCCACAGAACCTGTTGCCTCGAATTTACGCACCAGACGACCGATGGTTGTTTCGTTTGGGCGGTTGTTGCGACCGAAATGTTCACGAAGCGCGCTAAACGTGTTTTTTATTTTTGCACCATTTTTGTAGTGCTCTTGAATAACTTTAATGCGGTCTTCAATCGAATACGACTCCATAGCGATCAATGGTAAACATTCAACTAACAAAATGACATGTCGGTGACCGAAAACAAAGATGGCGTCTATGTCAAATTGACGTTTACTTTCCTGCGTCCCTATTGGACAACCCTCTATATATAAATGAACTACATTTTCATGTTTAAGTCAAATGTTAAGATTATAAATGTTTTATTACATATTTAAAGAACATATTATGTGGTAGCTATCACAGAGAGCGTAGAAGTATTTAACATGAGTTCTGTTATTGTTTTTGTCTTCACCATGTCCTGTAAATCTGTTTAATTAATTTTTTGCACAACATTTTTGGAAACTACACAGTATAATCCTACTCACCAAGTTTATTTTTTATTGCTGGTGTACTCTTTTGTACTGTTATAATCCATCCTCTATTGTCTTAAGTTCCATAACATCTTCAATTAATTGTTAGTTGAGAAATTTTATTTTATCTGAATTTTGCAAGCTTAACAAAGTTGTTAATTTTTTTAACATACTTTTTCTGACATATTGATATCAGAAAAATTGAGGGAGCAAGGAAAAAATCCAAATATTTCAGTGATTTTAGACAGGTTGTATTTTGGTTCTAGTTTTTCGGTTTTTTCGTTGAAAAATTTTGGGAGCAACGGCTCTTACGCAATTCTAACAGCTGGCGCAAGGAAAATATTTTGCCTTTTTAGTTCACAGGCTTGAAAAATGTTTTCCTGTTAGGTCATCATATGGATCAGATAGCCCATATATTCAGCTTGAATATCCTGTTTTTAAAATCTCGATACGATCATTTGGCGAGATATCTGACTTTGAATGAAAAAGGATCCTTGTGTCATCGACCACTTAAATCTCAGTAACCAGTGATCGCACGTAGAATATAAGGGTATTTCCAAAAACTGGAGTAAAAGCGCTATAAGATATGATTGCAATCTTTGAGGAATTTTTTTTCTTCAGTATTGATTTCAAGAAAGTCAAAAAAGCTAGTTTGTGCCTTGTTTTGTAAAAGCGACCGCATTTTTGGAACTGCTAATGAGAAGGGTAATGTTTTTTTTTTACTTCAATGTACCCCTAATAACCCTCGCGACGGCAGATCGATTCATGTACGGTTTCTCCGGGCCGATTGGTCAAAATTTGAAAGAAATCAAAGGAGCGACATTTTTGTATTAAAACATCTGGTTGAAAATGGAAAAAATATTTTTCTTCTTTTGGTGTCACTATTTTTACAAATACAAAAATACTAACCAGGGCCGCATCTAGAATTTAGTGTGCCGTCCGACAGAAATGAGTAAGATCCGACACGGAATTTGCATCATGCATCAAAGTTAATGTACACTGTAGAATAAAGGTAAGAACATTACAGTGTATAAAAATACAGTGTTATAAACACGTATTCTCCAGATTGTTTACTCTGGGACTGTTACTCTCATTAACTTCCAATTTGCACTACCACATTTGATAAAATTAAAACATTCATTTATTTTATGTTGCTTTTATCTCACTCTCATACAGCGTGCGAATGAAGTACCTTTTTCATGCACTCTTAATATGTTTTGCTTGTTATATCTGTCCCGTTTTAAGCACATCTTACCTTTCATAAAAATAAATTTGATAAAGGCTTCCAATCATCTGTTATTCAACTGGAATTAAAATTTCAACTGCAGCATCTTTCACGTTAAAAAACAGACAGGAATTAATTGAAGAATAAAAGTTTTGATTTAACTGAAGAACCAGTAAGAGCTTTAAAACTTTCAAGTTATTAAAAAATCTTCTGATATCTCTAAGGATATTATGGTAATATTCTCAAGTAATTACAAAACCTAGTGCAAGAACGCTAACTGTTCAAAAATCCATTTAGATTATTTATGTCGAGATTGATATTTTATTCGTATTTGGTATGCTAAGCAAGTATTTATACGTTGCACAATGCACACCCTGTAAATTGTAAATAGTTCTTGCTAGGATCTTTTACCCATGAGAAAAAGCTTTAGAATTCTATGAAAAATCACAAACGTTTTCAGCCAGTTTGGCTGGGAACTATCATCCAAAGAATAGACATTTAAATCCGAGTATATCTGAATAAATTATGCGACACTGGAATCGAAATTATTCCAAAAATAGCTTGTATGACCCTGATTGAATATATTGGATACAAATAGATTCACTATATTCATAGTCAACAGTCAACTAACAATGCCATCAACATCAAATGCTGGTTGAATTTTTGTTACATTTTCGTTCATTTGAGGAACAAAAGTGTGCACAAAAATGGCCAACATCTTTGACTTAAACTGGCGCGACGTCATGTTCGTGTTTTTTCAAATCAGTCTACTATAACCGCCGCTAGAACCTTCTTCCCGTGGAGGCAATAAAATTCACAAAATTATTTTCATGATAATGATATTTTTTTCGTTATTAAAACGCTCTTTTGACTTCCCACGCCTACTGGTGAGGAAGTATTGTAATTGCGAATTCGAACATGAGATATATTTTTTGGATGTTATACAGGGTGTTTCAGTTTATTGTTGCATAACTTTAAGATTCGATAGAACTTTTAAAATTAATGCAAAAAGTCTATATAAACATGGGTCGGAAAATGCGTGGCTTCCGAAATACAGGGTGTTTAAATTTACTTTCTAAAATAGTTTTTTTTTTAAATATTTCGAACAATGATACTGATTCTTCGCACTTTTCAACATAAAAAAGCTCTCTTGTGAATCTTCGTTATAGTTAGCCGTTTTCTTTTACCTGTTTTTTTTTGTAAGTTTTATAAAAATGCCATTTTTATTCTCCAATCAAGAGTTAGCGGATATTCATTTTGTGTATGGCTTTGTAAATGGAAACGCAGCAGAAGCAGCCAGATAATACGCACGAGGATTTCCAAACAGACGACATCCAACTCGCTCAGTATTTGTAAGAGTGCATCGCCAAATAATTGAAAATGGTTTTGGAAATCTCCAAAGGGATCAAAACATAAATGTTCGTCAGCGCAGATTTACCCGTATGATTCTGCGTAAGTTTGATAGAGATCCGACCACAAGTGTTAGGAGAGTTTCTGGTGCCTTGGGAATTTCAGCAAGCCATGTTCACCGTGTTCTTAGAAATGACCATAGACGTCCTTACCATTTGCAACCTGTGCAAGGACTACAGCCAGGGTACGGAGAACGAAGAATCACATTTTGTCAGTGGATTCTTGATAGAACTGATAATAATAGGGAGTTTTTAAGTAACGTTTTATGGACCGATGAGTCATGCTTCACTAGACGTGGAGTGGTAAATTTTCATAATCAACATATTTGGTCGCATGAAAATCCGCATGCAGTTCGGGAAAGAAATTTTCAGCATGAATTTAGTGTCAACGTGTGGATTGGTATCTACCGTAATCGACTATTTGGACCCTACCTTTTGCCTGCAAGGTTAAATGCTGCGACCTTCTTGGAATTTTTAAAGGCTGAACATGCAAATATGTGGGATGATGTTATGTTAGATTTAAGAAGATTGGCCTGGTTCCAGCTTGATGGTTGTCCAGCTCATTATTCGAGAATAGTTAGAAACTGGCTGGACGAAAATTATCCAGAAAGATGGATCTGACCTAAATCCATTAGATTTCTTTGTGTGGGGATTTCTAAAAGAAAAAGTGTACCAGACTCCCGTAACCACAATACATATGCTAATAGACAGAATCAGGAATGCATGTGATGAAATAAGGCCTTATTTGAATAATGCTATACCACGTTCGATGATTCGTAGATGTGAATTGTGTATTGAACAATTGGGTTTACATTTCGAGCAACTACTTTAGATTTTGTATGTTTGTCCTAACTATCCAATAGCATTTTAGTTGTAAATAATTAATTTAATTTGTAAAAAATAATATTGGAAAATTAAACAAATTAATATTCTGTTTTTTTGTGTTTATTTGGAGTTAGGAATTATTGCTGTGCTTAAAAACACAATCTAAACGATCATCTTAATTACTTGTAATGCCCAAATCGAAAATGTAAAAAAAATATTATTTTCCCATAAATAATTAAAAATGCATCGCCTTAAAAATCGAAATATCTCAAAAACGGCTAACTATAACGAAAACTCACAGGAGAGCTTTTTTATGTTGAAAAGTGCGAAGAATCAGTTTTTTTTGTTCAAAAAGCAAAAAATTGCACTAAGAAAACATTTTCGGTCATTTTAATACACTACAGGTACAGTAGAGAGCGCCCTCTAGCGGCTACAGTAAAACTATGCCCATGGTTCGTTTTGCCGTACCAAAAAACCCTTATATACCAATTTTCACTGTTATATATCAAATATTGTTCGAAATATTTAAAAAAAAACTATTTTAGAACATTTTTTTCTGTGTTAAAAAATTGGGGCTTGAGGTCGCAGGGGGCGGGGGAAAGTATATCTCTATTTTTGGTCGGTAGATTATTCATACGTTTCTAACATCGCTTATTCTACGCAATTATTAGTACATATATCCAAAGATATTCTACGGGCGTGTCGCACTTGCTGTACGCTACTATCTAAAGATATTCTACGGACGTGTCGCACTTGCTGTACGCTACTATCCAAAGATATTCTACGGACGTGTCGCGCTTGCTGTACGCTACGAATTTACCCCGGTGCCCACAAAACCCTGTCTGCGACTGCCGCCTAATCTCTCACCGCCACACTGCTCGAGCTGGCGAGCATAGCATAGCTGACGTTGCCAGATGGTCGATACTTTCGGTAAGGGCAGGGAAGTCGTCCCTAGATTGCAGCATTATCAAATAGGTGGGACTGTGGACTTGTTGTATGGGCCTTTCGGCTCACTTGATCCATGTAATTTTTTTTGTGTCAGACATGTTTGTAGCCAAATTTCTTCTCATGACAATAACTGATGACAGGGTTACGTGGGAATTTTTTTTGAATTTCTAAACATTATTGGGTGTGACTGAAAAAAATTGTTGGAGGCGTTTACGATTGTGAAACTTTCCGTCTTTCTTCATGTTTTTCAAAGCTGGTCACTTCAGGATGCCATTTTTCATCTGACAACAATATTTTATTGTTACAATGTCAGTACACGACCACCTCTAGAAATAAATGTTCATGTATTGTTTGAATTAGTTTGGGTGTAGTGTTTACAAGGCTTAATGAATGGAGAAAATTCAAAAATATTCAGTTTCCGGATGTTGTTGACTTTGAAATCTACTAGATTCGATTTTTTATCGTTCTTTCTTAACGATCATTACAACCTAACAAAAATAATTTAGAGGGATCTAAACTATATTCCGCTGCATGGTCAAAAACGTTTATGCAGTTTGAAAAAGCTTACAAAATGCGGCGGAGGTACCGTGATGTTCTATCCAAGTTCATTTTATTTCCTATGGAAGGCAGTATTGTAATCACCAAAAACATTATTTCTATTACGTTTTTTGAATATTGTGTGGTATGTATGACTAAAAAATAAGAAATCGGTAGATAGTTTTCTTCAAATACCGTAGATTCAAGGAAAAAATCGGCAGGAAGACAAAATCAGGGCTGGCATAAGATCAGTGGCCGATCAACGGCTTTTAGGCCACGCAGCGCCATCTATGAGAAGTATATTTTCGTATAGCGCGAGCACACAACACAGATACACAACCTTTCTACAGGGTGGCGCAACGAACAGGTCTCAGCCCCATTTGTGACTCTCCTGGTATATTTTGAGGAAAACGCTCGGACATGTCAATTTTGATTTCTAGAGGAACGTATTTTCATCTATAGCTGTACAATAAAGGGCGATTGCAAAATAAAATATTGCGTTACACCTTGGGAAACCCCCATTTTTTTGTAATTTTTAAATTTTCCATAAAGTTTTTAGTAACTTTTGTATAATAGTCAGTGTCATCGTATGTCATAGAAAAACTTTGTCTTTCATTTCGAATTGTTAAGTTACCTACCTAGTTGAAGCCGCAGAAATAGCAATTTTAGGACACGTAGCACTTGACAACACTCAAAGCCCTCGTGGACTGGCTACTTTTTCAGGATTTACACGCTTAGCAGTACAAAGTATTTTGAAAGACAATAAATTTCATCCGTACAACATGGAACTTGTCCATAAGCTTAATGAAGACTATTTTGATAGAAGGTTGAGGTTTTGTGAATTAATGTCCAACGTATAATCAAAAATGCAAATCTGTTATTTAATATTTGTTTCTTGGATGAGTGTACGTTCTTTTTACATGGTGCTGTAAATAGACATAATTGTCGATGTTGGAGTGACTCGAATCCATATTTGTTTCGAGAGGTACACTCGCAATATCCTGAAAAAATAAATGTGTGGGCCGGCATTCACGGAAATCATATTGTAGGACCTTTCTGTATTCCTGGAAACTTGACGGACGAGAAATACAGGGTGTTCGCAAAGTTGGGGTTTTCCTTTACACGACGTGTAGATCTTGAAAACATAAGCAATTTTTCTTAGTACCATATACACCAATGTCTTAAGGGAACCAAGATAAAGGGCTCTGCAACATCAAAAATATCTGAATACCGTCCTGTAGCCGCGACCCGCGACATCCCCGAGTGGTACTAGGGCACTAGCTCAACCCGACGACAGAACTGGGTCGGGGTCAGTGTGTCAGGTGAGTATGCAACCTTCAACCGACGGTTACGGTCACGCGTGTAGAGGTAATCGCGTAGACGAGAATCCCTCAACAAGCACTAGAGACGTGGCTAGAGAAGTGCAAGTATCAAAAACTAAAGTGTGGCAAACGCTGCATGAAGAGGGGCTGTATCCGTTTCACGTCCAACGTGTACAAGCCCTTCAACCTGACGATTTTCCAGCAAGAGTGCGGTTTTGTGAGTGGTTGTTGCATCAACATGACAATAATCCGGACTTTTTGAAGTGCATATTGGTGACAGACGAATCTACGTTCATGCGTAATGAATAACTTTCGCAGCACTCATGTTTGATCAGCAGAAAATCCGCACGCTGTTTGTGCTGGCATGGTGAACGGTATTCTCATTGGACCATTTATTCTCCCAAATCGATTGGACGGGATGCAATACCTAGACTTTTTACGCAACATTTTGCCTTCCTTGTTTGCCTGCGTCTGCTCGGTAGCGCATCAGCTGATTTCATTTTCTGTTGGAGCGGTATGATTTCGGGCAGAGACGTACTTAGCCCTTCTCGTCAACTGGTCTCCCTCGTTTCACTACACATTACCTTTGTTATTTCAAGGGTAGTTGTTTCTGAAAAGGAAAACCCAAACTTTGCGGACACCCTATATATATATTAGAAAATACAATAGAGCCACGAATTACCGAAATAATAGAAAGTGATGCTAATTATAATGAAAATTATATTCATTTCCATCAAGAGGTGCACCGCCGCAACATGTGGCATTTCCCGAATGAGTGGATTGGCAGACGAGGCCCCATCGAGTGGCCGCCGAAATATCCGGACCTAAGTCCTTTAGATTACTTTGTTTGGGGGCATTTGAAAAGTAAAGTTTTTAGTTTGAAGCCAGATTCCATTCAAGATCTTCGTCCGAGAATTACGGCTGAATGTAGACAAATAACTCAAGACATGCTTTAATGTGAGGAATATATTCGAACAAGATCTTTATTATTGCTTGGAGGTAGATGGACACCACTTTTAGCACTTATTACCACATTGACCTACCTCTTTATAGCAAATAAATTTTTACTTAAACTTTAATGTGTGTGAACTGTTATTTTTTGTTTTTTTAATACTCGGAAACTTGTTTTACATTTTAAAGTAAATTCTTGTTACTATGGGAACTATATTGATTATCATTTTTACGATATAATCCCTTATTATCACAATTTCTAAAATTGTATTATAAACTCAAATAGCTTCACAACGATTGAAGATAGGTATAAACTTTATTGTGCAAAAGTTACTAAAAACTTCATGGAAAAAAAATTAAGAACCATTTTCAAGCGGCTTAAAACTTGGTTTTTTGATGTTTGTTAACTTCACGCCGTAGTAAAAAAATCTACTGCTTATAACTTTTTTGTACAATATTGTTTACTGTAATCTAATGATTACCAATGCCTGTGACAAGAGAATCTACTCGACGTAATTTTTCGGGGATTTTGTCTTTGGAATTTACCGAGTTTGTTCGGTCGCCAAAAACCTGAACAACCAACGCGGAATTTATTGTGCACAAGCCTATGCTGCAAACTCGTCGGTACGCAGAGAGAGTCTTTCCGGCCTCTGGCTGCATCAATTTTTGACTTACTGCCAAGCGCGCACATGTACAACATCTAGATGCATCCAGAGATGCATTTTGCCGCAAGTTCGCGGTGCAGTGTATTTCGCGGCCAAACATAGAGAAAATAAACGTTAGCGGCAATGTACAGTCTGCGCCACTAGAAGTGTCGCTTTTCAGGAAATTAATGCAGTTATTTATGTATTAAGAGCGAAGAATGGTAATTTTTCCAAATGGAGTTTTCAATAATGGGCAAGAGATAGTGAGACGTTTAAAAAAAAAGTTTGAGTTATTTACGTTTTTTTCGTGTTTTGCATCTAGCTCCCCCCCCAGCTGATCGATTTTTCAAAAGCTACAAAGCTTTTTCGCTTTGGCACAGAAGTAAACTTGTGTCAAAATTTCATCAAAATTGCAGTATTTGAGTAACTCTCGAACTACCCATCTTGGTAACGTAACGAGCTTCATTGGCTAATTCCTTGGAGAGCTGCTATTGATTTCCTGTCAGAAGTGAGGGCATTTTCCAATTTATACTCAACTGATCTAACAATGCAGTAAAATCAAGGTATCCTCTATTTAATATAAGTACGACTCCCACTTGAATAGTTTAAGTCTTGTCCTTTCTTGTCCTTTCTAGAAAAGTTTTGTAACAAAGGACTGGCGTATGGACTATTGGTAAATCGAACAAAAGAAATCCGTTGTAATCTGGATTTAAAGTTTTTTACAATGTAAATGTTTTGTCGACATTCAGTCGATAATCTTTGTAGATTTACAAATGCAATAAAAGTGAGATATAAACATATAAAAATCAGTTTGCCCTGAAATTGACCGTCATTTAGTATACGGATTCAAGTTTTTGGACTGAGAACCACACTCGATTAACCATTTTTTTTTAAATCAAGCAAGTTTTATAGCCTATTTCTCAGAAACTAATCATAGGATTGCTTTGATCCCAAGGACACTTTTATTCGAGAACTCAATAAATATACTAAGTGACATATAAATCCGAACACCCAGTTTAAATGGTTTTATTTTAATAAAATTTTATATAAGTACTTAATGAAGCATAATAAGTAAATGATAAAAATTTCAAAATGATTGCACTGCTTTAAAGCCCTTTGACCTTTAATAATGTGTCGATGCAGCCTGATGTGCTACGCATTCTCCAACGCGCCTAGGCATGCTTCTGATCAGGTGGTCAATGTCCTCCTGTGGTATCTCATTCCAGGCAACCACCAACTCCTCTCGAAGTGCTTCTAGAGTCTGAGGAGGACGTTGCAAATTGAGCAATCTCCTACCCATCATATCCCACACGTGCTCAATTGGGGATAAGTCGGGAGATCTTGGTGGCCATGGTAACAATGTGACATCATTATGTTGAAAGAAGTCTATTGTGACTCTTGCAACATGTGGTCGGGCATTATCTTGTTGGAAAGTTGGATCTGCCAGGGTGTCAAGATACTGTAAAAGATGGGGTTCTAGAACTTCGTGGATATAACGCTGCGCGTCCATGTTACCTCTGATGAAGATTAAAGGTGACCTGGAACCATAAGCTATAGCACCCCAAACCATAACTCCAACAGTGTGATGAACATGTCTTTCAACAAACAAACTGCGAATTCCTCCTTTCACCACGTCGCCTTCTAACCCTGGCACGACCATCGTGCATGCCTAAACAAAATCGAGACTCGTCACTAAAGACAATACTGTTCCATTCCTGATCCCAGAGTGACCGTTGTCTGCACCACTCAAGGCGATTACGTCGGTGTTTTCTAGTTAAAGGGAGGACCCAGTGTGACCGGTACGAAAACAAGCCAAAACTTCTCATTCGTCGGTAATCATTTCGCATGCCAATAGGTCTTCCGTGTTCTGCAAACCATTCATTTGCAATGGACCTGGTAGTGGAGAAACGGTCCCTTAAGGCCAATAATCTTAGGCGACGATCTTCACGGTCTGTTGTTCTACGGCGGCGTCCAGTGCCCCTTGATCTTTGCGTACGGCCTTCTCGAAGCCATGCCTGACAATACCTAACCACAGTGTCTACACTTCTTTGCACTCTAACTGCAAATGCCCGAAAAGAAAGTCCAGCTTCCCGAAGTCCCACTATACGGCCCCTATCAAACTCACTAAGTTGACGAAATCGTACAGGTCTCCGTACTCTAGGCATCGTAACCGATCGTAAAGGATGTCAAGAACCAAAATCCGCCAACGTTGATTCTTTACTGCGGCTGAAATATTCATTTTTAGAGCGTTAGTGAATTAAAAAAAAGCAGTATAAAAACCGGAATGTCCAACTGATAAGGCTAAAAATTTTTTCACTTGTTATTTACAGTAAGATAAATACATTCACCAACTTTTATTAAAATAAAACCATTTAAACTGGGTGTGTTTATATGTCACTTAGTATATATCATGCTGAATTTTTAGGCAAAACGAGTGGAATCCATTTTCCATATGTTTTGTGCCTGGTCCTTTGACCTTGACGGCGCCATTATGGATTAGAGGTCACTGGTAGAATCAGAATGATTACTATGCTGAATACAGTTTCGTAATATAAATTTTTAAAGTAACTCTAGAAATGTATCGTGTAGTTATCAGTAAAGTCGGATTGTACTAATAATACACCTATTATTATTATACGTGTTTCTCTCTATCTCTCTCTCTGACTGATTACCTGCCGATCTTGTATTTTGATGAAAGCTTTGACACCACTGCACCAATATACAAAAAATATAAAGTCGTTTTGTTCTTGCTATGTCTAGTGTCAAAATGTTATTAAACCCGTAAATTAGATTATAGTTTCTTGTTGTAATGTTATGGAGGGGCGTATATTTACCGGATAAACAACAGACAGAAATAAGTGATCTAGTTTACTGTCAAGTTTTTGGTGGTTTAGCTTGTATAAGTTATAAAAAGCAACTTTGCACTGTTGCATGTTGCATGTTCCAACAATTAGTTGAGATTGAAAATACACCACATTTTATCAGTGTCATTTTTCTAGAATAGAGATGTCTTTTAAGTTTTGCATATAGAAACATAGTAGGCCGCGCGGATCGAACGTCAGTACTGAATCTTAACCGCACTCTTTACTAAACTTAAATTCAAAGTTTCACAACAATACATGCAGTGTTCTCACTACAGGGAATTTTTAAGTGTCACCAGTTCGCGCCATAATTTATTACAACTTTCAGAGACAATTATCGCAACAAGAATGGCTTGCTGAGTTACTGTCTGTTTTCAGCAACGAAGCGCCACTTCAGTCGAAAATTTCCCGTTGGTATGGAGAATTCAAACTTGAACGGGTGAGTCTTAGCGACGATCCCAGGGTGCCTGCACCAAAAACGGCATTCACCCAGGAAAACGTCGATGCTGTGCGCAAACTCATCATTGAAGATAGACATGTGACATATCGCGACATTGAGGCGTCCTTGAGGATCTCAAAGACCTCAATTCAAAAAAATTTACATGACGAATTAGGAGTAAGAAAATTAATTTCTCGTTGGATACCCCAAGTGTGTTGACTGAAGACCAGAAAGCAGCCAGGGTTAATTGATGTCAAAAAACGCTTGACGGTTTCAATTCCGGAAACTCAAAAAATGTGTACAGCATTGTTAGTGGTGATGAATGGTGGATTCACTGCTATGAACCAGAAAATAAACCAACATAAAGCCAACAGCATCCGTTCTCGAAGTGTTTCGGAAAAGATGGTCGCGATATTTGTGTCAAAAGCGGGTCATATTGCAACAATTCCTCTTAATGAGTAAAGAACTGTTACTGCGGATTGGTATACCACCATTTGTTTGCCAAAAGTCAGCACCGAGCTTCGAAAAATCAACCCCGAAAGAAGAATCATCCTCCACCAAGACAATGCAAGCTCGCACACATCCCGAAAAACAAGGCAGTATTTAACGGAAGAAAACGTGGAATTATTGGACCATCCTCCATATAGTCCCGATTTAAGTCCTAACGATTTCTTTACTTTCCCGAAAACTAAAAACAGACTGCGTGGTCAAAGGTTCCAGTCACCAGAAGAAGCAGTTGACGCATTCAAAAATGCCGTTTTGGATCTGACAGCAAACGAGTGGAATAACTGCTTCGAAAATTGGTACGAGCGCATGCGGATGTGTATTAATCTTTGTGGAGAATACTTCGAAAAACAATAAAGTCATTTAAAACTACCTACCGTGTTGTTTTATTTCCATATGCAAAACTTAAAAGACATCCCTCGTATCAAGCTAAAATTGTTCCTGTGACTATTTGAATCGATATTTTTTTCCGTCTTCTGTTTTCCTGATCGACCTAATCACATATGACCTAAATTTGAAAATAATTTATTGGAATGGATGAATGTCGTTCGTGCGATCTGCGCTGCTTATCTCGTATGAATGTCATGAAATTATGATATTCTTTAAAAATGCATGATTCTCCTATTGATTTATTCTCTATCGTCACGAATATGTTGACGTCAGTTTCACAGGTGAATCATAATTGATTGAAATGTGGGGGTAAAACTCCTATTATACCTTCATCGATGCTTTCCCAGAAAGTACTATTAATTTATGATGAAATTAAAATTTTCAGAAAAATATTAGCGACTAGCTATGCATTCAAGGACCCAGAATAAGATAGGAATATATCTGATCCGTATAAAATAAATTATATTTTTAAAAAATATGAAAATCTCGACTGCAGGAATTGGAAAGAATTAATTTTTAATTGTACTAAGACTATTATATGGTATCTGGAGGCATACTTCTAAAATATCCACAGTTATACAGGGTGTCCCAATTTTGACCACATATCAAAGTTGATTTTTCTGAACTGGAATGCCCTACTTTTTATTACACATTCGAATATGCCCTTTTACAACAAAATTGATATACTGGGTTTTGGTTATTAGTTGTCGAATTAATGGATATTTTATATAAAAAACAAAGTTTGACAGCCTTTATATCTGCTATGTTGACAGGTGTGAGTCGCGAATTTTGTTGTCATTTTTTTATTTTATTCAAATTCAACCTGATTCATCCATTGTTCGAATTTTTTGAATGAACCATACAGGGAGGTCAAAAACTCAAAATGTACTCTTAGGCAAAAAAAATAAATGTATATTTTTGATTATTTTCTATCAAATAAGTTTTTAACAAGTTTTTGTGGGGCTAGCTTCGCGTCAAAATGGAAAAAATAAACAACCTCTCCTGGCATACGTTATTTGCTGTCGCTGTCGAAAATAACCTAACGGGAAGCTTAACGATTCGTTATTTTTGTTGCACTAAAAACTCTCTTATACCATAGGTTTCTATAAAAAATCCTAGTGAGCTCTGGAGATGATTTCCGCTAA
The DNA here is from genome assembly GCA_963669975.1 of Acanthoscelides obtectus. Lineage (NCBI taxonomy): Eukaryota > Metazoa > Arthropoda > Insecta > Coleoptera > Chrysomelidae > Acanthoscelides > Acanthoscelides obtectus. The sequence goes on from CAVLJG010000004.1 coordinate 92,530,234, forward strand.
AGGTTTTTTAAATATCTATTGAAAGAAACTGTACATAATTGAACAAAATTTTGACAGGCTCATTTTATTGAAACCCAGAAATAATATATTTTTCAGTTAATGAATTAATCTTTCCAAAAATATGTAATATATATATACATATATATATACATATATATATATATGTCAAATATCGGCAATATTAATTTAGGGCTAGTTCGGTCCTGGCGATCTACATGAATTGTTTTTTTAGAAGCACCGTTATATGAGGCTTCAACTGGTTACTGAGCTGTCAAAATTTGCTTGAACTATGCAGTGTCGATCAAATGGTATTCCTTAAAAACGGATGTCCAGAAGCGCCCTTTACTAGGCGAGCGCCGCAGCCTAATCGCATTGATTTTTATCTTCTCTCTGTAATCGAGAGGTTGTCATCTTATCTCTGATTCCAAGTATATACACTATCTAGAACATTTTTTGACTACTCCCAATCCAAGAATCACCAGACATTCAATAAATAAAATAAAACAATACATTTTTAAAAGCCAGCGTTTTTTTAGCTGTTCATAAAATGAACGAACAATTTAAAAATATTTTTTTCCGATAGGAAATATTTAAAAGATAAGCTCCTTCATCTCAAGTTTTCAAATAAAAGCGTGTTACACCATTTTATTATCTTGGTGTCATTATCGTTGAAATATTTCCAATCGAAAAAAAAAGTTTTTAAATTTTTAGTTTATTTTATGAACAGCTAAATAAAATTTTGTTTTTAAAAACGTTTTTTAGTATTTATGATGTCAAATAATTAGTTTGGTAATTTCTATATTATTTTCATTCATTTTTTATTAATAGGACTCTTATTTGTATTACAAAATTTTAGTAGATATAAATTATATAATGAAAAATCGGTATTTTGCGATTATCGAATTGAATACGATGCTATTTGCTTATTGCTCAATTGGTTAAGGTTAACTTAAATTCAGTTCCAAGATTTGTTCCCCATATGCATAAATATATACTAACAGTCTAACGAAACAGGTCACGTTAAATAAGAGTTTGAAATGAAGAACATTGTCATGGACTTTTTTGTCTTCTGTTCGTAACTGCGTCACTATCAAAGTTTCATAAAAATCCGTGAGATATTTCCAGAGTCAAGATTGTCACAAATACTACCGATAGACGATAGACCCACAACAATCTCGCAACATATAATACCTATAATCGTTTTTTTATCGACAGTATTGTCTTTCCATACTGGCTTCAGAAAGGATGAATTATTTAAAAAATTGGATATTTAGAACTATTTTGGTTCTAAAATAGCAAAATTAATATTTACACGAGCATTTACTGTCTGCTTCGCTATAAAAAACAAAAACTAAATGCGTGTCCAATCCATATAACCAGTCACACGGTCGACGTGCCGACCTTGCTTTATATTTCTAGAATATATTCTAGACATAACGCAAAACACTTTTGTGAGATTTAATAGATAGTTATATCTGTTTGTGTTTGCGATACTTATTTCCATAATGATACAGATTTTGCATAAATATTTATAAATGTCTGATATTGAGCGAAAATAACCGAAAGACTGCAGTTTAATCACGGTGAAAGTATCAAATTGGAGATAACGATACACGGTGAAAATAACATAACAAATTCGAACTTTCTGCTAGGATTACACAGTCGAAGACTGATGATTTTATACTGGCGTCCAATAGTATACTGTTGTTTTAGAAAAGGACATGTTTTTGCAAATTATTGATTAGTACAGACAGTCGAATCTTGAGAGCATTGACTGTGATGGTACTAGCAGTAGCTTTAGTGACTAGAGGATAGAGGGCAAGCAAAATTATTGTTTAAAGAAGGTAAGGGGTGAACAAAAAAACAAGTTCATAGGTAGGCCGGTTGAATCAGACGTAAGTGTTGTGGGAAAAACCTTCACATTTTCAAACCATCTGATTCTTGAGAATTTTGATGCGCTTTTTCCGAAAATCATTGTAACATTTTCAAAATTGCACGAGATGGACCCTGATAGGTTAGATCTCTACATTCTACAAATTACGGGTAATTGTCAGTTGCAGAACCACCACACATAATACGCTTAGCAGCATAATACCTTAAAAACTACATAGATGATTATTTTGCTGTAATATCTTAATGCTGCTGTAGTCTTACATTGTCAGCTTTCTCGACATTTCCGTTAATGTTTTTCCATAAAAAATATGTAAAACATCAATGAGATATTACCAATTTTTAATCCAAATATTTCAAAAACTTGACGGTGGATGTGTCTTCAAATTCTCGGTTTACTTTTTAATGTCCTTCAAGTTTCATAATTATATGTAATCGTTTTTTAACATTTCTATAAGATTGTGTTTCATTAAACTTAAAATATGGGAAATGTTTTCTCTTCTAAGAGCCCATGTAAATGTTGTAGGTATGTTATCTCAGAAAAAAAGCGGTCGATTTACCACAAAAATCTGTAAATATGAATTACGCAAAGCATGTACTCGGAACATTAAAAATTGATAAAAAAACAGATCACGGCACTTTGAAACATGATCTACCATCAGTATTGTCAAACTTTTATGTATAAGTATTTGAAAGCGTGCACCAAGTTTTCTTGCTAATGAGTGAGATTTCTCGTATTCAAAAAAGAAATCTTATATTGATTACCCGTACTGACAAACTCACTGTTAATAACCAGAGCAAGTTGGTAATTTTTGAACGATAAGTTTGAGTGATAATGTTTGCGGCAATATGGTGATACGGGGTAACGGCTTGCTTTATTAACATTGCAATGATAATACTGAAAATATATGCGGTTATAGGATCATTCATATCTCCAAATCCACCTAAAAGGTTTTTATAAGATAATTTCTCGACCCTAGTGAGAAGATATACCATTACGAGGGATGTCTTTTAAGTTTTGCATATGGAAATAAAACAACACGGTAGGTAGTTTTAAATGACTTTATTATTTTTCGAAGTATTCTCCCAGACAATTAATACACATCTGCATGCGCTTGAACCAATTTTCGAAGCACTTATTCCGCTCGTTTGCTGGCAGATCCAAAACGGCATTTTTGAATGCGTCAACTGCTTCTTCTGGTCACTGGAACCTTTGACCACGCAGTCTGTTTTTAATTTTCGGGAAAGTAAAGAAATCGTTAGGACTTAGATCGGGACTATATGGAGGATGGTCCAATAATTCCACGTTTTCTTCCGTTAAATACTGCCTTGTTTTTTGGGATGTGTGCGAGCTTGCATTGTCTTGGTGGAGGATGATTCTTCTTTCGGGGTTGATTTTTCGAAGCTCGGTGATGGCTTTTGGCAAACAAATGGTGGTATGCCAAGCCGCAGTAACAGTTCTTTGCTCATTAGGAGGGATTGTTGCAATATGACCCGCTTTTGACACAAATGTCGCGACCATCTTTTCCGAAACACTTCGAGAACGGATGACTTTTGTTGGCTTTTCTTCAACTTGGAACACCCAAACAGCCGACTGTCGTTTATTTTCTGGTTCATAACAGTAAATCCACGATTCATCACCACTAACAATGCTGTACACATTTTTTGAGTTTCCGGAATTGAAACGGTCAAGCGTTTTTTGACACCAAATAACCCTGGCTGCTTTCTGCTCTTCAGTCAACAGGTGGGGTGTCCAACGATAAACTAATTTTCTTACTTCTAATTCTCCATGTAAATTTTTTTGAATTGAGGTCTTTGAGATCTTCAAGGACTCCTCAATCTCGCGATATGTCACATGTCTATCTTCAATGATGAGTTTGCGCACAGCATCGACGTTTTCCTGGGTGAATGCCGTTTTTGGGCACCCACCCTGGGATCGTTGCTAAGACTGACCCGTTCACGTTTGAATTCTCCATACCAACGGGAAATTGTCGACTGATGTGGAGCTTCGTTACCGAAAACAGACAGTAACTCAGCAAGGCATTCTTGTTGCGATAATTGTCTCTGAAAGTTGTAATAAATTATGACGCAAAAATGTTCTCGGTTGAGTTCCATTTTTCTAATGACTTGATGACACTTAAAAATTCACTGTAATGCGAACACTGCACGTATTGTTGTGAAACTTTGAATTCAGGTTTACTAAAGAGTGAGGTTAAGATTCAGTACTGACGTTCGATCCGCGCGGCCTACTATGTTTCTATATGCAAAACTTAAAAGACATCCCTCTACAGAGTTGAAACATGGATGTCATAACGGCAGTAAACTAATTTTTCAACAATTGTGTGTGTAACTTCTGAAACTTATCATTTCGTTGTCTTCGTTTACACCCTGTATAACACAAAATATAGTTTAGTGAAGTTTAAAAATGGTAGTCCAAACGTCAAACAACCATGTTTTTTGTGGTGACAATATGGAAATGTTTATTTCCCGAAATTAGGCATGCAATTTATGGCGTGCGACCGTGTCAGTTTACATATGTATGTTTCTTTGTTTAAAAGTGCGCATTGAGAGGCAATAGAAAAATGTTCAAAAAGCAAAAGTTCATCGTCTTTTCGTAGCAACAGTCGCCTAACAGTATACGTGAAACTAAACATCGTTAACACAATTTATCACATACTCGTTCGCTTTTACTTTGCAAATTCATAACCCGGCTTCTGGACGGTTGGTGTTCCGGTGTACAGTTATGGTGTTTTCATCTGCTCGATACACAATCACCAATCACAGATTAAACTTGTGGAAACTCTCGCAGTAATACTAGTGTTTATCTTTTTTAAACATAAATATTGTTTTTAGTAAGTGTATATACAGAGTGACCGGTAAGTCGCCAGTCAGTGATGAGTGAAAGCTGGAGATACTTTAATACCCGATGTTTCGTAGAGTGTATGCTTCAAATTGTTAGTAGGTTTTTGCACTGGAGTATTTTTATAGATTTTTTTAATATTGTCCATGAATGTCTCTGACTTGTTGAGAGTGTGGTAAAACTATTTCTTTATTCCACAACTTTATTGTCATGAAATACTGTTGTTATCTTTTCTCGAAACTCATCATCATCATCTTAATCCACAATACAAAATATTTCAGGAACTTGGACTTGTCTTAAATGTTGCTTGAAATAATAAAAACATTGAGTTTTTAGTATTATAATAAGCTTTGGACATAAAATACAAAGAGTAAAATAATACAGACTGCTTGTGCTAGAATTTTGGTTTCTTCTATAAACTGCATTAATTGGTCATGTACTATGAACTCCAATAATTTTTCAATGTCTAATAATACATTTACACATTGTCTCATATCGCTGCATTTCTTATTTTTTATTTTGGGAACTGGGGTTATTATAAAGCATTTCAAATCTTCAGGCAGGGAACTTTTTGCTCAGCGAACGATTGATCCAAATTAATACAGGAAATTTCGACAGTTTTTCAGGACTCGTTTAGTACTAATTTCAGTTCTGTTGGATTTTAATCTGTCTATTTTTTTTCAAGATAATTCAATGATCTGGTATGCAATTTTGAAAGTGTATGCAATATTCTTCTCTGTAGCCAGGTGCAGCATTGACCGTACTCGGAATATCAATAACACTTTCCAAAAATATTCATTTAATTTGTGTGGAATCACCAAGGTGCAATTTTCGAATTATTATATATAGTCATGCGGCTTTGATTTAACTAATATTTTTAAAGTCACTGTCACACTTGGTAGTGTCGATTTGTTTATCGTAAATTTTCCTTTTTTCTTTTCTAATTACATTCTAACATTTATTCCTAAGAGTTTTATATACCTTCCAATCATTGTTTGATTTTGTAAATATACATTGTTGATATTGCTTGTCTCAAATTTTGAGCTGCTTGAATATTTTTGTTATACCAGGGTGTATTTTCTGTAGAGCAAATCACCTCTTCATTAGTTGCATGATCTAAACAAGTTTTAATATTACCTACTTATTATGTAGTCATCTATTTTTCCGTAATCTTACCAGAATCCCAAATAGCAGCCAGCAAGTTCTCGTTCAAGTTTTCCGTAGTTAACAGTAATCGCGATTTTCTTAATTTTTGTATCAGAAAAATGTCCTACCAAGGGCAGCATTATGATCTCTAACTTTAGGTGTGTCTACAGCTTCAATCCCTTCACATTTGAAATCTACAGTGACAAGACCTAGCAAAGTCTCTGATGGTGATGTAATTCTTGTATTGTTTGATTTTTTGTTGGAAACAACTGTTATTTAATTTAAATTAAAATTACCTGAAAGCATTATACTGTTTAGAAAATTCTACTTTTCCACATTTCTCTTAAAAAAACATCAAAAATGCATCTGTATGGTGAACGGTAAACAGTACAGGTCATAAAGTCTAGAGCAGCGCGACCGAATAATATCTGTATTTTCTGGTACGAGGGATGTCTTTCAAGTTTTGCATGTGGAAATAAAACAACACGGTAGGTAGTTTTAAATGACTATTGTTTTTCGAAGTATTCTCCACGAAGATTAATAGACATCTGCATGCGCTCGAACCAATTTGCGAAGCACTTATTCCACTTGTTTGCTGGCAGATCCAAAACGGCATTATTGAATGCGTCAACTGCTTCTTCTGGTGACTGGAACCTTTGACCACGCAGTGTGTTTTTAATTTTCGGGAAAGTAAAGAAATCGTTAGACTTACTATAGATTGGGACTATATGGAGGATGGTCCTATAATTCCACGTTTTCTTCCGTTAAATACTGCCTTGTTTTTTGGGCTGTGTGCGAGCTTGCATTGTCTTGGTGGAGGATGATTCTTCTTTAGGGGTTGATTTTTCGTAGCTCGGTGATGACTTTTATCAGACAAATGGTGGTCATACCAATCCGCAGTACAGTTCTTTGCTCATTAAGAGGAATCGTTGCAATATGACCCGCTTTTGACACAAATGTCGCGACCATCTTTTTCGAAACACTTCGAGAACGGATGACTTTTGTTGGCTTTTCTTCACCTTGGAACACCCAAACAGCCGACTGTCGTTTATTTTCTGGTTCATAACAGTAAATCCACGATGCATCACCACTAACAATGCTGTACATATTTTTTGAGTTTCGGGAATTGAAACGGTCAAGCGTTTTTTGACACCAATTAACCCTGGCTGCTTTCTGCTCTTCAGTCAACAGGTGGGGTATCCAACGAGAAACTAATTTTCTGACTCCTAATTCTTCATGTAAAATTTTTTGATTTGAGGTCTTTGAGATGTTCTAAGACGCCTCAATCTCGCGATATGTCACATGATGATGAGTTTGCGCAGAGCATCGACGTTTTCCTGGGTGACGGCCGTTTTTGGTGCACCCACCCTAGGATCGTCGCTAAGACTCACCCGTCCACGTTTGATTTCTCCATACCAACGGGAAATTGTCGACTGATATGGCGCTTCGTTGCCGAAAACAGTAACAGTAACTCAGCAAGGCATTCTTGTTGCGATAATTGTCTCTGAAAGTTGTAATAAATTATGACGCGAAAATGTTCTCGGTTGAGTTCCATTTTTCTAATGACTTGGTGACACTTAAAAATTCACTGTAGTGAGAACACTGCACGTATTGTTGTGAAACTTTGAATTTAAGTTTACTAAAGAGTGAAGTTAAGATTCAGTACTGACGTTCTATCCACGCGGCCTACTATGTTTCTATATGCAAAACTTAAAAGGCATCCCTCGTAAACATCACACCTACGAATGTCATCTATAGGTTATATAACTTCTAATTTGTAGTTCGCTATCAGTGATGTCTTCTGTAGCTTGTGTTGAACATTTATTTGTGATTTTTTTGTTTGATATCTGTTATAGATTGTTTTTTTATTAGCGTGCAAAATTATGTATTCGGGTTGATCAAATTTTCAGTCGTTTTAGTGGATAATCAGTTTTTTTTAAATCCAATGAGTTGTCTACATCTTTTGTTAAATAAGTATTGTCGATTTGCTTTATTAAATGTTTCGCTCTATCGTAACTTTCTTAGCATCTAAAAGCTTAATCTATGTTGTGTAAAATTGAAATAGTACTAAACTGTGATAGTTTTCAAACGATTTATTGAGTAAATATCCTTAGATGTTTCCCATTAAATCCGGTTTCCATTTTTTAGGGATATCCCCTAGACTAGTAATTATTGGAAGTTTTCCATAGCTGTGAAACAACAACACTCCCAATAACATTTGATTAAACCAGTCGTAGAACACATTGTTCGAATTGCAGGCTCGTTTGTCATTTGTTTACTTGGCAAGATATCCTGGAACTTTGCGTAGAGACACTTGCAGAACTTTGTGATATATATTATATACGTATATGCTTACTACTCCAATTTTTCACTAATAGGAATGTTATTACCAATAGATTATGACATATTGTGTGTACGTGGTCTGTAAATTAAGTGATGAGTTGATTGTAATTAAAATTTTCTATTGTCACCCTCAAAATACCTTCCTCCTGAAGCCACACAGCGCTGGAGTTCTTCCACTCCTCATTGCAGTGCTGGAACACCGATATCGGAATAGCCTTCAGCTGGTCGGTTACAACCGTTTGGATATTTTCTCAACCTCCTTGAGGTGATTTTTCAACTTCGAGAAGAGGAAAAAGTCACAAGGACTCAATTCAGGCAAATGAAGAGACTCAGGAGCCACAGGAAAGTTTTTACTATCCAAAAAATCGTACATTGACATTGCAATATGACAAGCAGCATTATAGTGATGCAATACCCCAATTGTTCTTGATCTGATGAACGGTGATTTGAGTCAAATGTAACTCTTCCCCGATCGGCAGAGGTATTATGTAAAAACGACAAAATTTCATCTTGCAGATTAGGTACTTTTTAGTGTGCAAATAGCTCATTCCACGTTTGCTCGCTATGATCGTTGTTCGCTGACATATAGGCAACACGTACAGCTACAAAACGAGTTCATAACAAGTATACAACAGCTTGTGCTAAGTTAACATCTTGTATAAAAACCTACCTCTCAAAAAATCTACGAAATGTCAAAAAAACGACAAAATGTCACTTTTCAAGATACGTAATACCCGTGCCGAGCGCACAAGATCGCGGATTCTCTCGATATTTTCATCAGTTCTTGAAGATCAAGGCCTTCCGCTTCGAGTTCATCTTCAATCGGCTCTTTCCCTTCTGAAAATGCCTTTAACGACCGAAAAAACTGGGCTCTTGACAAAACACTATCTCCGTAGGCCTGCTGAAGTTTAGCAAGAGTTTCTGTTGCACTCTGCCCAAGTCTGATACAGAACACAATGGGGAAAAATCGCTACGGACATCCAAATGACTCGAGCGAGTTCAAACTTGTACTGAAGGCAGACCACATGTTCCCTTGTCACCCCTCCAAGCTCGCACCTTCGGTGTTGCCAGATCGATCGCTACGTTGCCAGTCTCATCACCTAATTTTCTTGTATTATCTGATTCTCATTCGAACTCTTCGATTGTGTGTTCAACATCAACATTTTTGAACATTTTCTGTAGTAGTACAAATAGTTTAAATTTTAGTTGTTTTCTTATAGGCGTGATCTTCAGATATCTCAAAAAAATTATTTTGTATTATAATATCAATCTGCAATAATGAATTACAACACAGAAGCATTGAATTACTTGGTTTCTTGATAAAAGCCTGATATTATAGACAGACTGTCAATAATCCTTTCCTTGTTTTTTTTTGTTTCCATGGATGTTGTGACTTGTTTAAGTAGAGAAATATCCAATTTTTTGATACTTATTTAATTTTTTTCTTTTGCGAAAAAGTACATTTTGCATTTTGACCAATCCGCATTGATCACTCAAAAAACTCGAAAAATGGATGTTATATGGCCATAGTAACTACGCAGTTATTATACAATGTTGCACCAGACGCTGTGTCAGCATATGATAACAACTTCTCGCTAATCCGTTGCTAGAATAGTGCCTTTGCTGTTTTCTACTAATTCTTAGTCAGCTTTCCGAATGTATAAATAGGCCTCGCGGCCATATCCTGTTGTTCAATACCCGGTTAGACTCCGTAAATGTCACATTTGTAAACCTTTGTATTCTTCAGTCCTCAAATAAAATTTTTTAAATTGTTATTTCTAAATCAAATGATTTAAGATGGATGAATTCGGTAAAGAAAAAAATGCTTGACACAAAATTCTCGACTCCAGATGTCAAGATATCTGATATGCAGGCTGTCATACTGTGATTTTTTATATAAAATACTTATTCATTTAACAGCTACTAACCAAAACCCATAAGTATGTTATATAATAATAATAATAATAATTAACGACGTTTATTTGTAATATTCTTACAGGAGGCGAGATTATATATATATATATATATATATATATCAACCTTGTTCTTTTGAAACGGCCTATCCGAATGTGTAATATAAAATAGGGCATACCATTTGAGAAAAAACAACTGATATCTGGGGGTCAAAGTTGGGACAACCTGTATAATTGTATTTTAGAAATATGCCTCCAGATGCCATATCTTTGTATAATAATCCATACATAGTTTTGTTTGAGGACTCTCAGTTTAGGAGCAATAAATAATACGTCCTCGCACGGCTGGGACACCCTGTATCTCTGACCAGGACAAAAACTAGTTTCTTGGATAAACTGTAGGTTGCTCAGATTCCAAATCTCATGTAAATTCCAAATTACTTGTTTGCTGGGTAAACTATAATAGATTATGCGTTTATTTAGCTTAAATCTACTAATTACATTTTTTCTGAAATATGAAGTCCTTAATTTGTTCTAGAATATTTTAACATTTTGTGCTAATTTTATTTCTAGTGGTAAACCAGTCTTAAACCTCCAACTAAATTTGAATCAAATCCCACTTTTTTACTTAGTGAAACTTAACCTTTGGTCTGTAATAGCTCCTAAATATTTAATTTTGTTCGTGTGCAGATTCCGATCTGACGTCAATTTGATGCTTGTACCCACAGGTGTGGTCCCAAGCGACTCATTTTCTCCATTAAACTTGGCCCCACGACACGGTTTTCAAACCGATTCTGATTATTTTTATATCTGAAAAGTAACTCAATCGGGGGTGCTCTGAACATGATACAAGAAAATCGTTTTTTAATTATACTTGTTCTTTCTTTTCAGACGATGATCAACATGGCGTTCTGCTGGTTGATCCTGCTCGGCAGAGCCGTCCAGAAATTGGTGTTTGGCGAGCTTCGAGTCTCGGAACAGCAACAATTGCGTGATAAATTCTGGAATTTCGTATTTTATAAATTCATCTTTGTCTTCGGTATCATCAACGTCCAGTATATCGATGAGGTGCTGTTGTGGTGCTCTTGGTTCTCGTTGCTAGGCTTTTTGAATCTGCTGTCGCAGCTGAGCAAGGATAGGTTTGAATATGTAAGTCATTCATAGTTTTGACTCATAAGCTTTTACACTTTATATATTTTTCACAATATTTCATCACGTGTTGACGTGTATTGAGGTAAACAGCTAATCGTCAGTAAGTGACAGAACTATTTAATATCAAAGACTGATGAAAATTTATTTTCACATATTTATCTGTACCTCAGAGCCAGACTAGGGTAACTCCAAAAAAGTAGTTTTGAGATAATTGAATTTAAAATATTTTTCTTGTATTGCGTGCGACTTGACATGAGTTAAAAAGTCGTAACTTCCGTATTACAGATAGATGGACGCTGCAAGTAGCAAATTAAAATTCACAATATTATCATAAGCTTAATATATTGAACTGGTTTTTGACAAAAATGGGCTCAGCCTAGTCTGGCTCTGGGGTACAGATATATACTTTCACTGACTGGAATTTGACAATAAAATATCCAAGTATACACCGAGAAATATAGTAAATCAGATTAAATGGTGGTTAGAAAGTATGAATCAATACAATTAATACGACTTTGGCTACACATACGGCATCCGAGTTGTGTGTCACTACTTCTTTTTATCCTGTATATGTCGGCGTCAAATGCTGAAATCTCTCATTCCCTGAAATGCCTAGTCAATCCCCGTATTGCCGGCAAACACCGTAACAGTTTGATTATTACAACGTTTGACTAAGCATTTCAGTCATTCCCTGTAATGACTGAACAATTTCAGTCAAATGAACAATTTCAGTCAAACACCATAACATTAACAAGAAACTAAGTGAATACTATGACAGTGTGAATAAGAAAAAAACATTGAATATAATGAGTTAGAGAGGGTAAGTTAATTTTTATAATTTTGTGAACCTAACCTAAATTATAACATACATAGTCTTGCTCAACAGCAGCGTCCATCGTTGCCGGATTTCGTATATAAATACTTGATTAAAAAAAAATATTATTCATCCACATTGAAGTTATTTATATCAACAATGCACGTCCTCGAAGCACTTTTCGCCATCATATATCAACTCTTATAAACTTCTTACAAATAAAATCTATTCCTGAAAAAGTTGTATCAGTACGTGCAGGTGTGCAGTCACTTTCGTTAGAGGGAGACCAAAGACATTTTAAGTGTTCCTGTAAACCAGCGAAAAAGCAGTGTTTGTTTAAACAAAAACTCCTTTGTAATTCAAGGTGCCATGGAAGTCTAACATGCGCTAACAAATAATGAAATAATATAATATGTTTATAAGATAATTCTATGTACCTTTACTCGTTTGAAACTACTCGCAGTTCTGCATTTTTTTAATGTGTATTTATTGTTTTATATTTCTATAGTTTCAGGATATTTCTTGTTGATTTAATACATTAATCACTAATGTCCACAGTAATGTAATAACAAAGACAACGTCTTAATCTATTCTTCTTTCCTTTTAGATTAATTCATGCTTGATTATTTTTCTTTTAATATTATTGATAAAGTAGAGTACCTTGTTATGTTATGTACTTCATTGGAGCAACACTGTATTGATTATAGCGTTTGACTAAAATAGGCGAATGCAGTAACGAAGCTAATGTGTTTGTTACGGTGTTTGACTGAAAATGTTCAGTCATTACAGGGAATGACTGAAATGCTTAGTCAAACGTTGTAATAATCAAATTGTTACGGTGTGTGCCGGCAATACGGGGACTAACTAGCCATTTCAGGAAATGACAGATTTTGACGCCGACATATATACCGAGTATACAAAAAATTGCAAAATCCAAATTTTTGATGGTGATACTTTAATTTATGTAAATATTCAAAATTTTCAATCAGATATCTCTCCCATTAATAGTGATTTAAAACTTTTAATACTGACAAATTAAAATTCAACACCGACAAGAAAAAAAAGCTGATTATTAGAAAAAATGATATCATGAATGTATACATAAATATTAGTGACAGAAATATTGGTTTTGTAGAATGTTTTAAATACCTTGATAATTATTGCCAGTAGGTTGAATTTTGAACTACTTTATGAAAACATTATCAGTAGAGTTAGTAGTAAAGTAGGCTACCTGTCACGTAGTTTCCGAGAGATAAACTGTAAAACAAATTTTTTGTATAGGTCAATCTGGCCAACGATTCCATTTTCCAAAGATTAAAGATTTTACAAAATAAAGAGTATGAGAACGATACCTAAATAAAAAAAATCATTAAATACCTAGTCATGATTTTTATATATAAAATGAAAAATAATCCATTGCCATGGTGTCTATTTGCATTAACGTCTGTAAATGCCGACTATCATTTTTATGATATCAGACAAAAGCCTACCCCGGAAGTATCCCAGTTAAATAATTTTGGAGCGTGTTCTTAAATTTGCATGACTGAAAACTGAGAAATTATCTTAGGGCCGTATCGTCAGTAGTTCCTACAATTGTAGGACGCCTAAACGCCTTGATTTTCAGAATATTTTTCTCCTCCACTTCAGAAAGGCTGGGGTATTTCCAGATTTCTACTGTACTGAGTCCGCGTCAGCGTTTTTTTATTGTGAGGCTATGTTTTCTTTTTGAATTGTAAGACATTTCAGGCCGATATAACAGATGATATAAGCCAAAAGCATGAACAATTCGATGCAAATAGATATTTGGAACATAACCTCAAAATAGAGCGCTGACTCTGAACAGTAAAAAACTATGAAAATCAAGGAGGCCATAAAGGCGTCGTACAATAATTGCAGGATCGACTGACGTTACGATCCTTAACTTGCAAACACAATAGTGTATGGTGCACTGGTTTGAATTCATTATTAGTGTTATGTATCACTTCCAATTGTTTATGTAGCTAATCTTTCTACTACTTGACGATATGGTGTGCTTTGAATGTCACTTGACAATCACAGCTGTTATTTGTTGCTCTGGTGAAGTATCGTGAAAAATAGTTTATGTTGGGTTTATAAAATTCACTTAAGTGTTGAGCTACGTCAGTATCTGAACCAAATAAGGCCACGTTATCGTTTGGATAGCTGTAACTTCATAAATATTTGCGTTACGATCATAATATTTTAAAGGTATTATTATAGGTATGTTCAGTCAATAAGCTGTATCGGAGGGCTCCGAGAACTATTCTTTTCATATAAAAAATATATATTTTTTGAAACACTACCGTTGCCCTTATTAGGAACCCAGGTATCCAAATAAGGCCATGATCTGGTTTGTAATAAAGCCACGCTCAAGATATTAAACAAGACTGTTGAATAAACGAAGTTATATTTCTAATTAACAACAATAAATAATTCTTAAGCCCAGATAGATTTCAAGTAAAAAAATCAACTTGTTTTTGATATCGCATTGATGACAAACAAATGATACCCTATAGCCTCAACACAAGCCTACACATTCCTCATGGACATATCTTAAGCATATTAGGTACACACAGACGCATGTCACGTATTTCATCCTTATCGCATATGAAACCGACCCAGTTTTTATTCTTCTGGGAACCATTTAGCATGGCTTTATTATTATGCACATCTAACATTAAATATACAATTAACAAAGCTGAAAACATTGAAACAATCAAGAGATTCCGCAAAAAGAAGCCGACGACATGCAAAAACGGAGACAAATTTAAGGTAGACATTTTATAATGGACATGGACATGTGGAAAACCGACGCTGTCCTACTGCGCCATCTAGCGCCGCTACACAGCTGCTGAATTTATGGCTGCTACCTGCTTTCGATAAATTTGTAGAACTGCAGAAATCTTCAATTTTAAATGTTAATGGTTTCTGTAAAATCGACGTATGGCCTTGTAAGCTGCTTGGGCTTATTTGGTACAGGTATCTTATAATATCATTTTTTTGTAAATATCTCTCAAACTAGAGAAAAATTATAGATTTGTGAAAGATGGGCTCCGAATTCCGGGACTAAATCAAGAAACTCATAAATGATATGGTTCATCTACTCTTATTTCTATTTTTTCATTTGACCCCAGGCGCAAAATTTTAGACTAGGTAGCAAATTCGACCAATCGCTATCGTAGTATATTACGTTGTAAATAACATAACCGTTAAAATCAAATATAAATAATAATATTTAATCGCATTAATTATAAACTGCGACTAAATTGATATTCCAGAAAATTGAAAATGATGATATATCGGTTATTAATTAAGTGAAGATATTAAAAAAAAATTAACCAACTTCCATTGGTTCTCTTTCTGTTGCGAGTGACAAAATGAGAAAACGATCCTGGCCGTTACATCTGTTTTCAAGTTGAGTAAACATCAATAAAATGTAGAAATGTTCGTTAATTTCTCGTGGTACTCAAATTAGATTGCAGTACAAAATTCTACTTAATAAATTGAAAATGCGCAATAAAGTAAAACAGAAAATCGTTGCGAAGGGATGCGGAGCGAAGCGAAGTGATACGATACGATGCTGAGCGAAGCGATACGATGTGGAATGATGCGTTGCAGAGCGATGTGAATGGATGCGAAGTGAAGCGATGCTATATAATGCGATGACCGGGTCGCTCAAATCAACTACCAAAGGTGCAATATTTGCAGCCCCGTGGCGCACCGCAAGTGCGGAAAAAAAGTTTTAAGGGCAAATGTACGGGGAAACCTATAACGTGTGAAGAATGTCTAATAGGTGCGTAGAATTACCGGGGGTGGAAGTGTAATTAATATACTGATATCAAAAAAATGCGATCCACCGTACCGTCAAAAAACGGTTTTGACGTTTTTTTCCGCCGCCGCTGGACCAATTTTCAAAAAAGCTATTTCGTCCTTGGTATAGTAGGTAGTGGTAGTAACCTTGTGTAAAAATTTTATTCAAATCCGAGCACTATTTTCCAAGGTATAGAGTGGCCAAGAATAACAGACCGACTGACAGACGGAAACGAGTGACATGGTTTTTCGTAATGCACACGTCAGATAAGATCCAAAAAACATAATCTCATTTTAGAAATTTTTCACGATTACGATACCACCAGTGAGGCTTGCCAAGAAAAATGGAAAAAATATATTTCAGTTTGCGTTACAATTTACATTCATAAATAAAATTTCCCAGACTTCATTACAAAACGGCTGTTACTTAAAAAGTGATCCTTTTTTATATATAAAAATAACCAAATGTACTGCGATTTGTACTTTTTTGGAATTGTTCAACCACTGGATAAGGTATGTTATGTGCTGAAATTTCGGACTAAGGCAGAGTATATTTTGCTGAACAATCTTTTGTAAAGTACAACTCAGAATCTTTGATTTGTTTAGGTTAGATTCACGTGTGAACGTGTCCATTGTTTATCACTATAGTCGCGGTTGTACGGAATATAAAAAATAAAATTACAATAAACGTGTTGATTGTAATGTAATTGTCATAAATTTCATAAATTACAACCATCGATTAACATATTCTACCTGAAGATAGTTAACCAATGCTGTATTCCCGCTTCCAAAAAATTATCCAAGATAAAATGAGATACAAGCCTATAAGTGAATACAACGTCATCTATGAGACACTAACTTTCTCAAAGTATATACAGGGTGTCCCAGAAGTCATCGTCAAGCCGGAAAGTTATAGTTATCAGTCTGTACTTTTGGGCACTCCCGTGCTTACATCTATTTGACGTACTTCTACCTTCACCATGTGCTTGATTTGGGAATCGTCCCTCTGAGAGTAAACGGTGGACATTCACAAAAACTCTGTGACGAGCAGCATTTAGGTACCTATCACGGTAAAGCTTAGCTGCAGCATTATTATTGCATCTACATTTCCCATAAATGAGGTGCATGTTGACGTATTCCTGTTCGGTGTACACCACATGGAGGCACTACACAATCATGAATTAATAAAAGTGGCGTTACTGTCTGTCTTGCTGCCACTACGTAGAATCGCGGTGTCCGTCACAAAAAGAAATTTGTAATAATGGGAACTAAAAGATCATCACATGGTGTAAACTTTTCGAATTTTTCCGATTTTCTTAAAGCAACTATTATGACTTGACCTATCCCCCGTTTCCGGCTTGATGTCGACTTCTGGGAAACCCTGTATAGTAAATAGAGAAACAGCTGCTACAAATTCTCAAGATGACGCTTCGGTTTCTCAACGTCAGTCAATGTTACAAGTTACAACATTGATTATTCATCAATACCATCTTGTTTAGTCCACGGACCAACTTATTCCTTTCCTGGTAAAAATAGCGTAACGCTCACCTCACGTGATTAAGGTTAAGTTGATTGGTATTGCTTTTTAATCATAGTGCATATAATTCTATTATGACATATTGTTTACAAATCGCGATTGATAGCTCAATTAAAAAACTAATAGATTCAATTTAATAACTCGTTATATACTATGCGGTTACTTTGGCTTTATTCACTTACTTTGTAGGCAAATGCAAGAAATGTCAAAAATGGAATCAAGTAGTTTGACTCGGTACTTTCCTTCTCATCAAAATTATATGCTAAACGGTTAAAAAATATTTTATTGTGCTGAAAATAAACCCAAAGGTGATACGCTACCTATTATCTTCGCCGATCCTCAAATGCAGGATACGGCGCAGTCTTGTATTGACAGCACGCCGTGTAGAATATTAATATTTGAATCTGTAAATTTCAATATACTTTAAATTTAATAAATACATATTTTCTTTATAAATATTATGTATGCATCTAATATGGCCAGGGACTGTACCAGGTCTGTAAAGCAATTGATTTTTATCGAAATATAATTACAATTTTATATTGTCACCCTCGAAATAACTTCCTTCTGAAGCCATTCAGCGCTGGAGAGGGTGCTTCCACTCCTCATAGCAGTGCTGGAACTCGGATACTGGAATAGCCTTCAGCTGCTCAGTTACAGTTGTTTGAATGTTTTCGACTGTACCGAACTGAGCTCCCTTAAGGTGATCTTTCCACTTCGGGAAGAGAAAAAAGTCACAAGGAATCAAGTCAGGTGAATTAAGAGGCTGGGGCAAAGACTCCTTGATTGACATTGCTGTGTGACAAGGAGCATTATAGAGATGTGACACCCAATTGTTGTTCAATTTTAACTCTTTCCCGATCATTGGGCCTGTCAGCCCACGATCAGAACCCACAAGATACCGAATTCTGTCGATATTTTCATCGGTTCTTGAAGATGAAGGCCTTCCATTTCGTAGTCCTTATTTATTCGGCCCTCTCCCTTCTGAAAATGCCTCAAACCACCGAAAAATCAAGTTTCTTGACAAAACCCTATCTCCGTAGGCTTGTTTAACAAAAGTTTAAAATAGCTACGGACAACCAAAATATTCGAGCGAGTTCAAACTTATACTGAACGCGGATCACATGTTCCCTGTCTCCCCTCCAATCCCGGCGCCTCCAGTGTTGCAAGATCAAACGCTACGTTGCCATCACTTAATTTACAGAGCTCGTATACTTCTGTGAGGTAAAAATCAATGGTGAGCAGCTAAAATGTCTCATTATGTGATGAAATTTAGCACAACATCTTTGTGGTGGTTCAGTTTTGGAGAGGTAAAAAATTGTAAATGGCAAAGTGTAAAGGTTGGCGAAACTCTCATATTACGCTTGCTTTGACATGAATTGAGTTAGATTTGTTCTAAAAAATATCTTTTCCTCTTTCAGTTATCGTTTTCGCCAAGAACGCCATTTTGGAGCCATTTCAAGCTGATGGTTCTCCTGGCCGTCATCTTTGCCATATCCGGATTCATGCTGTTAGTATCAGTTTTCGTAGGTTTCTTCGGGGGATTCAACACATTTGCTTTTATGTCGGCAGATGTCATTCTCCTTTCTATTAGAACGATGCACGTGATATTAAGGTGAGTTGTGGTTTTTTTAGAATATTAGTTTGTGGTGATGCGTTTATTTAGCAATTTAATGAGTAGATCACAACTATCAATATTTCACCTATATCAGAATTTAGAATGCAACACCAATACTTGTAAAGTATATGTGGCTTGAGTCGACCAGACAATCGCCGATGATTATTAGCATTAAAATCACAGGATACGCATCAGATGTATCACCAATGCTTGTAGGAAGTTTTTAATTTTGCGGTGATGTTCTTAGGCGTTTTGAGATTCTAGACCACTTAAAAAACAGATATCATTGCTGATGCTAAGCTGACCCTTTACTTTCATGTTTTTGTTGCACCACATACACTTAAAACTTGAGCGGAACTTAAACAGATAATTGAGCTAAGTCGACAATTTTTCTTCTTAACGTGGATTTTCTAACCTAGAATATCATCTCGCCAGTTTGGCATTTAAGTTAAGTTAAGTTAAAAAAGCTCGATTGATGATAATATAGCTACTCATCAGAAATAATAACCAAGTTTGGCGATGAGGCGTGATGCATTTCACTGAATTTCTCGAATATCTTTTAAGGATGTGAATTCTTCAGAAATTTTTCAAACTGATGAGGACGATCCAAAGGAGGTACCATATGATAGATATTGCATTTACAGCAACAAATATAATAATAATACATGAAATAAGATACTTTCAGTCAGCTTAAATTGAAATACACGTGATTATATCACTCATATAAATTTGGGGTAAAAGAAAACATAAAGCCAATTCAACCAACTGATTTGTAGCTGCAGACGTGATTTCCTAAGAAGTTACAGCAAATGCACTGTTGTCAGATGTAGCTAAATCGGAGTGCTGCTACAAAAATCCAATTTGAGGTTGGCCTCAACATTCGGATCGCCTTTGCTAAGTGTTAGATTTGAGAAAGGCGATGCAACTGGGCATTACAGATATTCAGTCGATCTTAGGTTAGGGACAATTTCAATTTCAAACAGGCAATTCTCTTTTAATTTGACAAATGATGACAGCGAAATATTTGCATCATTGCCAGGCCTGAGTTGTTCCAAAATGACACAGATTTCACCATATAGACACCCTTATGCCCTATGCACTTCGCTTCCGGCGAATTAGACAAATTCGAAGTAACCTGTAGTTGGGAATTGGTCAATAGGTATTACAATTTAATAAAACGTGGTACTTTGTTATTATATTTAATCTCCTATATATAAAGACTATAAACCAAAATGAATAAAAAAACGACCCGAAAACTTGACGCCTGACTGAAGGCGCAATGATCAAGGTGTTACTGACAACTGTTTTATACTGAAGTAAATCGTGAAATCTCCCTCGTAGGCCCTAAGAGCTAAGCGCAAACTTACCGGTTTTACAAATAACTTCTCTTTTCATAGTTAAAAATTACACCTTTCGCGGGTAATCCTACACGTTTGGTTTCACCAATTTTGTTAGTCAAAACGTTAACTTTTCTTAAACGCCTTGGACAAATTCGTGCATATTCTGGTTATTCTTCTACCAATGACTTAATCCAATAATCTGGTGGACCTTTGGACAAAAGATTGAGTTTTTCACCAGCATTGTGAAGAATACGAGAATCATAAACAATGAACATGATACTGTTCCCTTTCGCTAAACAATTCATCACCGCGCAAGAGATGCTTTTCAACTGTTCTTTTCGAAAATAGCTAAATAATAGTAACAATTTCCAACAGACTTTCGACTATTTACACTAAGGATTCACAAGAAATAAGCAAAGATAGTTGAGTTAATTTACAATGACCTAAATGACAATCCCATGGGCAATTCGTTTGTTGGTGTTCAAATGGCGGATCTGTCAAAGCCCAGCGTTGCCAGATGAGGTGGACAGAATTTCCTCAGGACAATCACAAAAGTCCGTTAGAATTGCCACTTAAAAAAAATACAATCAAAAGTTAAGTAATAAAGGAGAGATGTTTGGTTCAAATAGCTATCCACAAATCATAGCCCAAATTTGGGAGAAATTCCCCCAACGTGGCAACTCTGTCAAAGCATCACTGGTATTCCAGCCGTCAAGTTTCGGGGTCATTTTTAAAGCACGAACAGCATTGCCGTGGTTTCTCCTGGTATTTAGGCGTCATGCTCCTATAATAACGAGTGACCTTTTGTTTTCTTATAAATAAGCATCGCCCTAAACCTGCTACCTGACCTACAAAAATACCAAAACTTACGACCACACTATACATGGTGTCACAATAGTATCCATGTATAAATTTGATCACTCCAAGTTGCCAAGCTTTGGCTTGCTAACTTGTTCAAAAAATTCGATAAAATAGTTTTTGAAAAGCACTATATGTAAAGCTATTCTTTACTTTTGTTTTATTAGTATTTCTACGATTTATGAAGAATAACAAATGTTACACAAATTGTTGCATGAAACAGAGTGCTACAAATTTCACTTAATACCTTTGACATTTTGAAGGTTGTCAATTATATATTTCAGAAACTATGAACCAACCATTCTACAATTTGGAAAAAAAATTTTTCATTTTGTTGCAGGTATGCCCTCCATCTGTACGACATGCGCAATGAAGGCGTAACTTCCGTCGGTTCGGCTGACGAGACAAAAGCATGGGAGAAACGTGGGCCTATCTCGTACTACATCGAGCTGACATTCGAAATGACAGCTCTGTTCATCGATCTTATCCACCATCTGCATATGCTCTTGTGGAGTAACATATTCCTCTCCATGGCTAGTCTGGTTATCTGCATGCAGTTGAGGTACCTGTTCCACGAAATACAGAGGAGGTAAGCTCATTTTAAAGAAATAAAAGGTTTTTGCTTCTGTTATGTATTTCAGAAAAAACAACGATAACTAACATATTGGCCGCCGTATCAGTCACTGGTGACTAACATTGAGCTATTCCAATGGTGCCGTGTCAATCATCTGGACTGACACTACATACGAGGGTCATTTTTATGTAGGAACCGTTTTGTAACAGAGCCAGAGAAACTTTATTTGTGAATGTAAATTGTATCACAAACTAATATATACTAAGTGACATTTTGGCGCGAGCAGTAATTTGTGAACAAAACTAATCAGTGATACTTGACATGGTCATTAATTTTTAACTAGTTTAAGACGGATATTTCGCTGATCAAATTTACGTGATCCAAAGATGAAGCGTATACATCTGTTTTGAATAACGTTTTTATGGAATTGTCTAAACATACGATATTGCATTATTCATACATTCACGGGTCAAGCCCAATATATTCAATTTTGATCAATAATTAAACTGAATTTACTAAATATTAATAAAATAAGTTTAAAATTAATATCCACATACATTAAATTTAACACTTTCAAAGCATTAAGAATAAAGTACAATACAGTCAGAAGTACCGTATATAAAATGTTAGGTAACATTTTTTATGGTTTGTTTCAGGAAATTATGGGATATATGAAAAATATCGCCCTGAAATTTGTTTGCATTTTTCAACATTTTATGACCGTATAGGGTGCGATGTTGAGCAATGACCAATTCTTCACATAGATTTTTACGCAACTTAAAATTTAGTAAATACCTGTTTGCTTTTTAGATTAATTATGTATTTTGTAACAAAAACAACACCATGCATTTTTCCAGAATCATAAAATTTCAAGATTTGGTTATTTATCTGAATGTTCAAGAGCTGTGTTACGTTGTATTTTTTTCTTTGGGTGCAAAATAATAACATTAGATTTTTGTGAATTGACAAGTAGAGTATGATCTGAAGAGTACTTAATTTACTACCATCGTTTTTTAAAACCGAATTACTGAGCACAATTCGCAATCGTCGGGTTTACTGATTGACATGGCGACAAACAAAGCAGTATAATCGCACAACCAATATCAATAGATTCATGTAACGTAAGAGACTGACCAAGAGTGTCTGAGGTTGAAAGGGCGTCAGGTGACATGATGCGCGGGTACGATGCACAATGAACTCTTACTTCAATAATAGTCCGGTGTTAAATTATTTAGGTGAGCTTAATGCAGAAGACATCGAAATAAATAAAATACAGTAATGTCCGCTTATAACGAACCTCATGGACCGGCGAAACTGGTTCGCTATAAATAATAAATAATGCTAATACCAGAAAATATTTTTCATTAGTTTATTATTCAACCAGGGGTATATAAACTTTTTGAATAGTATATAATAATATCTATAATCCACATTAATAAAAGTTGTTGAAAATCTTTCTTAAAAAAATATATAATTTATTTTAGTTTGGTTTATTTTTGTGAAATGAGTATGATTAATATGTAATTCCACATCAGCTAGTCGATCTAGCACGCGCTGCGGAGTGACTGAAGGAAATGACGAATGCTGTCAATATGTCGAAGTGCTTCTGTTGTGGTTGGAGTTGGTATCAGTTCCATACCGACAGATTCTTCATATTTATTTTCCTTTTCTTGGTCATCATCAGTATCAACTGCCGAAGGTATAGCAGCTACAATGGCATCATCAACCAGGTATTCGACAGTCACAACTTGGTCATCAATATGCACAAACTCATTGAAATCGTTTTCACTATAAGGAAGATTGGCTCTAATATTGTCTCGAAGATCGTCTTCCTGTTAAATTTTCTTCATCCACTCAACTAATGGCAGGTCATCGACGGGATTAAAATCATCCTCAACCTTCAAGAAACCCCCATGCGTAAAACAATTAAAATTTTTTTCTTTGGATACCTTCTGCCATGCCATATGAATGTTTATTGCCATCCAAAAGATTGATTGTAACATTTTCCCCGCCACTATCAATAAAATCTACCATTCTCGAGAGAAGAACTTGACGATAATGGCTTTTTAAACTGTGGATTACACCCTGATCCATAGGCTGTAGTTTAGAACTCGTGTTTGGGGGTATGAACACTAGGTTAATACAGTCCAAATTTTTAACATCTGGTTGAGCTGGACAATTGTCCACTAATAATATAATTTTTCGTTTTTCGCGGCGTAACTCAACATCTCATTACGCAGCTCAGCATCAAAAATCTCTGAGGTCATTCATGCTCTTTTATTGGATTTGTAATTAACTGGCAACTGTGAAACGTTTTTAAAACATCGAGGGATTTTCGATCTTCCAATTACCAATAGCTTTCTTTTTTCTGTCCCTTTGAATCTTAAGATCCTGTCAGGTGTAAGCTTATAGAATAACCCAGTTTCATCTGCATTGAATATGACCTCGTCTTTGAAGTTCCTTCTAATGATTTTCCACTTGTTCCGCAACCAGTTATCCACACAGTCAATATCAACTGCAGCAGACTCTCCAACAATTTTGCAACTGGTAATGTTATGTCGTCTTTTGAATCTTTCAACCCAGCTTCTACTAAATTTAGGTTCTTCGCTCAGTTCTTCATATTTCAATAACTTCTACCCAAGGTATTCAGCCTTCGATTGCAGTATAGCACCACTTATGGTTACTTTTTTATTTCTCTGTTGAGAAAACCATTTCAGAAGTCCCTGATCAACTTTATAATTCGTGGGCTTTTTAATTTTCTTCACATTTATGTTTTGACCTTTCTCAAACATTTCCAGTATTTTGTCTTTATTTTTCCAAATTGTACCAACCTGTAATTGAAATGAAAAATTGTAAATCAAATTTATATCTCAGAGTGCTTATTTATGTATGATTAGTATGATGCAGTACTCACCGTTGATTTACTTAATCCTATTTCAGAACAAACTTCACTTTGCTTCACACCTCCTCGCAATCTTCTGACGAGATCGTATTTACTATTTAAAGTAAGAGCTTTACGTGTAAAGTAAGGGCTTTACGTGTTTTCTTAGAAATTGCGTCACCCATGATTTCAAGAGTGCATGACACAGAATACAACGAATAAAGAAGGTATCAGACTAAATGGCGGTGGCGGACTAGCGGCAGACGCTGACGATTGCTCATACCCCACCACGCGGTCGGAAGATTTCAGTTACCTGATTGTGGTAAAATCCAATTTTACGCTCGTTATAACCGAAAACTTTCACGAATACATCAAACATTTAGGTTCATTTTATCAGGAGGTTCGTTATAAACGGGATCGTTATATGCGAGAAAAATAGCACACATTTAATATCATTTCAGTCGGTACCTTATAAATTAGTTCATTATAAACGGAAGTTCGCAATAAATGGGTTTGTTATAAGCGGATATTACTGTACTTACATCCTTGAGATTCTTACGCTGGCGTTCAATGTGTTAAAACTAAAAAACGATTTCTATGCGCTATTCAAATCTCATTTATGCCATATAAAATACCTTGGCATGCAGCAACAGGTGAATTGGAAGCAGCGATCGAGCGTTTGAGGCCGCTAATATGAGCTTTCAATAAAGGCCCTGCAGCAAAGACAGACGGTGTTACACATCATCTTAATCGTGAGGTCAAGTGATGCTGAGATATATAATTTTTAAATTATCTTATTGGAACTATAGTCCAATTAGATACTTGTATACAATAGATTTTAAATGTATCTTATCAGAATATGCCGAGACTACGAGTCCGTAACAAGGCATTTTTCAGAAAACTGTGCAAAATACTTGCTATTGTAGCGTGCCAAGCTTGCATAACCACTACTTGCTTGTTATCTGTTACAAATAAGAGCACATTCATACAAACAATTATTTGATTCATGGTTTTATCTTTACCTAGATACAAGAAACATCGCAATTACTTATGGGTTCGCGACCACCTAGAGCAAAATTATCCAATGGCCGACGAAGAGGAACTCAGAGAGAATTCCGACAACTGCGCCATCTGCTGGGAGAAGATGGAATCTGCGAGGAAGTTACCATGCTCTCATCTTTTCCACAAGTAAGTCAAACTAACTCAGTGAAAATTGCTGTAATGCACTCTCAATGAATGCACAACATGTTTATTATTCTATATTAAACACGAAGAAACTGGCTATTTTGATCGTAGTTTTGTAGCATCCCAGGTATTTTTAAAAGTCTTCGCTCACTTTTTTTAGTGTGGGCTCGCTATAAGTTTTTTGTATGCCTTGATATACACCTGTTCATCTGGGAATATTTTGTTCACAGCACTTGCTTATTGTCATGGCTGGAGCAAGATACGTCTTGTCCAACATGCAGGATGGCGTTGAACATTCATAATCCATCAGCTGCCAGAATGGAACCTCCAGAGTTACAAGCGGATCCTCAAGAGACAACAAGAAGGCCGTTCAACCATTTCTTCCACTTTGATGGTTCGTCTTTCAATATTATTATACAGTGCCTCAGGGTATATGGCCAATATCAGTCGGAAAATAGTGTATAACTTGAAGATCTAGTACTAAAATACCCGCAAACTATTACTGAAACAAGTGAAGTTTAAAATAATGGTATCTTTCCTGGTTCCAGTGACTGGAATAGTATAATTTCAAGAAAAACACGTAACAGCATAATGTTTTGAGTATGCGTGAAAGCGGTTCTTTTTTTTGTCAAAATATAACTGTTTTTCATCCTAATAAGAATCACGTTGCAGGTTCAAGATATGTATCTTGGCTCCCAAGCTTTTCTGTTGAGGTCAGCCATGTTCAACCAATACGGCAGAATTATATTGCTGCATCAAATTCACAGCTGGACGCTATGGCTAGACAGGTAAACAATACAAACATTACATGTTGTCGATTTTTTTCTAAGCTCAGATTTGACTTATCGATCAGTCAGATGTCGTTTTTGAAGTAAAGGACCTTATGAATATAGTCGATTTCTTGTAAACAATTTCTCAAACTAGAGAGAAATTACACAATTTGTGCAAGAATGGTCTCTAATCCCTATATTTAATCAAGAAATACACTGATTCAATTTCACCGATGGCAGCGTTTGTCCTTTCTAACTTAGACTATCAATCTTCCTGACGTGTAGCATATATGATAAACTAACAGTATTTTTTTTACAGGTCCAGACTCTGTTTCCCCACATCCCTCTATCTGTCATAGTCGATGATTTGCGTGTGACGCGTTCTGTCGAACTAACAATAGAAAATGTGTTGGATGGAAGATTAGTGGCGCCGCAGATGTTCAGAGATTTGGACATGGATCAGCAAACGACAAGCAGGCCAGTTTCTCTGCTGAATTTTGACGTGGAACCGACCACTACGAAGAGCTGGGACGACTTCCCAACTGAGACTGTTGAAGCGTAAGTAAATTGACTAAACATTGTTATCTAAACTAGAAATTCTCATTGAACATTTGATATCCGTAAACAGGCTTTAACATTGAGGTTAAGTCCCCTATCACAAAACTGGTAAAACTCGAAACTGTTTCAATGTCAGCATAATAGCTAAACTATGCAGAACCCCAACAATACGAGGGATGTCTTATAAGTTTTTCATATAGAAACATAGTAGGCCGCGCGGATCGAACGTCAGTACTGAATCTTAGCCTCAATCTTTAGTAAACTTAAATTCAAAGTTTCACAACAATACGTGCAGTATCCTCACTACAGTGGATTTTTAAGTGTCACCATGTCATTAGAAAAATGAAGAATGCCTTGCTGAGTTACTGTCTGTTTTCGGCAACGAAGCGCCATATCAGTCGACAATTTCCCGTTGGTATGGAGAATTCAAACGTGGACGGGTAAGTCTTAGCGACGATCCCAGGGTGGGTGCACCAAAAACGGCAGTCACCCAGGAAAACGTCGATGCTGTGCGCAAACTCATCATTGAAGATAGACATGTGACATATCGCGAGATTGAGGCGTCCTTGAACATCTCATAGACCTCAATTCAAAAAAATTTACATGAAGAATTAGGAGTCAGAAAATTAGTTTCTCGTTGGTTACCCCACCTGTTGACTGAAGAGCAGAAAGCAGCCAGGGTTAATTGGCGTCAAAAAACGCTTGACCGGTTCAATTCCGGAAACTCAAATGATGTGTACAGCATTGTTAGTGGTGATGAATCGTGGATTTACTGTTATGAACCAGAAAATAAACGACAGTCGGCTGTTTGGGTGTTCCAAGGTGAAGAAAAGCCAACAAAAGTCATCCGTTCCCGAAGTGTTTCGAAAAAGAAGGTCGCGACATTTGTGTCAAAAGCGGGTCATATTGCAACAATTCCTCTTAATGAGCAAAGAACTGTTACTGCGGATTGGCATACCACCATTTGTTTGCCAAAAGTCAACACCGAGCTTCGAAAAATCAACCCCGAAAGAAGAATCGTCCACCACCAAGATAATGCAAGCTCGCACACAGCACAAAAAACAAGGCAGTATTTAACGGAAGAAAACGTGGAATTATTGGACCATCCTCCATATAGTCCCGATCCCAGTCCAAACGATTTCTTTACTTTCCCGAAAATTAAAAACAGACTGCGTGGTCAAAGGTTCCAGTCACCAGAAGAAGCAGTTGACGCATTCAAAAATGCCGTTTTGGATCTGCTAGCAAACGAGTGTAATAAGTGCTTCGAAAATTGGTTCGAGCGCATGCAGATGTGTATTAATCTTCGTGGAGAACACTTCCAAAAACAGTAAAGTCATTTAAAACTACCTGCCGTGTTGTTTTATTTCCATATGCAAAACTTAAAAGATCCCTCGTACCACCTCCAACCTCCATTTATTATTTATATTCATGTATGACATGTCTGTTCGTAAATACCAAGGGTAAGGTAGGTAAAAGTTTTGCCACTTTATTTATTGACTTCGTTCAAAGTAATTTCCCCCACATACAATACCCTTCATCCGCCAAAACCGGTCCTTAACACGTTCGCTGCCACTGGCTCTTATAAGAGTCAACGCGAGATGTTCGCCGGTGCCGCTGACTCTTATCTGAGCCAAGGTACAATACTGCAGGCACTCAAGGGCACAAGTTAGTAAAACGTGACTTAGATGGTAAAAAAACAAGTATCCAGAAAAGATGCCAGTCTTATAGCAAGAAGGGAATCCATACCCAAACGATGTACGAATGTAGAACATGCCCTGATGTTCTAGGATTCTGCTTAGAGTGCAGTGACATTATTCAAAAATAATTTTTTGCACTAAAAATGGTCTGCATTTACCACTAATTCATGTTTGTATTCTAAAAAAAAGTTGTTTCTTATTTTTGATTAGAGTTTATCACATTAGGTGTATTATTTACCGGAAAAGTTTTTGTTATACTTTTATATGTTCTACTATTTTGAGTTACAAAAATAATTTTTAATATTTTATTTTTGTTAACGGTCGATAATAAATGTTTTTTTTTTGCTTTTAGTTTATTTCTATTATAAAAAACAAATAATTATCTTCCGACTCTTATAAGCGTCATTTCTAAGCACTTGTCTATGCTTAAACCACGCGTAAAGTGATACTGTAAAACTGCCCTCATCTCACTACGTAACCACGATGTCATAGTCCGCACACTGTCAATACGAATGAATACCTAAATCAACAGACGTGCTGCTGGCGGGCTACTATGCACTCATGGACATGTCTCAACATAGAGTAACATGCCGCCTCCTACGTCCGTTTGTTAAGACATATTGCAAAACTTTTATAGTGCCCTTTGTATTTTGTGCAAAACTTCCCGTTACCACCAGCAAAGTATGCGTACACCGACAAACGTACCTATTAGGGGTACTCATAATATTTGAATGCATTTTAAGCCATTTATTTACGTTAGTATAATATTGTAAACACGTCTATATTTATTTTTAATCATTCATTTAAAACTGCAATGCCAATGACGTTGATTCAAACACCGCATTTTCGGCGCGCTTCGCAGTACGTCACCGTCTGCGACGAGTCATGTGATTATTTTTTTGTTAGTGTGCTGTCGAATTTTTGACATACCATTTGTTTGTAAAACTACAAAGTATTTATAGGTCATGTTTATTACTGCAAATGACATTGAACAGCTGGAAAATAATGTAAATAAAACATGTATGACTTGCTCACCCTGCAGCTTTCACTCCTCTGTCTTCAGCTGGTTGATATAAAGTCCGTATTTCAAACAATATACATACCTAAAAGCGTCTATTTTTGGAACTCGTGTTCAATCATTGCACTTAGGAACTCAAAAACCGAGTCTGAGTACACGAGAAAGTTCTATTGATCACTTTCACTTTTTGTCTTAATTTCATTTATATCTTTGTCTTTCCAAAGTATTATGCTACCGTCATCAAAAACTACGAATTTACCATTTATGCTTAAGTTTAATAAATCGTTGATATAAACTAAGAACAGGATCGGACCTAATACTGATCCTCCTACTCCCTGCATTTATATTTAATTTATTTGAAATATGTCTTTATAATTTTACAATTTGGGGATGAGTATTTAAATTTTTTAAACCAATTGAGTGAAGTTCCAGTACAACCATATTTGTTTAATGTAATAGTATTTCATGATTTACTTTACACAGTCAAAAGCTTTGGAAAAGTCGCAAAAAATTACCATTGAAATTTGTTTATCGTTTAAATTTGAGTATAACTGTTGAAGTAATGTGAAAATAGCATCCATCGTTGTCATTTATAGGGCATTTCCAGCCTGCCGTTAATCTTTGGCAAATATTCGGTTGTATTACAGATTTGGCAAGGCATCCCACGCACAACAGATGTTTCTGTCAACGTCATCAATTTCTGCGATGTCTGTCCATATTTCAGATATTTCAATCTTTGGAAACTGCAATTTGAGAATCTCGACTGAAAAGGTTCAAAAACCATAGTTCATGTTACGTTAGAAAATGCACCTTAGGCACATCTATTTCGGTACCACTCTAGTTTTAAATATATCTAGTGCATCAATGATGAATGAATTAAGGACCAACTTAGCTTGAGTCGACCTTAACAAGGCAACCGGTCATACATGCGTGTAAGGTGAACGTCTTAGCTCACTGATCTAACAACTTAACAAACTAATTCTGATAGATAGCCTTTTTGATACTATTGATACGGATCAATTTCATTTCAGCGAGGACACAGTTACATTAGGCAGCCGCTTTTCAAAATCCTCGGCGGAGCGCGAGAAGATCCTACACAAACGCAAAGAACACCTCATCCAAATGGCGAGAAAGAGGTATATCGAGAAGCAGAAAGCGGCGGCCGCAGCGTCTGCGAAGTCCGACCTCCAGAGTTGAGGATGAGGTCGGTTCGTAGATACCTAGTTGAAGCGGTGCGCGGACAAAATAGCTTTAAAGTGAACCTTTCGATTACTGCATTAGAGTACAGCGTAATTTGACGTGTCTACAGCTACAACACTGTTTCACCATTATTTAGACGGTTTTTTTGGTGTTCTATGCTGTTTTGATTTCGTCCTGAAAATGCTGTCTGATATTAAAAAACCTGTTTGGTTCTTAGAAAGAGAGACAGATCTCAGACGGCGGGTTTTGCATAGATGTACAATTTAGAACCAAAAAACTGGTTAATGAGGATTGATTACGTATTCTATCTAAAGATAGCCAATATATACTGCATTCCGGAATCCAATAAGAGATCTAAAAGATCCTAGTGCCCTCTATAAGGCAGTAGTAGAACACAAACATTAATTTGTAAATCTATTTTGGTAAGGGTTCTGCTACTGTCAATTACTTTTGGCCTCTCTAATAATGGCTACTTTAATTGGTTATCTTCGTTTATCAATGTCTGAATATACCCAATTGAAATAGGCATTAGAAAGGCTAAAAAGGGATTAAAGATCCTAGCGCCATCTATGAGATAGTAGCAGAGCGAAACACCAACTCTTTTTAAAGTAGATTTATAAATTAATCTTTGTGTTCTGATACTATCTGATAGATTGCTCTATTACCTCAAATCTCCTTTTGGATATCGGAATACAGTATATGGATGACTATCTCCAGGTAGAATATTTTAATTACTGGTATGAGTAACAGCATATTCAAAGCCAAGTTCGAACAAGTTCCAGCTAATTCCAAGGTGTTTTTCAAATTCTCCTAAAAACGTGGATACATGCAGCTTGGTTCTTCTAGATATTTATTATTGCTCAATTTGCCAGAGATAACTCTTCTTTGTCAAAAAGCATTAATCGAAAGATCAGCTTTTGATCGCGTACGGCCGAAACTAATATAATATGAGTCTTTTAAAACATTTACCGTTAAAGAGGTATTTGAAACTTAAAAGCAGATAATTTTATAAGTAAATTATAAAAAAGCAGTTTCGCAACTTTTCTGTGTTCTATTGTTCTATGTGTATATTTACGGAAATATTTATGTTCGTCGACAGTACGATGGCTTTTGCGGTTCGTAGATTTTTCACTTTTTTCAATCTGGAGGCACACGAAAAAAAAAAACGTACTGGTTCTCAAAAAGAAATGTTGTTGGTGCCGAATGCACAGTCACATCTTTCTCAAAGTAGACGCGGCCTTTCTGATTTGACGCTTCATTATTACTTTGCCGTTAAATGAAGCTTTCTTCTTTCGTTATATTTCTGTTTATTACACGAAGACTTGAGGTAAAACTGCGTAAGAGATACACGTATTTGTATGAAGTCAGTTCTGACGCCGAGGATCGTGTAGACCGTCTGCGCATTTAACAATGCGAAAAAAATCATAACTTCGCTATATTATGTAATTTTACTCAAGTTTTTCCATGGTGTGTAGGTCTATTACTTCTTGGTTTATTAATACTATCTAATATCTCTGCTTTCAACTCGTCCGAACTGTCAAAATTGCAGTTGTTTACAGTGATGGTAACAGCAAGAGAGAGAGAGAGAGAGAGAGACTAACTTAAACAAGATGCTTTCGTCTGTCCGACCAAGAAAAGAAGACAGCCAACCACGGACAGCTGATTCGTGCTTCTTAGCTACTCATCAGCATGATATAGGCTTGGTCTCTTATCTGGCTGTTCACCTCAGTAGATGTCAAAACGTAATGGATACTCGTGAAATAGGGTTTAGATACAACCGGCGACACTAAGTAACTAATCAATTTGAGGTTAGAAAATAATTGAATTTCAAGAATACGTTCCTCTTTTGTTACTAAACTAAATCTTGTAATATTCTGCGCAGGGCCACAAAAGTTAAATAGCTATAGGATGACAGTCAGGTTTTGAGAATAACTGGTTGCCATAGTTATTCATATACTCGTACATAATGTCCCCTATTTACAAACGTCGCTAAATCCAAAATTGATAGTATTAAGAAAAAGGCGAAAAACTGTAACTCTTACTATATGTGAGTTTTTGAATCAGTAATATCGTAATATTAATGTATCTAGCACAATAAGGGAATTTTACAAAATAAAACATATTTTTTGGCTCATATGTCAGTATGGTAGGGGGGTAGGTATGGGTCTACCCGAATTTGAATGTCATCTCAGGATTTAGACGGTATTGAAACGCAATTCGTGTGCATTATTTTCTGATGTATTAACGATCACTAATATATGAACTGTTGAATAGTAAAAATTCCTGTATGTTAAAAACGAATATAAAAACAATCATACAATATCAGCTTTAAAACTACACTCAGTATTAGCAAAGCACACTATTCTCATCGGCATTTTCTTCTGCTTGTGTTAAACTTTGTTGGTTATCCATTACAGTCTTATCGTATTCCAATTCGAATTCTTCACTCTTTTGCTTCCACGCCGTTCCAAAATGTTTTGTTAAAAGTTCATCAACATTCTTTAGTTTTTCAGGATATATTTTCACGTTATTTATACAAACGTTTTCTGGGGACATGAGCGATATCTGCTTCCCCCTTTTACAGATGCCTAGCATTATTCACATCAGACTGGTAATTTGGTTCACCCCTCACCAGGACTTGCAGATTTTTTTGAACGAGTCAATATCAGCCGCTTACATGACTTGAAATGGAGTGAGGCTGTTGATTTGATAACATTTGGGGCCTCTTTTTTCCAATTTTGAATATGACACTCCCTACAAGAGTTTTTTTGAAGTACTATGGTTTTCGAAAGTATTATATCACGTTTGAGGCTTGACTATTGTATCAAGTTTTTTTTATCTTTATTTCTTCTGATATTCATTTCGCGCGCAGAACAATCCTATATTGGTTCTGCCCACTGCAGCCATCTGATACCAGTCTTATTTCTTTCACATTCTCAGGAATCGTCATTTTGTTCAACACTCGTTGGCGGGATTTAGCCGGTTTTGATAAAACTAAGGAAAGAGAAACGTATGCTTGGAATTCAAAAATGTTCTAAGCTTAAATTGCTTATTTAACCAATCGGTCGTGTATATGTGCAGCCTCCCCTTAAGCCTTATTATTTTTTTTATACTCCAACTACCACGAAGGCCTAAGGCCCCATTGGGTACCGTGGGGCTATAGGGGGATACATACAACATCCATAGTCAAGAGAAAAATTCCTCCTGGGACGGGACTCGAACCCGCACAGCGCACGGCGACTGATCAGGAGACCGAAGAGTCTACTACTGCGGCCACCGCTGCTGCATTAGTATTTTACTTGACAACATCACAACACAAAGACATTTCTATAGCCTAAACTTTTCACAACACTGGTCCGCGAAGGTCCACAAATACTATTTTTTCCTATAAACGCTAAAATTTCGCCAACTAAAATTCATATCCATTAATAAAAATATTTAATCGATTTGAGGTTAAGAACAATTTGAATTTCGTACTGACATTTTTTTTATCTGAAATGATAGCAAAATATGTGCACCTTTGCAGGTCTCAGTTGATCTGTACGATGTTTCCTTTGTCCAACGCGCGTGCGGCAATTAATTCTGGTCCCCCCACTATGCACTTCGCTCATGGTGAATAGAAAACACATTCTGCATGAAGTGTTAAATAATTATAATCCATTACCTTTCATAACTTTCAAGACGTTGGAGCAATCATGCTGAATTTTAGAAAACGGAATGTTCTTTCACAGCACTGCGTATATTCTATCTGAACCTTGGGAATGTGGATATACGTGTCATATTTTTTAATTATGCGTGTGCATTCGAAGTCTTCAACCGCAAAAAATCTGGAAAGAATGCGATTTTAGTTCGTGTGTCGCCAGCAAGAATCGTAAAGCCGTAGACGTACTTCTAGCATCTAGTTTGTGTATAGAAGCTCAAATGAAGACAGAGATGTGCAGGGTATTTCTAATTCTCTCTTCATTATCGTTACTGGAACCTGCTCAGAATGATAAAAAATAAAATAGAGAGCCTTGCTGTATATCTACATAGTTAAATCTATATTTTTTACAAAGATGATGCTACGCGAAGTGCTTAGTCTTAGTTTGATTTGGTCAGATAGAGTGTAAAAATATTTCGCATCTGATTGACCAAGTCCAGTAGGAAATACGTTGTTTTTCCTTAATATTCTCAATTTCTACTTAACCGCTTCTGTTCGTTGATCTCTGCTTATACTTAATTTTTCATTTTATCTGCATCTATGGTTCTTACGAGTATTTTCATAGCTGGCCACCCGTAACTTATACCAGATCTTTTCTGTAAATGAATTTGCCGACGCTATAAAAGCGTACTAATGGATTTTTATCCCATAATTTTGTGACCTCAATTACTATAGTAGAATTATTTAGCAGTTTTATCTAAAAAGTTTTGAAAAGTTCATATCCACATAGATTTTGTGTACATTTTCGATTACTTACTTTGCTACCTCATTCTGCTGGTACCGCCAGAAAGATGACATCTAAAAACAGTTATTTTACAATATTTCTGCTCAGACTCTTTTTACGTTTACAAATAGCTATATGAAAAAAAATTAAACGAAGACGAATAGTTGCAGCTCAGCAAAGTTTAATCTTACACTGAATTGTAACTACACATACAGTGTTTTTTACGTATTGCTTGAACGGGTCAAGTTGGGAAACTGAAATTCGAGGTGATGAATACTATGTTTTAGCGTAAAAATCTCAAAAAGGAGGTTGGCCATTATCTTGGATCATTTTTTTTAATTAAATGGGAGATCATTTAATGATTACTAAAATACAAATTGATCATCTTTCAAAATGACGGACTGACACAGAGACGGATCCAGGGAGGTGTCCTGGGGTTTGGACCCCCCAAAGATCTGAGTTAAAAAAAATGAAGCATAAGCGATTCAATGTATAAAACGCGCAACTTTGACAGCCCGCCATTTTGTAAGGTAGTAAACTACCCGGCAAAACGCCTATGGAAAAAGTGGTTTCGGTTAATTTTGCTGAGTTTATGTTATATATCTCAACGGGTCCCAAGATACATGCCGTTAATGCGTTATAGGTTTTACTCAGCTATCTGCTCTATCTGGTGAGTGGTTTCAGTTAAATGTGCCTAAATTTGTGAAGTCTCACAAATCTCGGCATTCTGAACAAATGTCTCAAAATGCGCAAACCCCAAAACTCAAGGGGTCCCAAGATATAAGTCAGTCATATCTACCTAAACCACTCTTCTAGATAGAGCAGATAGCTTAGTAAAACCGACACAACATCACGGCCTGGCCACAGGACAGTCGCCATAGCGAAAATTCGCGCGGTGCGAACGGCGAAACGTCCAGCGATTGAAATAAACGCATAGAAACGTACTTATCAAGCCACTCGCGGCAGCGAATGGCGAAGCGACGGACGAAATGAACCGCGCGGGGACGACTGGCGACGCGGCGGGTGAGTGAAACAAAGGCATGAATCCATGATACACATACACTGAAGGTAGGATATTGCGCATCTGGGCGGAGCTTCATGACGTCACCCGGAGAGTTGTCGGCTCGTTTTTGGTGGTTTTGTGACCTGTTCTATTAGTTATACATACTTTATATAGAATGTGTGGTTGATAAATTGTCAAAAATGCGGTGTGCTGTTGTGGGATGTAAGTCCCACAACCAGTCTAAACGGAATCCTTGCAACGACACATGAAGTTCTACAGATTTCCTCAAGACCCAAGCCTTAGCAAAAAATGGCTACATCTTACAAAAAGAAAAGACAAAGTCAATGTAAAAAGCGCTAGGGTTTGCTCGAAGCATTTTTGCGAAAGTGCCTATAAGGTCAATTTAAAACATACCTTTTTAGGTTACACCCCTAAAAGTTACCGTGCTCTAAAAGATGATGCTATTCCTATGGAAAATTTACCCAAGTCTCTATCATCACCTGGACCATCTACATCTGTTAATGGGGAGAAGCGGAAAAGTACTTACGAAAAAAGGCAAAGGGCTCAACTTATCCCCTAGAGTTTAAGTATAGAATAAGGTCATATATTTTGGGGCGAAACGAAGGCGCATACTCAGAGTATTGCATCATTAAGGAATAAACTGAATGCACCTGAAGTATCAGCTGACTATAACGAGGAAGTTTTAGTCGAATAAATGGATGAGCTCGAGTATGATGGGCTGAAAAATTTGGCCGGCTTTGTTTGCCATAAATTGCAGGATGAGAGGTTGAAAAGTTCCTTAAATGAAACTTAATCCTAGATAGACCATCTTAGTGAAAGTGGATTATTAAAACCTTCCACAGCTTTCATGAATCAAATTGAGAAGCTTAATAAGGTGTTTACTACATTCAATGGGGACGGAATAGTGACAGAAAAGCAAAATTGTATAGGCGAACTTCTGTTGAAGAGCAGCAACATTGACTGCCCTGAAAAAGCTTTTTACCGAATTTAATGAAATAGGGTGACATTTAATTAGCTAACCATATTTTGGGCAATGATAGTTCCGAAAACAATCCGTTTGCGACCATATGTTTTTGGTGAAAGTTGTTTATATTGATGATTAGTACTATTATTCCTCAAAATATTCTCAGCTAATTAAATGTCATCCTTTATACAGATAGCTTAATGTCAAAAACAATTTTTCAGCCGCATTTAAAATTCTGTCTGCATTAACTTTTTTCCAATTCTGGTTGAATATTAATTAGAATATAATCGAAGGTCTCGATGCTCATTCTGGTATACTCGAAAAAAATTTCTGGATAAATTCTTTATGTCTCGTACTTCTTGTCCCACCCCGATTCCGATTCAAATCATGTACTTCACAATGTATTCCAAATATTATATCTTGGGCCAAAAAACTATTACTTTCTAAGCAATATCGAGATAACGTTGATAAAGATATTTTTCTCTCGGCCTATACTAGTCGCGGCGGCAAACTGTGCCGCGCGGATGGTTGCCCCGCTTCCCCTATCGTCGTTCGCGCCGCCCTGTTGGACGAACTAACAGGAGCCCCACTGAGCCCTGAGCCCATCAAGGCATTTAAAGCATTCAGCGAGATAAACCGAAACCACTTTTCACATAGGCATGCTGCCAGGTCCTTTGAAATCTAGAATTAGTACTCATTAGAACCCTCAAAATAAGGTATCACACGACCACCATTCCATTTAAAAAATGTTCCAAGATGACACCTAGCCACAATCTTGAAATTTTTAACTGTCACTTTTACGTTAGAAGATGATATTCGTGCATCAATCTCCCCGAATTTCAGCTTGCTAACTTCACCCAATCAAAATAAGCGGGAGGAGATACCTTTTTGGAAAGCACTGTTTTTTTATACTCCAACTACCACGAAGGCCTAAACACACATTGGGTACCGTGGGGCTATAGGGGGATAACGGGAAAAGAGGGAACGCCACACGGACTCTGGTGAGGGAACACGTGTGCATGCAACATGCACACATTCTGGCTCCGCCTACGAGATCCGCCGGGTGGTACCTCCACGTTCGACAGTCAGAGACCGTCTACCACCTACGGACAGTCACAACATCCATAGCCGAGAGAAAAATTTCTCCTGGGACGGGATTCAAACCCGCACAGCGCACGGCGACTGATCAGGAGACTGAAGAGTCTACTACTGCGGTCACCGCGGAGACTGAAGAGTCTACTACTGCGGTTACCGCTGCTGCCTAAAGTACTGTAGATAAATTGTGACTTGTGTTTTAGAAAAAATTTGAAGTGAGGTGGCCAGCTACAATTTCTATGTCTTAAATATGTTAAGAAAGCATAACACACATTAAGTTACTCTACTTATCTTAGCGCAACTACTAACAATTTTTAGACTCACAAAGGGTGCTTAAAAGTGCTTCGATTGTGAAATACTAAGAGCAGAAAAAATAGTGAATCGTGATAAAGACTGAAAGGCGAGAATCAAGTGTGATATAAGGTTTGTTATATTTTTATTTTACTATATTAATTTTGTGTTAAGGACTGTTTGATGTTTCTATTAAGTTTGTTATGTCAAAGAATTAAAAATATTTAATTTTACTTTGTTGATATTAGGGATGTACTGAGTAGTCGGTTTTTACCCGGTACTCGGCAGCTACGCAAGCTAAGATTACAGAATATTTTTGCCGGAATTAGGGTAATTTGGATGATTTTTAGTAAATTTCAGCCGTCTTCGTCTTCTCCCGAAAACAAAAACAAACAACAAAAACCACAAAACAGCGTAAACAAAATGTAGCAAAAAAAACTAACGTGAATAACTGAAAGCTCGCGTTTTGGCAAAGAAAACCTGTACTCATGCGTAAGGATAATTGGGGTTTAGTCCATCTCAAATCTTTGTAACCTCCTCCCAAAGGTTCAGATTTTTAATTCGGTGTTCCTGAAAGCTATGACTTGGCAGCGATTCTGATTTATTTTTTCGAAATTTGAGCAGCTTTGGACCTTGCGTTGCCTACCTTCAACAAAATTGTCGGTTGAAGAGGTTGAGTATATTCTTTTGAATGTCTTACAAATGTGCTTTTTTGTAATAGAAAGGATTGAAAAGTAAATAAAAAACAAACAAATGTAATGTCAAAGTAAGGAAGGTTTCTATATACCTAACTGTTGCAAGATTTTTAACTTCTGAAAATATACTATAAATAAAAATAAATATACTAGAATTAATGTTATGCCGTAAGAACTACAATATTTAAATTTCAAAAATTTCATAGCCTAATTAGTTTTCATTTTCATATTCAAATTAAAAAATTATCTGCCAAATCACTTAGAAAATTTTATTGTATTGAACAATGAGTGCCACAATTAGCAATATAAAGAGCTAGTCAGTATTTCAAAAGGGATTGTACGAATTTAATAAATTAAGTAATGATATCAAGATGTGTGTCAGTTTGAAAATGTTCAAAGGGAAAAAATATCTAATGAAAAACCAGGATTCATATTAGT
The DNA here is from genome assembly GCA_963669975.1 of Acanthoscelides obtectus. NCBI lineage: Eukaryota > Metazoa > Arthropoda > Insecta > Coleoptera > Chrysomelidae > Acanthoscelides > Acanthoscelides obtectus. The sequence continues at coordinate 92,570,347 of CAVLJG010000004.1, forward strand.
GAGATTTTGTATAAAAATATGTAGTCTTGAAGACATAATATATTTTGTGATATACTGTGTACTGTGGATATTATGGACATTGTAGCATTAATGCTAAATAAATCTGAAACAAACATACAAATACACTAACTTACGATGCTTCAAATCAGGGCCGTAGCTACCGCCGTATCAATGATATGAGGTCCCCAGCTTTCAGGGGCCTCCGAGTACAAAAAAAGCGTTGTCTTTCACGGTCGCAAATTTATAGTTCGTACGCTAAATTAAAATTTCTCAAGCGCTAAATCTTAGATTGTACGGCCAATTGATAGTAGCATGCTTCCTATTTCAACCATTTAGTTTACAACAGCTGAAAGAAGCTTTTCGAAATTAACCATAATGTTTTTGAATACTGCTTAACGTGAAACAATCAGAAACGATGAAAGCAAATTTTCGAGATTTTTACGTGTTACCTCTCCACAAAGACGTTTGATAACCCTTAAAAATGTTCAGAAAGATGAAAACATATAAAAACAAATTTTATGACGAGCTGAAAGCTATTCTCGTAACACCGCCGCCATTTACGTAATTTTCTAAATTAAGTAGCATTATCTACTATGACCCCATATGGATTTATGTACGTGTTGTAGACATCTGAATTCATAAAATTTTCGCATTCCACCGAGTGCTCGATACCCGGCTTCCCGAAAAAACTAGTACTCGACGCATCCCTATATATAAACCTGCTGTATCGTTATTTCTTGGTTTGCTATATCTGAAACCGTATTCAGATCACCACCATGTAACCACAGCAATATTTTATTTTTTAAAGTTAGCGGACAGTCATACTAGCGCTAAAATATTATTCGCTTCACTCTTAAGTTCTGACCATGTTTTAAAGTATTTTTGCAGAGTTCACGAAAAGTATGTACTCTTTTCCACCACCAGTGAACATGATTTATTGTCAAATGCCAATAAAGATGTTTTGGAATTCGGAAAATACGTACAAATATCACTTTTTGTTAATATGTATCTTTGTGAACTCTGAATACCCAGTTAAACTTAGTTTATGTTTTTACTGCCATACTAATTTTGATTCTGATACGTAAAATTTGGAGAATATTATTTGATTTAAGTTTTGATATGTATATTTATTTGTTACTTATTTTCAATAAATTTTCAGTTTTTGAATTTGTTTTTCATTTTCCTTTTTGTTCAGTGTAGTTGTATATTGAGAAATACGCTAGGAATTTATACAAGCGTTTGATATTTCAACTTTTATAGGCAATATATGCCTTAAATAAATATAACAGTTTGTGTATTAGATATGTATAGATGAATAGCTGTATATTTCGATATAGGAAATATGTAATTGCAATGCAAATATATGTGTGCCAGATATCGTCGGCCAAAAGTTGAATATTGTATTATATTTATTGTACTTAGTCCTTATTTCATGATTATACATCTGTGCTATTGCTGTAGGTAAATAAAGGTGTTTAATATATATTACTTATCAGATGAGTTTCAATCTAATTCATCTCTATGACCTCTATCTTCCCCAACAAAGAAATTAATGATGATGGATCCCTCGAGTACTAAGAATTCCGGACGTAAACTCACTCCACTCTCGGCCTGTCCGGGTGGAGGGTGGACTCGAGGGCACAACATCGAAGATAAAATTTGTTTCACGAACATCTGGGGGATTAACGGCAACATTGATGCTGTTAATCACTACTTGCAATCCAATCGTCCCGCCATGTTTTTCTTAGCGGAGACAAAAGTATGTACCGATTAACCATATCAGCTTCCCAAATTACGAGGTGGACTCCGATCTGAGAAAGAACGGGGAAGTTGTGGCTTTTGTCCACAGCAGTCTTTCCTGCTCCAGAGACGCTCTGAAGTCAGATTGGAAATACATTCTGAGGCTTCGAATAAACTCCAAAACATACTCAAATTTATTTGCTGCCTTTATCGCTCTCCCTCGGACCAAAACTGGAATGACTAACTTGAATACCTTGCCGTCAAGATCGACTTCCTGAACATCAATCACCCCGCTTCAGAGGTAGTTCTCCTCGGTGATTTCAATACCCATAATGAGCTTGAGAAATGTTTGTTTCGCTGACCTGAACCTTCTTACAAAACCCCACTGTATTGAACAGACAATCCGACGTCGAGTCCAGAAACAAATATAACGAAGCGTGATATACAACTTAGGCACAGGGTAATGTCGCAGCGCAATGGCAGTAGCTTTCCAGCACTTGCGTGTCAGGATGGAACGATTGTAACAGACTCAAAGGCCAATGCGGAAGTACTTGCCAAGATCTTTGCTGCCAACTCCACCATGCACGTCCCCCCTAACGCCCAAGTGCCGTCGATTCAAAGGGTTCCCTTTACTAAGCGGGACGTAACATTCCGGTATAAGACCGTAAGACGGGTGCTCTTGTCGCTCGACATCAACAAAGCTTCTGGTCCGGACCTGATTCCTGCCATTGTACTGAAGAGGTGTGCAGCGGAGCATGCTCCAGTACTTTCGCGTCTCTTCCAGATATCTTATCAATCCGGCACCTTCCCAGAAAACTGAAAAATGTCCAGCCCATCCCAATAAAGAATCTAGATCGACCCTTACAACTACAGACCTATAGCTCTGCTTTCTGTTATAAGTAAGGTTATGGAGAGGTGCATAAATCGCAAGCTTCTGGACTACCTCTAACTTGCCGTCGTAATTGATAGGTTCTCCTGTTTATCCCACAACGTCAACGTGGGTGTTCCCCAGGCACCTGTCTTGGCTCCGACGCTGTTCCTCTTACATATCAACAACCTCCTTTCCTGTACCATCAACCCAATCCACAGCTTTGCTGATGACAGCACTCTACATGCAGGAATTCAGAGTGACAAGCCGATCTCTGCCGCCGATCTAGAAAAAAGAAGACTAGCGACGACTTCCTGCGTGAGGACGCAACAATCTTAATGCTTCCAAAACAACTGTTCCTTGACGAACAAAAAGCGTCCTAGCGCTCATTCCGTTTCGATGGATGGCCGAGTTTTGCCAAAGAGCCGTTCACTTCTGCTGGTCGGAGTCCATATCACCGAGGACTTGATCTGGAACGAACACATCTCGTCAGTAGCGGCAGCTGCTGGGAAAGAGCTAGGCTATTGGTTTAGGGCTAAGAAGTACTTTTCTACGCATGACCTTCTCACTCTATTCAAGGCCTAGTCGCGAGTATTGCTCACACAACATTATTTATGCTCGATGCTGTCCAGAGGACTGTCCGACTGATCGACGACCCTTCTCGAACAGACAGTCTCGGACCATTTCGCACCGGTGGGCCATCGACCTTCGGCGATCTAAGTCTCTTCTACCGCTACACCAACGGGCTTTGCTCCTCAAAGCTCTCTTCCATGATGCCGTCGCGTGATGTGCCTGCCAGACAGACCCGCCTGACTTTGGCCTCCCAATCCTAACAGTGTCGAACTTCGTACATCCAGAACTGGCCGATACGACCGCTCCTTTGTCTCAACGGTATCAAGATTGTGGTACAATCTACAATAGGAAGCTTTTGGGGATCCTCATAGCACCCTGCCTGCGCGGTTGCTTCCGTTTAAAAAAAATGATAATTTCTTTAGAAAATACTTTCCCAAAATCGGCGTTTTGGTTACTGGCATCACACGACGAAGATCAACGCATGACAGGTCATTGAACATATGGAATATATTTGCAGTAAGTTGCATATCAGAAATCTTAGAAACGCTGTCTGTTCAAACCATGCCTCAAACTTTTTTTTGTATTAACTCAACTGAAAAGCGCCATTAAAACAAATATAGAAATGCAGTTTAATAACTTGGATAAATTAATACAAAAACATAATTTAAGACATTTGACTAGAGTCAGTATGTATATATACATATACGTATATGGTTCATATGTATAAAATTATCTGTATATTTTAAAATAAATAACCAAGTACACATTTTATCAACTTCTTAAAATACAGAACTGTTTTTATATCAAAAAGTGATTATTAGAACAGATCTATAAATACAGATGTATAAAAAGTTTTTCCTTAAATGCTGGGGGTTTTTCTTAACATCTATCATTCTTAATGGCGGGATTCAGATCATTAAAATACTGATGAGACATTGCATCTTCTGCATTCATTCTACCCATAGGATTACATACTAGAAGTCTTTGTAGCAGATCACGTCCTCTGTTACCCAATTTAGGCACTACCTAGAACAAATATATCCTTTTTAAGCACATATCAAAATAATACAATTCTAAGGTATCGAATTGAGTCGACACAAGGTATCTCACGAACAAACTTGAAAACGAGGTAATCTTGGGGTTCGGTCATCGACTTTGAAACTCGTTTTAAAGTCGATGGGTTCGGTCAATAAAAAATAATTAATTTATTACTGTATAAGGAGAGAAACAGTCGAATTTTCTTGTTGATAAACCTGAAGATTACGAGTAATTTTCATGCAACGGAGTAAAAAAATTACTGGTCTTTTAACCCCAAGATTATCGCGTTTTCAAATTTGCTATCGAGTGACTTTAACAACGGCACTAAGAGCAGAACTAGTGATCATCGATTCTTGGACGATACAGGAGACTTCAGAGAAAACTGGCTAAGGAGGGAAAGAGGAGAGTTTTCTTGTAAATAAACGTGAAGACTTGTCGAGACTTGTTAGTATGTTAGTGTGGGACAAATCTTGAAAAAAAAAATTAATTTGAACAAGCTGATATTAACCAATTAACCTGAAATTTTATACATATACTAAATGACATAGAAACTGCAACACCGTCTAGGAATGCTGTAATTTTGAGCATACTTTTATAAGTTTTAGGTCTGCTGATACATAGAAAGTGAGTAAAACTCGAAATTTCGAAAAATAGCTGAAATATCCCACCTTAATGTTAATAATGTATTGAAGCTCCTCTGTTCGCTACACATTTGTTAAGTCGTCGCGGCATTGATTCAATTAGGTATAAGATGATTGATATCTTCTCGGCGTATCCCAGACCATCTGAATTTGGTTTCGTAGAGCCTCCAAAGTTTGTGGAGGGTGTGATGAATTTTGAAACCTTCTTTCCATCATGTTCCATATACATGTTAGATGGGGGAAAGGTCTGGAGATCGAGTAGGGCACTGAAGCAGTTTTACTCTGGATGCTTCTAAAAAGTCCAAACTAATACGTGCGACATGAGGCCGCGCATTGTCCTGCTGAAAAAGTGGACCTTGCAATGTTTCAAAAAACGGAAGCAGATGTTGTTGTAATACTTCGTGGATATAGCGCTGGGCAGTCATGGTACCTAGAATGAACACTAATCGTGACCTGCTGCCGTAAGCAATGGCACCCTGAGTTTCTCCCTACTCCATACCAATCGTTGCCAACGATGCTGTGGAATCAGAGGTAGTACGAGATGGGGCGGTTTGAAAACAGTCCAAAAGACCTTATTCAGCGAAACTGTCCTCATTGTTATTGCTCTTCAGATAGCATCAAACCGCTGGTTCGCAACTGCTCTTGTTGTGGAAAATCGATCTCTAACTGCTAATTGCCTCAAATAACTATCATGTTGCTCTGTAGTCTGTCTTTGACGTCCAGTACCTCTAACTCGTCGGTTTCGGCCTCCTTGGAACCACGCTCGACAACATCTCATTACAATAGCTTCGGTTCGATTCGCCCAATTTCGCGTATCAATACATAATAAATTAATCGCAATCATTTAGAATCTAATACGGCGGAAAAACCTGTAAGAAGCTTTTATTTGAAAACAGAGACGAAGGAGCTTTGTTACCGTTTAAAGTTTTAGAAGTATATAATGGCATGTTTCCGATTGGAAACATTTTTAGTTCGTTTTATTAACAGCTAAATAAAAGCTTGATTATAAAAATGAAGTTATTCTTTGATTTATTAAATTTGCTCTCGATGATTAGGACCAAACATAAATACTACAAACACAAACGTTTTACAATGAAAATATATGATACAGTGTATTAGTTGGAATAGGACGGCAAGATAACAGGGCGAATTAGATGAATATTCTCATAGCAGTACTATGAGTGTGTAAAAACGATCTCACTGGAACTTATTGCACCATCAAACTGCACAAACAACTTGATTAAACAATTCCTCATATACTATATTCCATAAACAACTGTTTTATTAAAACTTTAGAAATATCGAAAATAATTCACCTGTGATAAACTCATATTAGGCTGATAAATGGGAAATGGTTTATAATCAGGCAACTGGGACATCCCACTCCAAGTCTCTTCTGTAGGAGTACCTAGAAGCTTGAAAATCCTTCTCAGCTGGTCGTCAACATCTGATCCTGGGAATAATGGTCTACCTGAAAAAATACGTGAATTCAACTGTAGTATCGAATTAAACAATACAAAAAAATCAGCACAGTTGAATAAATATTTCCATAAGATTTTTTTTATATTCACCTTCATAACAGGGTACATAACCAACAGCCAACTGAACAATGAGAGTAGCAAACAGTTTAGACTATGATTGTTAGACATTCATATTGTTTTACATTGATTTGGCAAACTTTAGACGCCAATAAAGCATACCTCCCTAGTAAAAGTAATGGCGTCAAGTACGTTGACTCTGGACTTCCCATGCAACACTGTCGTCAGTTCATAAGTGTGTAATTTCGATGCGATTGTACGATTTTCTCACGAAGAACCTGACAACGCTGCACGGCGACCACCCATTGCGTCGGGGATTCCGCAACGCAGATTGGTATACGCGTATGTTGAAAATATTTCTATCGCTCTTTTAAGGGGTACTGTACGGGGAAATAAATGATATTTGAAATATGTCTAACAAGTGCATATAATTCTAGAACTAATAGAGTTGGAAATGTGTACATACACTGAAGACAAAAAATCGAAACCTTCCTCGATCCCCTACGAGGAATGTCTTTTAAGTTTTGCATATAGAAACATAGTAGGCCGCGCGGATCGAACGTCAGTACTGAATCTTAACCTCACACTTTAGTAAACTTAAATTCAAAGTTTCACAACAATACGTGCAGTGTTCTCACTACAGTGAATTTTTAAGGGTCACCAAGTAATTATTAATTATATTAATAATTTTCGCGTCATAATTTATTACAACTTTCAGAGACAATTATCGCAACAAGAATGCCTTGCTGAGTTACTGTCTGTTTTCGGCAACGAAGCGCCACATCAGTCGACAATTTCCCGTTGGTATGGAGAATTCAAACGTGGACGGGTGAGTCTTAGTAGATAGTAGTAGCAGCTTTGTGTGAAAAGTTCATAAATATCCGATTGATACTTTCCAAGTTATAGATGGGCCAAGGATTAGCGGAAAGCAACTATCAGCAGACAGACCAACAGATTAGTGACATGGTTTTTTGCGTCACATAACATCCGAAAAACATCTCATTTTTGGAATTTTTCGAGGTAAAATACTTCCGCTGCAGTAGGCGTGGGAAGTAAAATGAAGTGTAGAACCACAGAGGTACCAGAGGCCGTATTTTTAAAATCAGTGATAAAGGCGTATACTTACCATAATTACCACGTGTTACGAGATTTCGTATTTTTTAAATTTTAGCGATAATTATCGCATGTCGTAATGGCAACCGATTATTGATTTTTACAGCCGAATTTTGGATGAAATTAGAATTTTTATTGTTTCTTTTTCATCTTGAAAATGCTTTAATTCGCTATTGAAATGACCTAGGTACGTACTTACAACAAAAATTATAAAAAAGGAAGAAAAAATAAATACCATACATCTATAAGTATGCGCTATTGAAACGTAACATCAGAATTGGCAGAGTAGTAATGCAAGTGGGCGCCAAATCATGTACGACCCAATCGTGGCCCATTTTTTTTTACTTTTTGCTATTTTAGTTCAAAACTGCTACAAATATTTTGCCGTGTTCCTATATAAGTAAATGTTAAAATTTCCAATAGTTAATACCATTAATTTTTTGATAATATTCTTGATGAACATGCGAAACATATCCCGTATCGCCCGTAATACATTTTTGAAGTTGACTTCGATTCTATAAGGTAATAATAACAGGTTTTTATTTATCAGAAAAGAGTCGCACAAATTAGGTACGTCTTACTGTAACATCCACTGGCCCAATTGTGCTGGGGTGTATTGATATGTAGGAATAATATCTAAAATTGATTTGCATCACATAAAATGTACTGAAAACGGCCATTGGATTATTTTTGATATCTATCGAAACAACACACAGAAATATATATTACAAAAGTCAAAATGACAAAGTGGTGGCACTGTCACGTGGCAGGAAAAGGTTGATAATCATTGGCTAATCTATGTTACTCCTATCTGACTGGAACTGTCAGAAAATAGTTAATTCAGTGTTTTTGTATGTGATAGAACTCATATATGAGTTGGTATTTTCACATTTCTGCACTTATGTCATTGCTTGATTATGGATATCTGAGTGATTGTGCTAATAGGTCTCACATCAATAATGTATTTAAAGTATTTTTCTGCCCTTTTTACTTGATAATCTCTTGACAAAAATGATATGCCATACTTAAAAGTTGAACTTATTTTTTATGCTTCTGGCAATCACTTTATATGTAGATATGTACTCCATAATAGACAATATATAGCTCTGATATTTTTTGAATAAAACACATAAGAAAACATTACTAAGGACAAGGTAGGTATGATTGAACCAAATTGATATTGGTGCTAAAATGGATATCTGCACCTATTAACTGATTACATTTTGTTACAATTTAATATTCTAGTCGTACTTATATTTTTTGTTCAGCAAAAACTAGAGAATTTACTAAAAATGCTTTCTGTGTTGGTGTCATGTTGATTTTAATTCTAGGGCTCCTCATGAAGGTGATTACAAAATACAATGAATGCTAAGCTCAATCATATTAGGATTATAATACTCTTGTCCACCCCCAAAGCTTGGTTTGGGTAAAGCAATGGAAGTGATATACTTTGCTAATAAGATATCAGGGGTATCCACTTCTTGAAATGTAATTTTTTTTTTATTGCAGCCCCATGTCAGAGAATGTGGTTATCAAGCCATTGTCAATACATAATAAAAAATAGGAAAATATGCTACAAATTTCCTTGAGCTCAACTCATATCAATTTAAATTTGCATTAAACAACTATTTTTTATTAGAGTTCTCTTACCAGCATTTGCCAGTTCCGCAAAGATACACCCAGCAGACCACATATCAATGGATGTGGTATACAGTTTGGCTCCAAACAAAACATCAGGAGGTCGATACCACAATGTAACAACCTCAGCTGAGTAACATTTGACTGGAATGCCAAAAGCCCTCGCTAATCCGAAGTCAGCAAGTTTCAACTCTCCATTTTTGTTTATCAGCAAATTTTGAGGTTTCAAATCTCTATGGAGCACGTTGTGACTGTGGCAGAAGGCTAGTCCTCGCAACAACTGGTACATAAAAGACTTCACTACATCTAAATCTATATCTCCATTGAGACTGTCGAAATACTTCTTGAGATCCTGGTCACAATGTTCAAAGACTAACGTTAGCTTTTTGTCACTGTGTAGGACGTCGTATAGACGAACAATGTTCTTGTGCTTCAGTTCTTTTAGAAGACAAATTTCTCTTAGAGCAGAAGACGGTACTCCTTCATCGTCATCATCCAAGCGAACCCTTTTTAGCGCTACTATCTCGTGAGTTTCTCTATTTTTCGCCTTAAAAACTGTTCCGTAAGTTCCTTCGCCGATTTTCTCCAATTTTTCATATTTCTGCATATTCACAAAATAGAAGGCTAAAATCAAAATCACAAACCAAAACACTGGAAAGTTAGGTTAACTTTGTTCTTATGAACGCTGTTGTCAAATCATGTTTCTTTCCTATTACTTGCGTAAGTTAACCATAAGGTGGTTTCAGTCGTTTACTGGTTTAACATAAATCAAATTCAAGCGGATAACCAAATAGACATGAATCAAATTCAAGCGGATAACCAAATGGAAATGGTATTTACCATTTTGGGTTGGTATTTACCAATCCGTTCAAGCGAGTGTAGTTATCAGTTTGGTTATAAGATCCGTGACGTCACGAATCAGCTGTTATATGTCATAGTTATCACCGCAAAATTGTGGTATTTACCCAACTCAAGAGTAGTTTTATATTTCTGGTTATTATTTAAAACGTGACAAGTTAGAATTTTAGCGGGTATTGGAAATTGTTATTGTACTTCAGCTTCATTTTTGAGAAAAATGATACAGGCTGACTTCAGTTTTACCATAAAGTGGAGCACCTTATTAGTTATACTCATTACGGTTGTTGAGGACACTTTAAATGTAGTTCCTATGCTTAACAAAGTATCCTGTGTAGCCATATACCACAAGAATATTAAAATATGGCCATATAAACTCACTAGATGATATCCACCTGTATACGGTTTTGCTAATTTCTTTTTTCATCATTTCTGCTGAATCAATAAATGTTTTCTTTGACATGCGGAAAAATTTAAAGAATTGAAAGTTATCATAGCTACAAAGCCATGGTTCCATCATTAAAAAAAAATCTGAAAAAACATGTCTCCCATGAATATTATGAAAGGTTTCTTATTTAAACTTTCCATATACAGTTGTAGACGAAAAAGCACCGATTATTAAGTGATAATAAAAATAATCTGTGATTATATACGCGCTTTTCTAAAATAAACAACTTGCAACAAAACCGCGGTTAAAACCAACGCGTTCAAGCGATTCGTGTAACTGACGTCATCAACCCGTGTGTCATCTTGAACCATATTATAACCGCGGCACATAACACAGAAATGTTGGTTATTCGCTTGGATTTGATTATGGTATTTACCATTTTGGGTTGGTATTTACCAATCCGTTCAAGCGAGTGTAGTTATCAGTTTGGTTATAAGATCGTCACGAATCAGCTGTTATATGCCATAGTTATCACCGCAAAATTGTGGTATTTACCCAACTCAAGAGTAGTTTTATATTTCTGGTTATTATTTGAAATGTGACAAGTTAGAATTTTGCCGGGTATTGGATATTGTTATTGTACTTCAGCTTCATTTTTGAGAAAAATGATACAGGCTGACTTCAGTTTTACCATAAAGTGGAGCACCTTATTAGTTATACTCATTACGGTTGTTGGGGACACTTTAAATGTAGTTCCTATGCTTAACAAAGTATCCTGTGTAGCCATATACCACAAGAATATTAAAATATGGCCATATAAACTCACTAGATGATATCCACCTGTATACGGTTTTGCTAATTTCTTTTTTCATCATTTCTGCTGAATCAATAAATGTTTTCTTTGACATGCGGAAAAATTTAGAGAATTGAAAGTTATCATAGCTACAAAGCCATGGTTCCATCATTAAAAAAAATCTGAAAAAAACATTTCTCCCATGAATATTATGAAAGGTTTCTTGTTTAAACTTTCCATATACAGTTGTAGACGAAAAAGCACCGATTATTAAGTGATAATAAAAATAATCAGAGATTATATACGCGCTTTTCTAACATAAACAACTTGCAACAAAACCGCGGTTAAAACCAACGCGTTCAAGCGATTCGTGTAACTGACGTCATCAACCCCTGTGTCATCTTGAACCATATTATAACCGCGGCACATAACACAGAAATTTTGGTTATTCGCTTGGATTTGATTATACTCAAAACTAAAGAATATTTGTATCGCACGCAAAAAACAGAAAGATTGTTTTCTCATGTTTATTCTTTTTTCAAAAGCAAAAAAGACATTCAAGTATTTTGCTATAATTGTTTATTGGAGTTATACAGTGCTCATATCATGTAATACATAATGTTTAAAAATATATAACAACAAAAATATTTTGATTCATTATTACCATAAATATATTTTAACATTTTTTAATTGTAATTATAACGATTGTATCTTAAATTTAAACATATCACATTGATTTGGCCAAACAGCTTCAATTTAATCCCTACCATTGAGGACCATAAATTCATGATGATACTCAACCACAATACTATTAGACATCATATCATAACTCGTCCTATTGTGTGGAAAAATGTAAAATGCTACGCATAAAGGCAAAAACAGTCCTACAAACAAGTTCTTCAACAGTGCCCTTCCTAGTGCTTTTCTCCAGCTTAAAACTGAGGCCCCTGTAACAGCTATAGTTTCATTGGCTCTACCAGGAACAGGTGTTATACTTTCTGCAGTTATCACAATCAATCCCATGTACCTTTTGCCAGGAGTAGCACACTGTTTGCCTTTCAAGAAAAATGTTTCATAAGCGGCAACAATTACTCTATGTAAAAGTTCCAATGTAAGGAGTTCAACAGCCATAGGCATTGCCATGTTTGGGTCTTCCAGATGCTTTTGAAATGACTCATATCCATATAAACTCAAATCAATTATATCAAAACTTTCAATAAGTAGAAAAGTCAGGGCCATTTTTATTAGGAATAGTAACAAGAAATCCATCATCTCAGCAACAGCTCGTTTCCAAAGTGGTGATATCACAAATTCATAAGTACCAGGTGGTGAAAATCGTGTGGAAGCCTGATAAAAAGTGTTGATATTGCTAGTAGTGCTGCTAGTTGTAAAGCCTTGCAATGGGTTGTACCACAGATTGTTGTAAGTGCTATGAAGTTGATGGTTTAGAAAAAGACTTGGAGGGAACATAGCACATACGTTGTACTGCCATGATCGTGCATCGTCCAACCATTTCTTCAAGATTTCCATGTACTCCTCCCTGGAAAGCTGTTTTTCTGTTTCACTTTCCGGTTCCTCATCGTCTGATCGTTCTTTTGGCGATTGATTTTCAACCATGTGTTCTAGCGCCTTGACTGTATTGAACTAATTATCACACAAATTATGTTGCAGGATATTCGGACAGTTGTTTTTGGTTTGCATAAAATGGAAATTAAATCTTGTGTTATTTGAAAAACTAAAATACTTCAACTCGCAGAAGTTTACGTTACGTTTCACTTTTCTGCAATCCGAAAGTGGAGATGGGCCCACAAAAATAAATATAGAACGAGTATTGAGTCGTTACGAGTAACGATCCTGAATTGTTAGATGGATGACAGCTACTGTCATTACTATCCATATTGGATAGGACTCCATTGTCTGGCCGCTAATTCAAACCACATATGTTTGGAATTCTGTTAATTGAACGGCGTTTCGGCCTTTTTCAAGTACATTGACAATTAATGATAGTATATTGTTTATCTGCCTTCCAGGCGACAGTACATTTATTTTGTCTTTTCCTCAGTACTACACAGTGTGTGGCGATAATAGCCAGAGATCACTCGATACCATCATTACAATTTAAGATGTCTCCGCATATAACCAGAAAAGCCTATCATCGCCAGGAGTAAACATTGTCACTCCCAAGGAATGTCCAACTCCCCAAAGCGACAAGCGAGCATGAGGTTATACGTCGTTGTTTGAATACACCAAACCCATCATCCTCGTCCATCGACACGAAATCGCTAAAAGCTTTCCGAGAACGCGAAACCCCGACCGGAACTGTTGTCGCAACATACCGGATGACTGTTATGTAATCTTTGACTTCTAATGCTGCATGTGCATTGTTCATGGACTAAAATGCGAAAATAGTACTTCGACACCAGGCAACCACGTTATTTGTCTTGTGAGGAAATCATGTAAGACACCACATGGGCTGCTTTATTTATAGTTTCTTCTGCAATTGTTATCCTCTTTGTGCAATATTGATACTTTCTCCCCTTTAGACCTACGATTTGTTTCCCATATATTGCTCGCTTAGAACTGATTTTGACGTTTGTTACTGCTCGATTGCTCGCTTGTTGCTTTGAAGGCTGGACGTTCTTTGGAAACAGGAATTGTAATGATTGAAATGTAATGCGATCTCAGCATGGTTCAGGGAGCGTGTTTCTCGAATCTCGCATGCGACATATTCTCTTACGCGAAACTGGAATTTTAATTTCGTGATTCTTTTGTCATCGTAAGTCACTGTGCTGTCACTGTTGTTGAGTTAGTTGATTATAAGACGAGCGTTGGGAAAATGTATTAATAACGTATTTTCAAGCAGCTCATACTCCTACTTTGTCAACTGCAATTATGCGCTGTTCGCATGATCTTAGCCTCGCGAGGTTGTGACGAATACTATTGTCGATTGCGAGATTCATGAAAGCACTTTATGAGTTTCGTGTACGATTTAATCTATTTCGCATGCGACACTGACCATTCGGCATTTGAGAACACCATAGCAGGACTATTATTCAGGCTATTGTCGGATGACATTGTATACGTAATGTAGAAAAGATACAATAAGTGAACTGACATATTATGGAACACAGATAGATAAAATATATTTATTGTCAATGCACCTGCAAAAGGGCTCCGTGGTGGCCTAAACGTCCTGCAATAATCTCTGATTGAAGCATACGTGATTGTATTAGCGGCCAGATAATTTTTTTTTAAGACGAGAGCTCTTGTCGCTCGACATCAACAAAGCTTCTGGTCCGGACTTGATTCCTGCCATTGTGCTGAAGAGGTGTGCAGGGGAGCTTGCTCCAGTTCTTTCGCGTCTCTTCCAGATATCCTATGAATCCGGCACCTTCCCAGAAAACTGGAATTTTGCTCATGTCCAACCCATCCCAAAAAAGGGATCCACGACCGACCCTTACAACTACAGGCCTTTAGCTCTGCTTTCTGTTTTAAGTAAGGTGATGGAGAGGTGCATAAATCTCGAGCTTCTGGACTACCTCGAACGTCTCAGTTTGATTAGCGACAGGCAGTATGGTTTCCGGCACCAACGATCCACAGGGGACCTCCTAGCTTACGTCACTCAATTGAGGAGAAAACTCATCCAGTCTTATGGTGAGGCTCATGTCGTTGCTCTTGACATCACGAACGCGTTCGATCAGCTGTGGCACGCTGCCTCTTAAGCAAACTTCCATCCTATGGCCTACATTATCCATGCTCGATGCTGTCCAAAGGAGGGCGGTCCGACTGATCGATGACTCTTCTCTAACAGACAGTCTCGGGACTATTTCGCACCGGCGCGCAGTCGGCGATCTAGCTCTTTTGTACCGTTACATCAACGGGCTTTGCTCCTCATAGCTCTGTTCCATGATGCCGCCGCGCGATGTGCCTGCCATACAGACTCGTCTGACTTTGGCGTCCCATCCTAACCGTGTCGAACTTCGTACATCCAGAACTGGCCGATACGGCCGCTCCTTTGTCCCGAGGGTGCCGAGATTGTAGAATAATCTACAAGAGGAAGCTTTTCCCAGTTCTATTAACCTTAGGCAGTTCAAAAATCGTATTAACAAAATGTCTTTGGGATCATCATAGCAGCCGCGGTGCTCCGGCATTTAGGCTTCTGCCTGCGCGGCTGCTTCGATGTAAAAAAAACGTGGATTGTATTAGCGGCCAGATAATAGAGTCCTATCAACATAAAAACCGCAGAAGTTCAAGGTGTTACATTAGCCATATTCTAGCAAGGATTTCCAAACAGGCTGTAACTGTGAAATTCAGTTGACCAAGCGAATTTAAAAAAAAATGACACTCAAGTCCGTGCGTCAAATTGAATTCGGTAACTGTTTCCAATCATCCACAGCTGTCGGAAATTCGTTGGCAGAACATGCCTAATAAATTGTAATTCCACTGACAAAATTTAAGCTATCTGTAAGTATCTTGCATGGAAACTTAAACCTCCCATCACTAGTCACTCTAGCAGCTGCTTTCTGTCATCTCTCACATCACGTGACCTACATGGTGACATCAGATGACAAGTTACTGTCACTGTCATTTTTGTTGATTGATAATAATTGATACGTCGACGTGTTGGATAAAAAACAATTTGAAGAATTTTCTCAAAAATGGCAAAAATTGGCACAGTAATATCTAAGTTCTACAATGAATATATAAGTAAAACACCCAAAAAGCTAAAAGTAATCGACGCTTACCTTCTGTACATTCTTTTGTCAGGCATAGTTCAATTTGTATATTGCTTACTCGTTGGCACATTTCCTTTTAATTCATTTTTGAGTGGATTCATCTGCTGTGTGAGCTCCTTCGTACTTGCCGGTAAGTGTAGAATTCGTTTTGTAGTATTTGGCCACTATTTTATACTTATTTACAGTTTGCCTGCGATTACAAGTCAACCCGGAGAACAAGGTGCATTTTGCCGGTATTACTCCAGAAAGGGCGTACGCAGATTTCGTTTTCGCACATTTGGTTTTACATTTAGTAGTAATGAACTTTATTGGTTAAGATATTGATGAGATTATGTTTTTGTGAGTAATACATTTCATTTTTTACTAAGACTGTTGTCTTGCTATTCTGTTGACTATAGTACCTGCTGTCTTTGAAGGAGCAAAATGTATCATTCCAAAATTCCACTCTGATTACAGATAATTTCTTGAAAGCCTTATTCCTAGATTAGCTTACTTCAAAGGGGCCAAAGTAGGGGTAAGGTGTGTGTTTTGAGGATAACGATGTTCCCTAGCTTCTCAACTGCAATGTCTGTGGCAAAGTAAGCTATAGTTGCAACCATGGACTAGATCTTGGTAACTTGGGTACCTTCTCACGTCTGTTGCACCTGCATTTTTGAGAAACAAAATGCTCATACTCATTGTGTGTAATGCAGAATGTTGTAGTGAGACAATCATATTTATAGACAATAGTATGCACTTTTAATATCCTGAGGTGCATAGTGCCAAGGATATCATGTGCAAGGGCAAAAATGTCCTCTATTAGAGTATGTATAATTCTTTTTTACTACTACAGATGATATATTTTATTTGTTGAGACTTTGATATCTAGCATATCTTAAAATTTTCTGAATGTCTGGCAGTAGTGTCCAAATAAAGCACATGAAATGTTTGATGCATAGAGGACACTGCTTCTACATAAGAGCCTGAGAAAGAAGATGCTCTTTATTCCAACCCAGTATTCATTTCTCACTAATTTTCAAATATCCCAATTTATCAAGTGGTATCAGGCTGTCCAAATAATGAGATAAATACAATCAACAACAATAATTTCCATTATAAAATATACTATGTAGTGACTTGTAGTAATCAGTAATTATTAGAAATATTGAAAAATGTATAAAGGATTTAACAGCAGTGATAACTTGGCGCTTAGGAAGCCGAAGAAGCTTTACCAGGATGCACACTTTCATTATTTACCTAGGAGGAGAAATGTGTTGTTTCCTTAGAGGAATGCAGTAAATAATGACAATTTTTAAGTAGAAAAAATAATATTTCATATTCAAAATGTAGATTTTTTACTATTTATGCTTAACAAATGAATGTCAAACTTGGTGCTGGGGTGTTGCCTTAAAAGTTGCATTCTAATAATAATAATAGTAATATATTTACAGAGCAGCAGGGGTGGCTGCAGTAGTAGACTATTCTGTCTCCTGATCAGTCGCCGTGCGCTGTGCGAGTTCGAATCCCGTCCCAGGAGAAACTTTTCTCTTGGCTATGGATGTTGTGATTGTCCGTAGGTGGTAGATGGTCTCTGACTGTCGAACGCGGAGGTACCACCCGGCGGATCTTGTAGGCAGAGCCAGAATGTGTGCATGTTGCATGCACACGTGTTCCCTCGCCAGAGTCCGTGTGGCGTTCCCCCTTTCCCCTGTATCCCCCTATAGCCCTAAGGTACCCAATGGGTGTTTAGGCCTTAGGCCTTCGTGGTAGTTGGAGTATTAAAAAAAAAAAGATAAACCATTTTACAAACATATAATGAACATTTCTTGACTAAAGTTTCCCCACTTTTGTCTCAAAAGCCTTCAAATCTAAATTAAATATGTCTTTGGACAGTGGCAGATTGCTTGCTAGTCTACAAATCCTGTATAGAGGACCATGTGCAGCATAGCTATTATAGGACTGATGTTACTGATGCATATATTAAAAGAAAAAATGTAATCAAAATCCTTTAATGATTAGATAAAAACAAGTAGCTGCATTGCCTTGTTGCTTACATATTTCAATATGATTCCTCCAACAGGCACTGCTCAACCTCGAAAGGTTGCTAACAGTGGACTTTCCCTTCACAAACGTGTGTTGGCGGGATACAATAATATTTAAAATTTGAGTCATACGATTTTGATTAATTATTCAAATCTTACTAATTCAATTCTAGGTTACATAAGTATCACAAAATATGTGTTTTTAGAAATTTTAAATACATATATTTCAAGAAAAAAAAATAACCAGGACCTTCCTGTCATCTGCAACATAGAGACACTGATTTTCATTTAGTTTCTATGGATTCTTAATAGCAAAATTTAATTTCTTAGTCCTTTGCATGCAATGAGTGTGTTATGTCAAGAAATTGTAACTCATTTAGGTAGCAACCATTTCTGTCAAATGCAATCTTCATACTATTAAATTTATGAGTAATTGTACCTCAATTTATCAACCTATAATAACTATGGAAGGAATGTGATCGTAACTGTTGACCTATGGCTTCCTTGAGTATACATCAAAATATTTGATGAGTATTTATCAATTTCTTAGATGTTTCCAAAATATGGAACAACTAAATCAAAAATTGTGAGACGTTGAGACATATTCAAAAAACACAGGACTGTCCTATATGATAGCTATAATGAAAGGCTTTTCTATTGATTCTTTCTAGTTTCATCTGTTCACTATTTATCCATTTTTGTCTTCACAAATCCAGTACGAGGTATGTCCGGAAAATACGTATAAAACTGGAATCATACATTTATGTTTTACAATTGTTCATGTATTTCAATATGGTCTCGTTCAAAGTACTCCTCCTGAGACAAGATGCTCTTCTGCCAACGCCGTTTCCACTGTTGATACGATCGCTGAAAATCTTCAATGATGAGGCTCTTCATTTGCCGTGTCGTTTCTGCCTTGATGGCTTCCACATCCCTCAAGTGTCGCCCCCGAAGCATTATTTTGCATTTTGGGAACAGGAAGAAGTTGCAAGGTGCTAAATCTGGTGAATAAGGCGGGTGTTCTATCACGGTGATTGAACTTTGGGCCAAAAAGTTACGCTCAATGAGAGACGTGTGAGCAGGCGCGTTGTCGTGATGAAGGATCCACTTGCCCCCTTGTACCAAATCCGGTCGAACTCGGGTCACACAAGCTCTGAGTCATCATTTCTTCTGTCAAAATTTCGTGGACGATTGTTTTGGGGATTGGCAGTTCCTCAGCTATCATTCTAACTGTCAATCCACGGTTTTTAAGAACACAGCTCCGAATTCGTTCAACATTTCCCTCAGAGCTCGATGTGGAGGGGCGTCCTGAACATTGATCATCTTTCACATCTTCTCGGCCTTCCCGAAACCTTTTCAGCCACTTGTTAACGGTTGGTTCCTTCAGAGAATTGTATCCGTAAACTTGTTCCAAACAGTCGAAAACCTCACGACCATTCTTGCCTAGCTTTGCAGGAAACTTGATGTTGATGCGCAGTTCCTCGATCAGAGAGAGCTCCATTCCGACGGCAGGTAAAAAAAGGCTTACTCCCAACAAGCACATGTAAATCCTACTTACTCGCAGAGCGCTCCGGCTCGAACTGAGCATAGAGGGGATTGCACTATTGCACAGGGAGAGGGAACCATCGGGTCACCCCTCCACAACGCCTTGACACGGCGCCTCGAATTTTTTATACGTATTTTCCTGCCAAACCTCGTATATTGGATGCTGATTGGGTTAGCATGAATCATGTGTGATCTCGAATGAATATGGTCAAGTAACAACAAAATTCTTTATTCAACCATAGTAATAAGTGTACAACAGTTTTTTATGCCTATAATAGTACTCTTGTGTTTGAGCATCCAGAATAATAATGTATAACAAAAGCAAGATGATTAACAATAAAATTTTAGTCTACATTTAAAGATAAGTATAAAAGTAAAATTAAGTTACATTACAAAAATGGACATTGGTAACTTGGTTCCACCTCGGACTTCTTTAAGTAGATCTTAAGAACTAGTTACATTTATTAAAAAATTATATATTTTTAGATTATCCCAAATCATTCATATCGCTGAAATTCATTCTAATATATAAAAAATATTTGATTACAATATAACAACAATAGTTTGGATATAGATATATTTTTATCTTCGATAGCTAAAGAGCTAAACTGTGGAAATTTGTTACTGAAATTTGAATTATTTAATATACTAATGTGGAACTGAACATTTGCTTCAACACATAACAAACATTTTAACAAAGAACCAAACCAGTATTCAAAATTTAATATTCTCTTCTGAGAAAAGTCTTTGGTGTCTATTCTGTTTTCAATAAATTATGAAAAATGTTGTTGCTAAACTGTTGCCAAAATCTCATTATATAAAACTATATAAATTAAATAACAATTATTTCACGACTAATCTAGTAACGTAAACTTATAGAACCTATAATATAGCTTACACGACATTGTTATACCATTCAGTATAATAATTATCTAAATTTAATATTCCAGATATGGGAGTCCTAGCTGTACAAACAATTCATTCCTTTATCACATTGAGATATCCTTAAAAAAATCACATAACTAGATAATACATACTGTCTCTAAAAAAGTATACCCTTTTTATGGTACTGATACTTTATAAGCTTATTTAGCTGGATGTTTATCTTTGTTAGAGAATACATTGACAATGATGACGTTACAGTTTCTGCAGATATTAAGAAGGAACTGATTCTTTAATGACGCCGACACGGTGAAATGCTCAGGTTTTATCTAGGAGACCTCAGTTATTAATACCTTGACTACTTAAGACATATTGTCAGACCTTACTGGAAGTATGGATACTTTTTCGAGACATCTTATACAGTTACTAGGCATACTAATCAACAGTTAATTTCTTGAAAGAACCATCTATCCCAAGACCAAGTTCTTCGTTCATTTCAGACACCAAAGGACAACTTTTCTCATCAATTTCTATATACATATCATCCAAGGCTAGGACTTTTTCTCTCTTCTCTTTCAATAGTGCCTTGAACTTGTCCAGCATCTCTTTCAATGGAACTTCGCCTCCATATTCTTTTGGAAGTATTTTCTTGTCTAGTTTCGGATACAGTTCTTCAGCGGATTTGTACATCTGTAAAATAAAAAGTTGTTAATCTATCTATTAGGAAGCCACGACGAGAACACATTGTCAGATCACGTGCTGTCATGAGCTATCACGCAATCTCACCAGATCTAAAGTATAACTCTCAATACGTGGAACCCTGCCTATGCAAAAAGAGTGTGGTAGAAATATATTATTATCTTATGCACTGGCATTATTTTAGGTTGACAATGTTTTTTAATAAAGAGAGAAACGCACTATCTTTGTATTATCTTTGTGAAACTTTGTTATTTATTGTACATATCGAACACACAGTTTAAATTTATCAGGAAAAATTACCAATTATTATTTAGTTAATACAAACACATAACATGGAAAGGCAACTAGCTTAATAATGAAAATATGACGTAGGTATGGTACACGGGCAACATAGTGCACATTGTTAGTTTTTTTTTAGAATAATTATGAATCGGTGTAGTAGTTAGAGATAAAACTGTAGACTGCGTAAATGACGTGGTGCGTACCTTTCTATAAAGTATATGTAATGATAACCTAAAAAGATAAGAACTACAAATAATTCGGAATGTAAGTACTAGAGCAGCACTGTCTTAAAGCAAGGAGCTTTATCACCGAATTCTAGGAAGATATTCCCACACGGTTTCGTCGGTCTGTCTATCGGTGTGACTGCCTTGTATGGTTTTCTTGTCACCACGTAATCTTCATGACCGCATGGTTATTGAGGCAAATCCAGTGGTGAGAAATTTCCTTCTTGTGGATAGCCATTTAACAATTTATGAACATGTGATATATAAAGTAGAATGGAATACTTACAAATATTCGATTCTTCAGTTTCTCGTTCAAGAGTGATACGGCGAAATCTATTAGTTTAATTGCACTAGGAGATATGTTCAGGAAATGATTAGCTTTGTGTCGCATTGGTGTGGTATTCTGTAACAAAAAAATCCGTTGAAAACATGATGGAATTGAATAAATAAAATGAAAAAAAAAATGTTTAAAAAGAAGCTTTTATTTAGCTGTTCATAAATTAAACTACAAATTTAGAAATAATTTTTCCGATTGAATAATCCAACAATAATGAAGTTTTCAAATAAAAGGGTGTTACACCCTTTTTCCATTCTCCTGTCAAGACGTAACACGCTTTTAAAAGCTTGAGACGGAGGAGCTCCATTATCGTTTAAATATTTCCAATCGGAAAAAATATTCTTAAATTTTTAGTCCATTTTATGAACAGCTAAATAAAAGCATGTTTTTAAAAATGTATGTTTTAACTTTATTTTTCACCTTTTTAGTATTTATGATCTAAAATACCTAGTTTGGTACTTGCTACTCTTATGTTTTATTAATAAGACTTCATAAAACTTCTTACTTTATTTGTATTATAAAATTTCCATATTATATACATAATATATTGATGAATCTATATTTTGCGGCTATCGCCATTTGGAATTTAAAATGACGTGTTTGATACCCATATCATAGCGGAGACCACGGGAATTATAAATCGCCATTCAGCGGCGGCCACCATATTGGATTTAGAATGACGTCACTGAGCTTATTAGTTCTCTCATCAAGCCTCTTCTTTTGATACCCATGTCGTAAAGGTGACGATGGAATATGTAAATCGCCATTTCACGGCAAACACCATATTGGATTTGGAATTACGTCACTTTGCTCATTATGTTTCTCTCACCTGCCTTTTCATTTGACACCAATAATATAATGGAAATTGCGAATCGCCAAAATGGCAGCGGTAAACTCATTTTGTATTGTCACGCTCGATTGCTTAAGGTTAACTGAATCAAAATTCACTTCCAAGATTTGTCCCACACATACACATGTTAACATACTAGCAAACAATTCAAGTTGAAAGCTTGTTAAATACATAAAAATTATGTTCTCCATCAGCATCTTTGAAATGAAAACAAGTTAGATATATTACGGGCTGTTTAAACTTTACGTTTAGATGAAAGCCACTGGTTTTTACGTCGGTGTTTTCTAAAAGCCATATCGCTTTGCTTGAAAAATGTACTTGGGTTATAATAAGTTTACCTGTATCAAAACTTATAACTAGATATCCATCTGTTTTCGGAAAATATACTCCTAAGGTGAACTATCAAAGATGGACGGGTTTAAATTTATGGGAATGTCGTTTTTCTCGACCTATGTTTATTTAAACCTGTTTTTTTATATATCTTAACGTGCACCAAAATAATCAAAAAAAAATCCTAGCTGAAAATATTTTAGTTCGATATTGATAAATTAAGCAGTTTTTGAGCAAAAGAGACTTATCGGTAAAACTGTATTTCAAGAATGG
Source organism: Acanthoscelides obtectus (assembly GCA_963669975.1). NCBI lineage: Eukaryota > Metazoa > Arthropoda > Insecta > Coleoptera > Chrysomelidae > Acanthoscelides > Acanthoscelides obtectus. The sequence continues at coordinate 92,593,711 of CAVLJG010000004.1, forward strand.
ACATGAAGTCAAAGCTAAAACTTCTGTATCGAAAAACGAATAATTCGGCTGTTGTAATGCGTGAATTACCTGGATGCATCTAAGAATATTCTTAACGTCCGTCAAGGACCACAAAGAAATGTGTGCCATCTGGAACCCGCTCTCGTCGTTGATGTAAGTATATCCGTTGATTTGGTTCAATTCATCATCCATCAACGCTTCTGTTACTAAACTGTGGACTCTTATCATATGTGCTGCCGTGTATTTGTGGGGGTCGAATTTTCCTGCACAACTGAAGAGCACCAATCTGGAATATAAACAAATTGTTTTAAAAAAAAAAGACTTCGAGGGAACAACATCGAACATCTACGGGATTGACAGCAACATTGATGCGGATATGTCGGCTGTCTGTTCGTCAATAACAGAAATTATCCACGTTGGAATGGAGGAGTACATCTCACATATAGTGAAAGTGCCTAAACCAAGGTCTGGTTCAACAAATCGTGCGACACTGCTCATCGGCAGAAAATCAAGGCACATATGCATATGGGTGGCTGACTTCCTCACTGGCAGCAAAATATCCGTTGTTATTGATGGATTGTCCTCTTCATCCCACAATGTCAACGCGGGTGTTTCCCAGGGATCGGTCTGGGCTCCGACATTGTTCCTCTTACGGCCTCATTTCCTATACGATCAATCAGATCCACAGCTTTGCTGATGATGGCACTATACATGCAGAAATTCAGAGTGACAAGCCGATTTCTGCCGGTCAACTGAAGAAAAGAAGACTAGCAGCAACTTCCTCACTGACGAGTGACCGGGAAGTTATCGCTGCTTGGTGACGCAACGAACTGGTAGAGTATATTGCTCCCAAAACACAGAACCGTACCTTGACTAACAAGAAGCGCCCTAGCACTCATCCGGTTTCGATGGATGGCACTTCTACTAAAAAGACTTTCATTTCTGTTGGTCGGAGTCCAGATCACCGAGGACTTAATCTGGCCCGAACACAGTTCGTCAGTAGCGGCAGCTGCTGGGAAAAAGATAGGTTATTTGTAAACAAAGAAGCACTTTTCTCCACATAACGTTCTCACTTTGTATAAAGTCTGATAAGGCCTTGCTTCGAGTACTGCTCTCAAGTTTGGGATGCTGCCGCCTCGATTACATGATCGATGCTCGATGCTGTTCAGAGGAAGGCTGTCCGAGTGATTGATTACTCTTCTCTAACGAACAGTGTCTTCTACCGCTATGTCAACGGGCTTTGCTCTTCAGTACATGATAACGCCGCGCGATGTGCTGGCCAGACAGACCCGCCTGACTTCGGCCTCGCACCATGTCGAATTTCGTACATTAACAACTGGCCGATACGACTAGCTCCTTTGTCCATAGGATATCAAGACAGTGGAACCATTTACCTTTCTACTAGCCTTAGGCAATACAAAAATCGGATTGACAAAGTTCCTTTAAACTCCTCATAGCAGCGGCCGCCCGCCTGGTATTTAGGCTTCTGCCCATGAGGCTGCTTCGGTATAAAAAAAGATGTATTTTCTTGGTTACTGGGCTCAAAAATAGTCGAATGTCTCGGGATTCAATCGATGGAAAACATTTCTTCAACAGGTATTCCAGGAGTAAATTTTAATTAATCTTCATTAAAAGGATGTGGTATTTTATATCTATATTTCATTTGTTCATTTGTTCCTCTGGAGACTTTGAGTTTTTCATTTTATCTCTGAAGAAATAATTTTGTGAACTGGAACATACGAGTACGATCGCTCCGTAATTTCTGGGGTATCAAGAAGGAGTATGACTTCCCCAGTTCTGTTGGTTTTGCTTACCCCCATTTTCCTCAAAATTAGCAATTTACTTACAAAATCGATTGAATGTGTAATGTCAGATTCAGAACTTTGTGCGGGAGAACCCCCCCCCCTCGTGTAGTGAGAAGTGAAAAGGCATGAACTTGAAATATAATATACTTACCTTCCGTTATCTCTTTCTAAAAGGGGAACCAAGTACCCAGCGTCAATAATTTCTGCTAATTCTTTATCTTCACAGTCCAGCTTTTGGAACCAGTGGGGATAGAGTTGTCTGATGGTCAGGTATCGTTCCAACATTTCACATGCTTGAGGGACGCTGAACTTTTTTGTTCGAAGAAATCTTAGCAAAAATGGGGCATCTGAAAATTTAAAAACACTCAAATCAATTCGGTTTAATACTGCAAAAAAGTAAATGTACGAAATGACATCCGGTTACAAATATAAAAATTGGCACTGGCTTATTTTCCATTAGTCTAGGAATTCCGTGTATTTTTTCAATCATGCATGCTTCGAGAAAACCGGGAGGCTTGAAGCTTGAACAGTTTTCCACATTAGATACATAAAGTTTTGTAGAAAATACCTATTGCTATGATTAAGTCTGGATACTAAAATGCAATTAGTTAGCTCTACTTTACTCAAATACTTATGTCAGTCATCGCCAACCTTTTCAGTGTGTTGAGCTACTTTAATAATTCTGGGATAAACAGTGAGCTACCTAGTCGTAAGCAATATAAGTCCTGTCCAGTAGCCTGTCCTTTTAGTGGAATAAACTTCAAAATATCTTTAATCGTACAATCACTAAAAATCATCCTGACGAACACGGCCATCTGAGAGGTGTCAACGACATCTGAGAACTCATCCAGCTGCAGTGAAAAATGAGCACAGCTATCAAAGTCATTTCTCAACTGTAAAACTATATCATTGCTCATTACGTCTACTCGTCTCATCACTGTATTAGCAGAAAGTTGCATAGATTTTATAGCAGTCACTATGTCGTCTTTATTTCTAAAGTTGGCAAATAATTAATCTGCAGCTTCTAAAAACGCCTGTTTTATCATTTCCCCGTCTTCATAAGGTTCCTTCTTTTGTATAATTATCTGGGACACCCGGTATGACGCTTCAGTTGCAGCCTTACTTTTTACTTGTCTAATATGTCCCGCGAGGGTGCTCCGCCTATATAATTTACCGCCCACAGATGGAGAATGAACTTGTCATTCAGTCTAAGATACGAATTAGAAAAGGTTACAGAATTTCAAGCTATTTCAATAATAAAGCATGAACACAATTTATTTAAATGACAAGCTTTAAAATAGTCTGAATTATTTCAAACAAGAGGCCACTAAAAATCGGCTCTTCTTGAATAACCTCTAAACGAGGCTTTATAAGTTAATAAAGCTTGTCAGTCAATGATTGGGTCCATATAAAACAATGACTGATTTAGATAGCCAGGGATGGGCTTGCCCCAAATTAGTATCGCTTTAACTTAAGCTAAAGGATAAATTGTTTGACATCGATAAATGAGCTATCTTCTTCTATACGTTAATCAGTAGTACTGGCGTACATTACTTGCATCCGATTGAAAAGTAATATTTTATTTTTATTTATCTCTACAGCTTCTTCTTCACTTTAGGTCAAAAAGGGCGGATTTAGGATTTCATCTAGGGGGAGAGGCGCAAACTTTGGGGCTGGTATTTTTTCAACCTCAGAGGAACTTCGAGAATTTATCATATTATTGCTCCTTAAATCCATTGTGCTCTATCTGGTCAATGCCAGCTTGAAAACAAACATGGAAAATCCTCAGAAAGGCAATATTTTATTATCTGAGAACAAAACAAGTAAATGGCATTTATAATTAACTAGGGTTAAAGCATAAAAAACTTCATTGCTCTGTTAACCGAAAAAAAAAAACATTCTGAGGGTCCCCGAGACATATCCCAGTCCATTCCACACAAAACAATGTCTTTGATGGCGAAAACGAACAAGAGACTGAAAAATTCACATTGTCGTATGGATGCTAGATGAGACAAAGAAGGATGTCTATAGACCATCTGTATAGATCGTGTGTTGAGACCGTCTCTAGACTTCCTATAGACAAGTTGCGCATCGGGGTCTACTAGTGTGTACTAAGGTTAAGGATTCAGACTCATCAGACTTTCGTTGTCAAACTTAGACTTACGGCATAGTTGTTGTTTTCTCAGTTTTCGAATCGGTGTTGATCGCATGTAAAAATGTAGGAAATCTTTGGAAAAAACTATATCTGTTAAATCGTAATTATTATTATTATTTTGATAATGTACGTTTGTACGCAACAAGAACTGGAATACAGGGCTGTAGATATTCACGTGAGGTGCAGAAGCTCTGATTGGTGTGGTACTGACTTTGAGCATCGTTGGACGCATTTTCTGGGTAGGCCACAGGTGCACCGCTAAACAAATCTCACAAATGTCTATTTCCAATTTAGGCATTCATCTAACATAGTGCTTTGCTGCGACACCAACCTCGAACAAAATCAGTCAAGCTTTACACATTTTTCACATTACTATTGAGCAACAAACAGAACATAAATGTGCAATCTGTATAGCTAATATATTACTCAGACTTAGATTTTTCACAAGTCACAATACTCGTATATACGTATAAATCCTAAGAATTGTGCTGTAAACGTAAGTGATGTCAAAAAGGGACAGCATTTGGAATACCAAAGGATACAAAAAAATCGCAATGCTCAGTTCCTATAGCTATAACTTATAGGCGCGCCCCCCCCTAAATCCGCCACTGGGTGTCAATGTACTATCTCAATATTGAAATGTTTGTTAAGATCTCATCTGTTGTTAACGTAGGATGTAAGATGTATTGCTTATATTATACATAATTATATGTGCTTCAGGCACGATTAACATTTTAACTGTTGATTCAAAAACATAATTTATTAATTTAGATATAATGGGATCTTCAATTATTTTCTCACGAATGGGTAACTAAGTGGAGCAACTGAAAGCGAGAAACGATGTGAACTCATTTCCAGCAAATTTGAACTAAAGGCAGACCAGATGTTCGTTTAAAGTGGAAAGATATGTAATTATAGTGGCAGGATGTGCTACCAAGATATTACAATTCTTTTTGGGAACTATTTGTTATGTGTATAGAGGCATTCGTGATTATGAGTAACCCCAACATTCTATACTTTAGGCGCAAGATTTCGTAACGCACTTTCTCCATAGGTATGTACCGAGTTTTCGTTGGTATAAGAAGTAGAACAGCAAAGCAGGCCCCCTCTTATTTTTTGGTTAGGTGAAGTTAGGTAGCTGAAATTCGGAGCGATGAAATTGATGCATGAATACTATTTCGACATAAAAGTTGCAGATGAAAATTTCAAGAGGGCGGCTGGTAACTATCTTGGAACATTTTTTAAATCAAACAGGGGGCATGCCATAGCCATTTTGAAGCCGCTTATATATACTTTGTAACCATAGAATATAAAATCATTAATTTTCAAAAATAGTGGACTGGCAGTCTGTCAAAGTTGAGTATTTTTGTACATTGAGTTAGTTATAACTCAGCAATCAATCATCGAAGCGCTACAGTATGTAGGTATGTATGTATAGTACTTTAAACTTCTTCTTCTTCCACCATCGAATATTTTCATCTTATTTTTATGTTTCAGTATTCATGCTTCAATTTCATCGCTCCGAATTTCAGCTTGCTAACTTGACCTGTTCAAAAAATAAGTATTTAGGACCTTTCTGCATAGTATTGTACTATATGGTTATATACATTCAAAACCAAATTTGTCTGACGGCTTGAGTTCAATGTGTACGAGAGAGAAGTGTGTATAGACACATATGTTAGAAAGAGATAGAAGCCAGCTGGATAGCGAAGCTCGCCACTGCTTTGCCCAGCAACGCTGACGCGGCAATCTGCCGCGTTGCCAATATGTTACACCAATTCCTTGAATTAAGATGTATGTTGAAAATATGCGTTAGTTTATTCTCTACGCCCAAATAATGGTTTTATTTTGAGCGTACATATTTTTGAGTTGTGGGTTGAGTCGACTCGGCTTAGGATCGATGCCGGATCGGTCCTAACAGCGCTTCATTTTTGGTCAGGATCGTCACAAATTCTGCAACATTTCATTATTGGTTCGCTTGATAACACCACAGGCAGTGATAAATTGTATTGCGTGATGGTATTTGTTACATTTTCCGACCGCTCGCTGTCAGGATGTGTCGATTTCATCATAATCGGTGAAAATCAGAGTTAATTCTAAAATAAATTGAAACACTGTAAGTTGCGTCAAAAATTAATAATTCTAATCAAAATGAAAACAAAATATTAAATATTCGATCGGACCTCCTTGGGTTTGACAGTAACCTAACCTATTGTGTGCGAACATTCTCTGGTGTAACATTGGCAACGCAGCAGATTGAACAACCTGCTTCACCGGAGCTGGGCAATGTGGTGATGACGTTCGCTCTTCAGCCGGCGTTTATCTCTTTCTAGCATGTGTTGATACACACCTCTCGCGCTTCTTTCTCGTACACATTGAACTCAAGCCGCCAGACAAATGGTTTTCTCTGTATATGTTCGGAATTTATGATGAACGTTACTTTAATATAGGAGTATTGTTTTGTATGTATCATCTATGATCAGTGGAATATTTCTAATAGGTGCGTAGAATTACTGGTGTTGGAGGCGTATAAATATAACATAAAAAAATTGAAATATCTCATTCTCGATATTTTTTTTGTATACATTTCAGAATAGTAAAAGTAATGAAAAAATGTAAATAATTAATAATTTGTTGCACCTTCATGATGTCTCATGCACTCAGAAATACGTATGGGCTTATTCCTAATCAGATGATCGATTTCCTCTTGAGGTACCTCATCCCAGGCTCCTTGTACTTCGTATCGAGATTGAAGTAAACGGAGCAACGTCCCAGACGTGTTCAATGGCTAAGGCCAAGGCCACAAATCGACATGATAGTTTGCAAAATGAACCAAAGTAATTCTGTCTATATATGGTGGCTTGGTGAGCGTCCATATACAGGGCTTTTGTTTAATGTCCTTCTCCCCTTTGATTTTTTGAACGGATCAATTTAAAAATTAAAACTTGTGGTAATGAAACTGATGCGTGGATACCATATTTTAGAGAAAAATTTACAGATGACAACGTCAAGATGGCTGCTGGGCGCCATCTTGGAAAAAAAATGATATGAAAACGGGGATCTTGTAGCACATAATTTTGAAGCTCCTGACGAGTACTTTATAACCCTAGAATATAAAGTCAATACCTTTACCTACTACAAAATGGTGGTACATTTAATAATTACTTGAACACAAACCCACGAACATGCATACCTCTACAAATAATTGTAATTCCCTGCCGTATCCACAGCAACAGTGATAAAAACTTGTTTTGTTATTTTTTTTTGACAGTGACAAAAATATCAGCACGGAAACAAAAATCATTGTACAGTTAAAATGTTCTTATTTAGTTTTCGGTTTTAGTGCTAGATACTGTTTGAACTATTTTTAAAATGGTCAATTCTCGTCCATTGGAAGAAAAAATCGAAGCGATTATTATTTATGGTGCGACGCGTAACTTTCACGAGACCGAAAGGATTTTTAATGATCGTTTCCCGAATCGTCCTATCTGTAGAAAATATTTAAGGGAACTTGTATCTAAATTTACAGCTACCGGTAGTGTAAACAACAAAAAGTCCCCAGGTCCTCCGACCACCCCGGAAGAAAAGCAAGACCAAATAATTGGTGAGATCATAGTAAATCCCCAACAGTCTACTTCCTCCATCGCGAATGTATGTGAGATGTGACCTTCTACTGTATGGAGACTTTTGAAAAAGAATAAGTATCACCCATACAAAATTCAAATGGTACATCACGTAACTGAAGATGACCCTATTCGAAGAACAGAATTCTGCGAGACTACGACGGAAACCATTGCACGGCATCCTACCTGTATCAAAAATATTTATTTTAGTGATGAATGTACATTTTTTCTCACTGGTAATGTGCATAGACAAAATTGTCGTTATTGGAGTGACACCAATCCTCACGTCTTCCGGGAAACTCATACTCAATATCCACAAAAAATTAACGTTTGGGCTGGGATATTTGGAAATCATATCATATCATCGACAAACTTTAACGGGAATTGTATTTGGATATGCTGGAAAATAGTATTGACCCTCTAATCACCGAAATCTTCGAAGCGAATCCTAATGAATTCGATACTGATATTGTATTCCAGCAAGATGGTGCTCCACCACACTACTACAGACAAGTTAGGCATTATTTAGATAACAATTTCCCCGGTCGTTGGATTGGCCGTCGAGGTCCTGTGGAATGGCCAGCTCGCTCGTCAGATTTGACACCGTTAGACTTTTTTTATGGGGCTATTTGAAGCAAAAGGTGTACAAAACTGAACCTGCTTCAATATTGGATATACGGCTGAGAATAATAAATATTTGTAGAAATATCGATGTTACTATGTTTGAAAATGTTCGACGCGAAATTGCGGACCGGTTGTTATTGTGTCAAGAAGTTTACATACGTCGTGTGCTAAGAATAAAAAACCGGAAGTTACATGGTAAATGGAACATACCACAAGATATGTGCATCTTGCAAAAAAAAACTATTACCGTCAATATTTTGCCCCGTACATGTTACCACAGTTTTCGCGGAGGGTTCTAAAACAATTGTAGATCACAAAATCCTACCTGTCCTACACTTCTTGATGTTAGGATGTTTGGCAATCCAGTCGCGCATTTGTTGCAGCGATTGGTCTCTGCTGTTTTCATCTTCCCTCAGTTCGTCCAGTGCCTTTTTCTTCTCTGTGTCGTCTAGCGCGCAAATGTATTCTTCAGTTTGTCCTGCAACGCCCATTTTTGATGTTCTGAAAAGAAAGTTATCTTTTTTATTTAGCTACTAAACTAACTTTTCGGTTCTTCAAATTTTTTGATAAAAGTTCATGCTTGTCAGGGGTCTTTTGACTCTAAATAAGGTTTCCCGATATTTTAGCATATTTAATGTCTATATTTGAAAACAGTGTCCCAAATTAGCCCAATGTACTAAGTTTCATTCGCCTGTATTTATACAGGCTATGAATCTGGAAGATTTGCGAAATAAGTCAACACAAAGTGCCATCTATTACCAGATTCGACTACTGCGGGAGTTCCTTGTTCTACCTGGGAGACTAGATTGTTCTGATGATTCCCAAAAAGCGTGAAACAGATCTAACATTACGGTTGGCCATATGTGGACGGATAGAAGCAGCACTATTGGAAGTTTTACATCGAGAAACTTCAAGCTTTAGAGGCACGCTATTGAAACGTTTCAAAAATTCTGACGTATTTTGCAACCTGCTTCTTGAGTAAATCGGGTTCATACATCACGGATATTGACGGGATGTTCGGAATCTTCTATTCATTCACTCTAAATAATTCCAAATCAGCGTTTCTTATGTCTTAGTGTACCGAGTTTGGTTCGCCCACGGCTGCAGGTTACATAAATAGACATTTTGCATCTAGGAACCGGGAAGAAAAGACAAATTCTCACGTATTTTCCTATCACGATCCTTGTGTAAATTGGTTGAAAACATCACGAACCTGTTGTCATTTTTTTTGCTGAGATCGACTGGAGACCCCAAACCTCATATTTTTCTACTCAAAATAAGGGTTTGCGACACGTTAAGTTTTTAGCTAGCTTTACTCGAAATCAGCGTCCCAATTACCCATAGTCCAAAGTTTTGTTGGTTTTGTGACGAAAACTGATCTATGTATGTCAGAAATAAATTTTTTAAACAACTTTAGTCAGATGTTTTGGATTCTCAATTTTATGTCGTATATCTGTTGGAATCTGGGGTAATAATTTGCTAAATTTAACAAGTTTACTCGTTAAAAAGTCGTGTTTAAATGTTAAAATTATATATCATGAAATAGGTGTTATATAAATAACTAAACATACTCACTGTTCTGTTCTTCAAATGAAGTTTGATTGCAGTCTACTACCATAATCCGACTGATATATTATATATACATATGCAGATATATACGTGATATGCATCCAAGAACAAAATTGCAAACCACTAGACAGCAATTGCGGTGAAATCAATTTTATTGTTTATGGAAGAAAACATTGTTACGACCTTGTGCTGTATTCTGCAACTACTACTCGATATCACGATGCCGTGAATTAGAAAATATAAGTGAAATTCGATGATATCTTGAAACGTCCACAAAGAATCGTTCAGGTTCTGACGCGAAATTCAGGAAGTTCGCAATCATTATGCAATTATTATCTTAGTCCAGCAGGTACGATTATTGATCAACATATTTAACCCAGTTAAATTGAAAACCATGGTTGCAAAAAACGGACATACAATGCTTTTCAAAAAGCTCCCGCTTTACTTTTTTTTCGAACAGGTAAGTTAACAAGCTGAAATTCGGGCTAATGAAATTGATGCTGATTTCCAACGTTTTTTAAATGAAATGTTGTATTTTATACATATGCAGATACGAGCCTCTTCCCACTTCAGTTGGCCCAACTATTGAAATCTTAGTTTTTTTCTTATCAAACACAAATAATAAAAATGTAGCAGGGTGTTATAGGTTTGAAATATTAACAATCAATATTTTGATAATATATAGTAGAAAACACCAACTTTATCACTCCCTAATCAAATTTGCAGCATAAAAATAACACATGTTGCAATTAAAGCATATCAACCTATTTTTCTATAAGTCTATAACGCATATGTGGCTGTAAAAAAATAAAAGCGATGACAATTGTTTTTATTGATGACAGCTGTCAGAATACGTTTAAAATAGTTTTGGGTAGTTAAGGTTTTCAAAATGGGTAGAGGAAAGGTTATTAGTGAGAAAATTAATTCGGTTACTGATAATTAAATTTTTTAATTCTGGGAAATCAAACTCAAAAATTGCAACTTTGTTAGGCTTATCGCGGTACAGTGTGAGAAATATTGTTAGAAGATATAACGTAACTATTTCAGTTAATATTAAGCCACGATATGTGAAAAAAGTAATATCACAAATGCCGACCGAAGAGCATTAAGATGAATAATCGTGAAAAACAGGCGTGTCAATTATTTACAATTAAGTGTTCTCCGGAGTGACGCTGTTGGAAGGAGAATTTCGCGGTCCACAACTTATAGAGAGGCCCACAAAGTGGGATTTAGCACTTGCAAGGTAAGGTTTCTTATAAAAAAAAGTGAAGTAAAAACCCTAAAGTTGCACAACTTTTTTATAGGCCAAAGAAAAGCCACTATTAACTCCACTGCAAAAGAAAAATCGGCTTAGATGGGCTAAAGAACATAGACAATGGACACCTCAACAGTCGCAGCAGAGTTATTTGCAAAAAAATGAAGCATCCATGTTGACTGTGTGAAGAGAAAAGTGAAATTTCCAGCATCCATTATGGTCTGGGGCAGTATGTCATCAAAAGGAGTAGGAAAACTTCATTTTATTGATAGAAATGTGGATACAAACAAATATTTGGCTATTTTAGAAGAATCGCTTTTACCAGTGATGGAAGAATGTTTGACATCCGGCCAAGATTTTGTGTTTCAGCAAGATGGTGCAGCGTGCCATACCTCAAAAAAGGCTATAAAATGGATGGAAGAAAATAATGTACCCCTTTTGAAATGGGTTTCTAGCAGTCCAGATCTGTCACCTATTGAAACTTTGTGGCACGAGATGAAAAAGGTTCTACGACAACATCCTGCTCGTACAATCACCGAACTGAGACAAAAGCTTCAAGAAATATGGGATTGTTTTACACCAAATTTTTGCCTAAACTTGGTTAACACTATGCCCCAAAGAATTTCCGCCGTAATAAAAAATAAAGGTGATGTTACCCAATGGTAATCTTTCAATTGTTGCTTTGTGAACTTCGCGCATTTATTCGCACATTGTTTATTTGTTCAGATCTTCTATTAGTTGTAGGTCTAAGTGATTTCAAATATGTATTTTTTACGACTAGAGTCTATCTAAAATGTTTTTGAGAAAATAAATTGTTTTAGAAGTAAATAGTTTCGTCATGTTTAGGCATATTTTGGTACAAATCTTGAAGTGGGCCAACTGAAGTGGGAAGAGGCTCGTATATACGTGATATGCATTCTAAAACAAAAGTGCAAACGACTAGACAACTATTGCGGTGAAATCAATTTTATTGTTTGTGGAAGAAAACCTCGTTACGACCTTGTACTGTATTCTGCAACTACTAGTCTACGATGCCGTGAATTAGAAAATGGAAGTGAAATTCGATGATATTTTGAAACGTTCATAAAGAATCGTTCAGATTCTGACGCGAATTTCAGGACGTTCGCAATTATTATGCAATTATTATATTACTTAGTCCAGTAGTTACGATTATTGATCAAGATATTTAACCAGAAGATACCCAATTCAATTCAAAACCATGATTGCCTGAAAATGGATGTCTTTAAGAAAATTCTAAGCCAAGCGCCATTTTCGAAAGTTTTTTTAAGTGAAATTTGGGGGAGTTTTTGAAACTAATAAATATGAGTTGCCTCATAAGGAATACTAGGGTTTTAATTCCGAAAATCGATCAGACTACCATATAGTCAGGTTTCCATTATAAACTTGCGAGTAACCGTACTGAAGGTGCGGGATCTAATGCGATTGGAAGTACCTGTTATATTAGTCTAATCATGTTAGTGAATTTCCCCGAAATAATTGTAAAATCTGGTTTTATTGGTGCAAGCTGTTTAAGGGGTATTCAAAACATGGACGTATAAGATGGGTACACCAAATTTTGTGGGAACGCTTTTTATTTGACAACAAAAAACGTGTTTTTGGGATTCATTCGAAAGTGTACTTGATATTACCCAAATCCGTATGATTCATACTTCTAAATAAGAACAACAAAATTGGATTATATTGGTCAAGTAGTTTTCTGAGAATTTTTAATTGTTTATCCCAAAACTCCTGTATTCCGGCCATCACTACTAGTTTATTGAGCAATATACACGGTTCGTTCAAAGAGCGTTTGATAGCAAAACACGTATTTATGTTGCTGATATGAATCACAAACCATTCCGAAAGATAAATGCTATTTTTATGCGAAAAACAAAGGTACGTTTCTTCTTCTAAACAAATTCAAATATTCCATATTTGTGAGTAATTGAACAAATGCGCTACGATATTCGAAAAACATACGTTATTATAGACATTTTAAAACAAAGCGGATGTGTCTATCATCTTTTGTTGCGAACTACTCACAAATACGACATGTTTGAATTTGTTTAGAAGAAAAAACGTAACCCATCCTTTTTCGCATAATTCCTTCGGAATGGTTTGCGATTCATATCGGCAAGGTAAACTAGTGCATTTTGCTATAAAATGCCGTTTGAACTAACCCTGTATGTACAGGGTGCGGCAGAGAGGACGGACGTTTTGAGGACGGACGTTTTAGGGATGGGTGGTACTCTCCGCCTCCGTCTACGAGAGAGGTGGGGAGGGTGCCGTTTGACTCGTGAGGTCCTAGCATTATTTTCCAGTTGTCGTTACGGAGCCTTGGGCGGTGGAGCACCGCGTTTTCGCCTATGATTGTTTCGTCCGAAATAATGAGTCAGTCATCGTCGTACAGCGTGAGTTTCGTCGCCACTTCAACATTCATCGGAATAGAGCTGTTCCCTCTCGAAACACCATCCTTCGTTGGGTTGAATCACTTCGCAGGCATGATGAACTAATCAACAGAAGATCAAGAGGAGCGCCGCGAACAGTTCGAATTCCTGAAAATGTTGAACGCGTTCGAGAGGTCTTTCTTCGCAGTCCGACTCGATCTGCCCGGAAACATGCTGCTGCACTTCGCCTTAGTGATCGTTCGGTAAGGCGATTTTTGCATATGGATCTCCGCTTTCACCCCTACAAATTGGCCATTGTGCAACAGTTACAGCGTGGAGATTATGCACAACGAATGAACTTCGCACGTGAGATGGAAGCACTGATCGATCAAAATGAGAACCTCATTTTGTTTATGAGTGACGAAGCCCACTTTCACCTAAACAGCATGGTTAACCAGCAGAATTGTCGTTATTGGGCTAATGAAAATCCGCAACAGTTACACGAAAGACCGCTGCACAGCCCAAAAGCAACGGTCTGGTGCGCTGTATCGCAAACTTGCATCATTGGCACTTACTTCTTCGAAGACGGTAATGGTCGTGATGTTACCGTGAACTCAGAGCGCTACGTCAACATGATCACTAACTTCTTTCTCCCTGAATTACGACGGCGACGTGTTCCAATCCGACGTGTGTGGATCCAGCAAGATGGGGCGACCGCCCACACAGCCCGAGCATCCATGGACGTTATTCGCCCTCTCTTCCCTGGTCGCCTTATTTCCAAGTTTGGCGATGTTCATTGGCCTCCTCGGTCCCCAGATTTATCCATATGCGATTTTTTCTTATGGGGACACCTCAAGGCTAGAGTATAGCCACGAACTCTGGACGAATTGAAGGGCGAAATTCGCGTGGAAGTCGCCCAAGTTGAGAGAGCGATGTAGGAGAGAGTCTACGCGAACTTCCAAGAACGCCTCCAGCACTGAATCAACGATTTCGGCCACCACATGCCTGATGTGATTTTCCACACTTGACTGTCTCAAATTCTATTTCCTTGTGAACCTGATTCCATCAATAAATTTGTTTTCGAGTAAAAATTAACTATTTTATGATTTTTTTAAAACCGTCCATCCTCTCTGCGGCACTCTGTATATTGTTCACTAGGCTAGTAGTGATGCCGGAAAACAGGTGTTTTGAAATAAACAATTAGAAATTCACAAAAACTACTTGACCAATCTACTCCAATTCTATTGTGGTTATTTAGAAGTATGAATTTGAAGAATTTCAAATATCTGCGAGAAAGCATCGTCGCATTACCGACAAGTGCCAAAACCTGCAGTTTGCCTCGATTTCCGGCCATAACTTTTTTGTTATTAGTCGGATCTTTTTACGTGTAGTCTCATTTTGTAGGTCTCATTAATACCTAAAAATCTTATATGAAGAGTTTTTTTGTTCCTTCCAACACTTTCGATTCAATTCCAAAAAACATGTTTTGTTTGTTGTCGAATAAAAAATGTTCCCACAAAAGTTGGTGTAGCCATTTTACGCGTCCATGTTTTGAATACCCCCTTGAACGACTTGCAGCAATAAAACCAGACTTTACAATTATTTCCAAACCAGGGGTATTTCGTCTAATATGATTAGACTATATTTAAAAATGTTCGTGGACTGATAATGGGCATTTTTTGAAAATAAAGATGCTTTGTTTTAAGTCTTTTTCCGTAAAAATTGAAAGTTCCGATTTAGTCAGTTTTGTTATAATTATAAGTTCATCCCATCTGCAACAAATTTATAAAAAAGGAAGTATTAAGAATAAAACCTCAAGCTTAACATGTTTAATGAATCTTAGATATTTTACACGTTTGTTATCTTTCAAGTATTTCCTTGGGCGCTTCGTGCGCCACAATATCTTTTTTTCTTCAGATATTAGAATAATAATCTTACAAACCAGCACTCATTTTTGTGCATAGAGCGGCCAAATAAAATATTCTTCTTCTTCCTACTTTATTAATAGGATCATGCCTGTTTTACTTCGGTTTTTAGCCTCAATTGATGTTGTCTGACCATGTTTTCCTTGGTCGTCCCATTGATCTTCTTCCATTTGGCGATTTGTCTCTTGCTATTCGTACTGTTCTATTTTCTGTCATTCTTTCTGTGTGTTGATTCCATTCTATTTTTCTTCTTTTGGTCCACAGGTTTATTTCCTCTATACCACATCTCGCTCGGATTTCCTCACTTCTTACTCTGTCTCTTAGAGTTTGGTTTGTTATTTTTCGTAAGACTTTCATTTCTGCTGTTTCCAATAATGTGTTTTTGCCGTATCTGCTCTTGTTTCCGCTGTGTACGTCATTATCGGTCTTATTGTTGATTTATATATCCCAGTTTTCGTTTCCGTTGTGAGGTATTTGTTTCTCCAGATTGTATTGTTGAGACATCCTGCTGCTCTGTTCGCCATGTTCACTTGTTTTTGTACTTCATCTTCCACTTTTCCATAGCTTGACAGTTTGATGCCCAAGTATTCCGTTTCCATCACTTGTTCTATTATTTTGTTATTTACGACCAGTTTACATCGTCTCGGTTCCGCTGATATCACTATCGATTTAGTTTTCTCTGTTGAAATCACCATGTTGTATATGAGCGCCGTATCTTCGAATTCTTTATAATAATATAATAATAAAATATTCGAAAGATAAAAAACACAACAAGGCTAAATTCATTAAACCTAGCAAGTTAGAGGGTTTTTTGTATTTTACAAATACGAGTTCATTGAAATTTCTGTCAAACTCAAATGTATACTGATCCATTTTAAGGAGAGAGCAAATGTTGGTTGGCTTTCCCTTTTTCAAACATTGAAATGTGTTTTCCAACATTATACGGATTATTATTCAAAGATTGCTACACGAGGAGCTCAATTGTGTTCAAAAGAATCCAGATAATTTGCCTAGGTGCTTTTTATTATAACATAGGGAGAGAAAAGCTATTTCTCATTGAAGGATTGTGATCAATAATGGTGATTTCTCAGATTAGTAGTGAAAAATAGTACACTACACACCTAGTGTGAGAAGTGGACCATTATTTTGCGAGAGCCGAAGGACAAAAGTTTAAGAAAAAAAATGACCTTCTCAAACGAGGTACGTATAGAATTTTTTGCTTACACTAGGGTAGACCGAGGCGAATTGGATCAATGGGTGAATCGGATCGAAATAACCGTGTGAACTTTAAAATAATAACGGATTTCTTATTTTGGTCCGATTGACCCATTGATCCGCTTATCCGCCTCGATCTACTCTATATACCACAAAATATTCGATTTTATATCACGTTCATGACGTTTCCAATTCATTTTACAATTATTTATAAATATCTAGTTACAAAGTATGAAACTGACTGAAGTCTAATTCATCAAGAGACAGTTGATTGAGTATGAGCTGCTCCATCCAACGGGAGTGAGGTACAGTTTTCTTGTTAACATTTAAAGTCGTTTTCAAACATTATTTCGATTGTCGTTTAGGTTTTTTGGGCTGTTGAGCCGTGGTTGGGTTTGATTTGATCCAGAGTTTTCGGCTACATCATCATCACTATTTACGTTGTATTTTCAATATATATAGAAAATATTATACAGGGTGACTTCGAAGTTGAGTCATTTATTTTAACAGTGAGTAGATCTGATCAAAAGAAATGTTTTTTTCCTTTAACATTTTTGTGGTAAAATTAAAGTAACAAAGTTATAGCCCTTTAGAAGTTTGAGTACCGCCCTGTCTCAATAATAATATTATGTGCTCGTGTTTGGCGACAACGGATATAATTCGCCTTATCGGTTCATCGCATCGGAAACAAAAAAGCGAAAGAATTTGGAACGATGTTTTTACAATTATTTCATTCAGTTGTATACAGTCAGTGTCAGTCGGTAGTGGATAGTGGTGTCTGTTGCGTGGCTCAAACGAAATAAAAAATGGCACATGTTTATGCGCATCGGTTTCCCAATCGAGTGCAACCAACCCCTCGTGCCTTTGTTAATGTAGTACAACGGGTTCGTGAATCATTTGACTTAAGACCTCACATATGGACGGCATGCCGGTGCTCCAAGACCTCACGATCAAATACAGGTCCGCACTGAAATACTTGTCGGGAGGATACTTTATAAAACAAGGTAAATTTTTTTTAATTTTTACACACATATTTTGGTTTATCTTCCTTCTACAATCATTATCTGAAAATTAATGACTCAACTTCAAAGTATATTGTATAATAGTATCTTTGCTATCCTAAAAAATGTATACGTCATCGGATTAAGAAGAAGCAATATTGTTTTTTGCAATGGAAAAACATAGCTTAAGGGAAAATAAATAATTATTATGAATATCTAAAAATTAGCGTGCATACCATAGCACGTATCTTGCCTTAGGAAAAAAAATGGGTTGACAAGAAAGCCGAGTATATCTTGAACTTCACAGATTAATGCCACAATTACGAAAAGACGAGAAATGATCTTTTGTTTATTTTAGAATAACAATTGATTGTTTTTCTTCCGCTTCTCCTATTTTAGTCCAAACCTTATCCTATTTGAGCACATTTTTATAGTATCCATGGAAAAGGTTCTGTAATAACTTTCAAACTAATTCAATAATTTGCTTCATCTAGATTATTTCTCACTGCATAACGTTGCGAAATTACTGCAAATCCGACAAAGACGCAGCTGATTGCGAACTGAGTTTCCGTGCTGAAAAATACGCAGATAAATCGCAGCCAAAGCGAAGAAAACCGCACTAGTTCGAACTTGTGTGCTTAGTGAAAATTGTTTGTAATCGCTGATTGTGAAGAGGAGCCATTAGCCTTTGAGTCGGCTATAATCGTTCCACCCTGGCACGTAAGCGGTGAAAGGCTACTCTGTGGGTAGTTCCCTTAAATCTGCTTGGCCAGCGTCCAGAAAGGCCGCTACGAAATTACCCTGTGCCTAATTTATACATCGTGCTGGTTTTTGGCTTTGCGAACCGCTTCGTTTATTTGTTTCTGGGCTCAACATCGACTTGTATTTTCCCTCAATGAGCAGTGTCGCAAGATTTGTTGGACCATCGTTTAGGCACTTTCACTGTACGAGGGATGTATTTCTTCATCAAACGTGGATAATTTTTGTTTTCATTATTTACCTAGCGAGAGAGAGATGCATAAATAAGGCACATCACTTCAGATCTCCCATGATTTTTCCATCTTCAAAATATGAAATCACTAATCTTAACAATTGAAATTAGAAAATGGAAGTGAAAATTGATATTTTGAAACACGTTTTGTCATGAAATTCAGGAAGTCAACAATTACACAATTGTTATATTGCACGCGTCGAAACTTAACACTACTACCCGTATATTATTAAAGTGATATAATAACTACTCGCAGAACAATTTTGGAAGTTACTATTCATTGTTTTATGTTTCGAAATTGATACTGCAATGCGTGTAATAGGTGATGTTAGCACGTGATAACGACGGAATCAGAATTTCAATTGAATAGTATGAAAATCGCTTACGATACTGTATTTTACGGTCGATATTTTGGAGTGGGAGTTATAATTACATTCGAAATTAAAATGTGACACAGATTTTCTTGATGTAGACACCATAGGATGTTGAAAATGAAAAGTAGGTTAAGAAGATGTATATGCATAGATACCTAATTACGCGGGTATATAAAATAATATATACTAAGTGACATATAAATCCGAACACCCAGTTGAAATGGTTTTATTTTAATAAAATTTTGTATAAGTACTTAATGAAGCATAATAAGTAAATGATAAAAATTTCAAAATGATTGCACTGCTTTAAAGCCCTTTGACCTTTAATCATGTGTGGATGCACCCTGTTGTGCTACGCATTCTCCAACGCGTCTAGGCATGCTTCTGATCAGGTGGTCAATGTCCTCCTGTGGTATCTCATTCCAGGCAACCACCAACTCCTCTCGAAGTGCTTCTAGAGACTGAGAAGGACGTTGCAAATTGAGCAATGTCCTACCCATCATATCCCACACGTGCTCAATTGGGGATAAGTCGGGAGATCTTGGTGGCCATGGTAACAATGTGACATCATTATGTTGAAAGAAGTCTATTATGACTCTTGCAACATGTGGTCGGGCATTATCTTGTTGGAAAGTTGGATCTGCCAGGGTGTCAAGATAGGGTAAAAGATGGGGTTCTAGAACTTCGTGGATATAACGCTGCGCGTTCATGTTACCTCTGATGAAGATTAAAGGTGACCTGGAACCATAAGCTATAGCACCCCAAACCATAACTCCAACAGTGTGATGAACATGTCTTTCAACAAAAAACTGTGGATTCCTCCTTTCACCACGTCGCCTTCTAACCCTGGCACGACCATCGTGCATGCCTAAACAAAATCGAGACTCGTCACTAAAGACAATACTGTTCCATTCCTGATCCCAGAGTGACCGTTGTCTGCACCACTCAAGGCGATTACGTCGATGTTCTCGAGTTAAAGGGAGGACCCAGTGTGGCCGGTATGAAAACAAGCCAAAACTTCTCATTCGTCGGTAAACACTTCGCATGCCAATAGGTCTTCCGTGTTCTGCAAACCATTCATTTGCAATGGACCTGGTAGTGGAGAAACGGTCCCTTAAGGCCAATAATCTTAGGCGGCGATCTTCACGGTCTGTTGTTCTACGGCGGCGTCCAGTGCCCCTTGCCCTTTGCGTACGGCCTTCTCGAAGCCATGCCTGATAACACCTAACCACAGTGTCTACACTTCTTTGCACTCTAACTGCAATTGCCCGAAAAGAAAGTCCAGCTTCCCGAAGTCCCACTATACGGCCCCTATCAAACTCACTAAGTTGACGAAATCGTACAGGTCTCCGTACTCTAGGCATCGTAACCGATCGTAAAGGATGTCAAGAACCAAAATCCGCCAACGTTGATTCTTTACTGCGGCTGAAATATTCATTTTTAGAGCGTTAGTGAATTAAAAAAAAGCAGTATAAAAACCGGAATGTCCAACTGATAAGGCTAAAAATTTTTTCACTTGTTATTTACAGTAAGATAAATACATTATCAACTTTTATTAAAATAAAACCATTTAAACTGGGTGTTCGGATTTATATGTCACTTAGTATAGTAAACATATTGTAACGGAAAAACTAATAATAAGCTGAATGGTATGATGGTAATTAATAATACTGGAAGTAAGTAACATTGATTCTAACCACTTAAAAATTGATTGTTTGAAATATTTTTGTTTGTCTTGAGTTATTAAAGACTTGTGGTCATATTTAGGTGAAAAATTAATAAATATTTATCAAAAAATGCACAAATTACTCGAATAGGCTTCTATCTATTGTTTCATGTAGCCTCCCAAAAGCGTCTTCAAGCTGCCTAAAATGGGGCAGAATAGAAAATTTGCCGAAAATACTCTGAGGACATCTCTTGAGACTCACTACATGATATTATATAATATTTTTGAGACTACGTTCAAAAATGATCTAGAAGTAGAGAATAACAACAATAATAAAAAAACAAGGAAAACACGTAATAACATACACGATTTTTAAAAAGATATAGAAAAGCACTTGCTATGATACAATAGTCTCTGAGTTATGTAAAACGTTTTGTATTACGGACCGTTAGATTGACGGAAGTGAATACGTACGTTTGATTTCTTTGGGTTCTTGGGTTAGATGTTGAAAAGTGAACTTATACTTCCCAAGAATCTGAAGAAATTGAAAGTACATATGAGTTACTGGGATAGGAACTTCTGTAGTATGTAATGCTATAATTATCGAGTGTAGTATTGGTTTTTAAGTGACGAATAGTTTGATGAAGTTTAACCACGCCTTTCTAATAATCAAGAAATATTTGTCAATGGTTACTTAATTTCAAAATAAAGTTTTCTGAAGCTGTTATACACAGTTTTACTTTTATTTTGAAGCGTCCCAGGCCATCCTTTTAAGTCTTTGGGTGAAACTAGTTGAGCAGAACCGGAATCGGGGAGTATTGAGACCGTTATCTGGTTGATGTGGTTGATGGTTTCAGTTGATTGAGGTGGTTATTTCGCCCTACAGATGTCAACGGTGTAGTCAGTTTTCCCCCTGGCAGAGGCCGCTGCCCCCTGGCCACTTTTCTTATCTTTCTTGCAAAACAATTCACCGGTATTTCTCCTATGTTATGGAAATTGACGCAAGTCTATTTAAAAAAACTATTTTCATATTTCTACTGATATCCGAAACGCGTACACCTTTTGCTCCTAAAAACATCCTTAAATATACGTATACACAGATAATTTTAAACACTTAAGGTGTTATAAAAATTCAAAAGCAGATACATCACGTAAAGACGACAAAGATATTATACAAACAAGGGTCCAAAAATTCCCCGTTTATACAATATAGAATATACAGAATCATTTTCAGAAAGCCTCCCCCTACTTATTTTCAGAATTGGCCAAGTTAGCAAGCTGAAATTCCTCATGATGCAATTTACGTACGAATTCTATATTTTCAACGTAAAAATAACAGTTGTAAATTTCAAGATGGTGGATAGGCCCCATCTTGTAACATTTTTTAGATACAATGAGGGGTCATGTGATACATTATTTTGAAGAACCTTATGAATATTTTATAAGCCTAGAATATGAAATTACTATCTTTAAAAATGGTGAACTAAGAAGCTATCGACGTTGTAGTATACTGAATCGCTGCTAACTCTACAACTAATCATCAAAACATTATGGTATATTAGACCAATTTTCTTCTTTTGGAAGTGTCTATCTAAATGTGCAATAAATATGAGACATTTGGTTCAAAAATTTGTTAGGCAGGTTTTTTCAAACGAAATGTTACATATTTTATTACCTGCTTGAATAGAGGAGATTGATATACCATACTAAAGCGTTTTGATGATTGGTTGTTGCGTAATATGCGACTCCATAGCTTTCAGATTACTGTTTAAATGTCGAAATACAGTATATGATTGGACATTTAGGTAGAATACGTTAATCAATGCTAAAATTCTTCACGTTTAATCACTTTGAGGTATAAGTTCAAAGGTAGTAATGTCGATATCACTAGAGCTATAAGAGCATTCTGATAAGCGTGTCCAATGTCGCAGCATTCTAGAGTATTTTCATTGCTTAGGATTGCATCTATTATAAATTAGTATAACAGTTTAAAAAAGCGGAACATCGTGGGAATGTAAAAAAGTTAATGCTTACCGACTTGTGGATTTCATGCAAATGATAATGTTTTTGTGTAATACTATTTGATGATAGATGTACAACATGCAGGAAATAACAATAATTACCCTAACATGAATCTGACTATGTAATTACAACAAAATAGATAACAATACAAGTGTGTAGAAAAGACGCATTATTTCGTGTATGGGCATTATAATGATCAAACCAAAACCGTCAAATGTAAATGGAACGATGTTTCTGCGAAGAAGAAAGCATTTTACTTTCTTATTCCATAGTCACTTTCACGGCAACCTTAACACTGCTGGCATAACGGCAAAGATATAGTCTGGTCATTTTAGATTTCGTTGTAATCAGGGCATGGTTGCAACCTGTATTCTGTGGCAGAGGAAGAATAAATCAGCATGAAACATCAGCTGCCCCATACTACTGAGAAGACATATCATCCAGCGGAGTTTCCTTTGCATTAGAATTGAAGATACGAACAAAAGACGTGCGATATTTTTGATAATTTTATCTTTCAACGTAACCCCCCCTGCATCAATGCAGTTGCGCCATTTCTCCTTATAAAAAATATTTCCCCTTAAAAACAAAAACAAAGCATTTTGATGCACTTTCGATTTCTAAAAATATTGCATTTATTTTTAGAATTACCCTGTACAGAAAAGTTTCCCTAACTGCATCACTAGGATAGTCGAGATATTCACTAGCAAATAAGCAACCAAATGCACCATCCCAGGTTATTGTAGTCTTCATATGAGTGTGCTTTTAGCATAGTTGTCATAAAATTTTGATTTCAGTAGCCCCTTTTGCTAGCCAATCAGCTGTGATGCTATCCTTGGATTTTGGGTAACTGTTCACCCAGAGTTGCATTCCAGTGGTTTTGGGTTTGCTCCAGAAAATGTGCATGATAATCATGAATACTAGAGATAGGAGTTTAACCCGTTTAAGAGATAAACGTAATCATATGATGCCAATCTTGTAAGCAAGGATGCTGTGGCCCTCGGAAATCTAGTGGGCGTAGAACATGGCGTGGAGCGTCTGCGCATTGAAAAATGTTAATAAAGCCTGCTGTCCTCGTGATCAGGATACAAAGTGCAGTGGAACAGTATTGGTGCAGAGTACTACTGAGTTTCTCCGGATAACTCATCTGGGTCACTGGGAATAGCCCAAGAAATAGTTACACTGTCACTGCAGTATTGACTCCCGCACAGAGTACCACATCAAAAATCAGGTTCTGTCGACACAAACTTGAGTTCTATCCGTTTGGAAAGATTTTGATTACTCTCAACTGTTACTGTGACATTCAGGGATATTCGATTTCCTGTTCTCGGTGGTTATATTCGATATAAAAAGCTCTTCAAAAATTACCTTGCCAAAATGCATGTGGGTGAATGATAGATTTGTTGACTCTATAGTTTGACATACGCCATCCGTGACGTCAGGCTTATGGTGCGTAATCGCCCCTGGAGAAAATTCCTCTGGACGTCCATGTAATTGAGTAGGGAACGCGCCCAACAGTTGCAGACCCTAAGATCAAAGGGACCGACAGTGGCTTTTGTTGAGTTTTTGTTTTGTATACTTACATAGTTAAAAATTATTAATTTGTCTATAGAAATGAATTTTCATTTCTTGTGCTCTTAGTCTAATCTATTTTGGCCGATATTCGGCGGTTCCAAAATTTTTGAGGTCTGATTGTTAAATTGTTAGCATTCATCAAGCCTATAAACGAGGTTATATTTATGCTACACAAACCATAAAGTCAATTTTGTTATAAAATGTCATTCATTACTGGCATCGAAATGAATAAACAATTATTTGGGCGAAGCCTGATTGATTGAATAAGTGAATTTGATATGGTTTCGTAGAGTATCGATGAAATATGAAATCAGTATATAAGCAGTTGCGATCAATAATACTTGCGCTACGTTTTTCTCGATAAGGAAATTTGGTGCAAGTGATAACTACATAGTGCAGTGCACAGTGACGTACAAGATATCCTAAAGCTTTGTATATGATTACAAAATGCAATATACTTTTAAAATAAGTATCTCAAATACCATATGCAAAAGTTTATTTATTAATTATTTACGAATAGATCGCGTTTCAAGGTTTTAATTGAGACAGGAAAATCAGTGTTTCAAACCTTTTATCATACGTGTTTCGTCGATAAAGCCCCATCATCATAACTCCAAAAGAGAAGATTCGCTTCGCAGAGGCAAACAGGTGTTGTATTTGAAAATATTTTTTTATTGTTGGATAAAAATGTAAGCTCTCTAACTTCTTATCTTTATTATTTAGGTATTGCAGAATTTCTACGACAGTGCTGTCAGTATATTCTCTACTTGCAACAGAGGAATCAGACTCCTCTAAGAATATTCTTTTTTTTATTCAATTTTATATCTCCTCCACTATTGTACGAGTATATCTTTGTTTTTCAGATCGATTAATTTTTCGTGTTTCAGTCAGGGTCTTTTACATATTTTTAGGTTTACCTATTAACAAAAGTTTGTTAAACATGCTATTGATGAAATACGAAGATATCAAACGATATGTACCTAAATACAAGATTCAAAATAAAATTAAGTATTTTTGATACAAGCTAAAAATACATAGTTGTATCTGTATTTCAGATACTCGTCCTTGTATCTCGAATATACTCTATTTCATGAGTATCCATCGCGCTTTGACGTCTACTGAGGTGAACAGCTGATCAGCAAGTGCAATTTTTGTGTTAGTTTGCGACGTTGGTAATAATAAATCCGGTATAAATCTAGTAAAACTTGTTTGTAGCGTTTTTTTTGGTATGTAAATGAACTTTTCCAAATAAAAGCCCTGTTAGCAAGTACAAAAATAATCTGTAGCGTACAAAAAACCAAAACACGTACAACTCTGACTACCTGACGTTGACGGATCCGTCAGAATTATATGTCCTGTGCCGATATGGGGAATTTTGCGATATTACTAGCTAATCAGCTGTCATTCTACCGTAATGGATACTCGTGAAATACGGTATATGTCACATCTCTAGCAATGCAGTGGTATCGTCGATTACCATATTCCACCAGAAGGTACCCATTTCACTTGAAAGCCGTGCCTGAGACAAAACGAGCATTTATACCGTGACGCCACTTATGCTTACAACTAAATACCACCGACTCCAGGTGCCGGCATTGCCACCTCTCTGACTGTTGTCGCAGATTATAGGATTTCCTTTTCCGCTTTGAGAAATCTTAGGAATAACTACGCGGGAGATAAAGGGTGAAGTGTTTCTTGAAAGGTTGATGTCATATTTAAGAATAAACAGTTTTCTTGAAAATGAAAACAGAGCTTGCTTTTATTTTTATTACACAAGGTAATTCAGAAAATCGTGGCAATATCTGTTGGATTGAAGGAAGCCTCCGCCTTGGATGTTTAATTTCAAGCCATTGATGTTGTGTTGTCCATATCACGCACGTGGATGCAAAATTGACGTCTCATCTGGCTTAGACATGTTTGATACGATCCGATATTTAGAAGTATCGATACATTTGTCTCCGATACCCGATATTTTGGATCGATATTTTTATATACGATACTTGGGTGTATCGATACATTTCGCGGGTATTTTTTTGATCAGAGGTTCTGGTTGACCTTGAGTGATAGAAATCATACAAATGCCAGAGATCAATGCATACAAAGTTGCCAGAGCGTGACGACGCATTTTCATACATAGTGGAAATTGGCTATTACGATTTGCCAAAATGAGCAATCCAAAAGAAAAACTGCTCTCAAATAAAAACTGAAAGACAATAAATTTACCGCTCTCATTAGTGTCATATGTCTGTTACATATTTCAAACAAAGTGTTGCAACATCAAATCAGTTAAGAAAAGCGCAACAGCATCAAAACGCCCTTAGACTAATTCAATCAGTTCCAACCAGATGGAATTCAAAATATTTTATGTTAGAGCGATTTGTTAAAATCCATGAATATGTGGCTGCTATTTTAAAGAGGTTTTAAATATTTTAGCCACAGTATAGGCAGTTTCTAGAGAAATGTGTGGGGAGAAACATTTAACCTGCAGTAAAGTTATACCCATTGTAAATTGCCTCTTGAAAAACATTGAAAATTTTACTCCATCAACAACAGAGCTTTATCTCTTAAAACACTAACACTCGAGGAACTTTTAAAACGTTTTGGTAGCATCGAGCAGATTAAACTTTTATCTGTCCCAAATATAATAGACCCTCGTTTTAAACGATTGCACTTCAACAGTCCAATTTCTTGTGCTAATGCAGTCACCTTCCTGAATCAATCATTTCAGTTGCGCAAAAAAGAAATAAATACAGCAAAGGCAGGGCAAAATAAAATTAATATTCTTGAAAAATATGACAGTGTGTATGTCTACCATGAAAAACAAGCCCAAAATCATGCAGATAAATATGATGATACCAAATCAGATATTGATCTTGAGCTAAAACTGTATTTCAATAGACCTACTATGCCCATAAACTCGGATCCCTTTTTGTATTGGAATAGCTCAAATTCTTCCTCAAAGGTATTTAAAGAACTGGCTAATAAATATCTCTCTGTTGTTGGCACATAGTTCCCTCAGAGAGACTATTTTCTGAAGCCGGAAATATACTCCCAAACCCGAAACAGATTATCTGGCGATCGAATGTCAAATTATTCTTACATTCGCTGAGTTCTGAAGAATGGTATTTTTAAGATTTCGAACTTCGAGTTATTTGTAATATTGTTTTTAATACCCTATGTTTATATATTTTATGTTAGTAATAAATACATAATCGTTTTGTAATGAATTTCTTAGTATTTATTTTTTTACCTATTTTTTGTGAACTTATTTGACAATCGTCATGCAGTTGAAAAAAGTGACGTTATTTAGAGGGTTGTCAAAAAGGCAACTTCGATTTTCGGCAGTGTATATATGTATATAGTGTATGCTCCGTATCGAAAGGTATCGATACTCATGGGATCGATATTTTTATTCCGATATTTGAATGGATCGATACTCCATTAAACGATACGAATCGATACTTGGTTTCGATATTTTACGTGGATCGGAACATCCCTAATCTGGTTTATTATATCAGTTACCAGTAGATGGCTCCTCGCACAATGTTGGTAGTACGGAGTCGGCAAAAAGGGTCAAAGGTGTCCTAGTTGTTAGGCTTCGCCTCTACTACTATTACCTTACGGGAAAGAAAGTAGATACATAAATAAAACGAAACTTTCTTATGTACCTGGGTCCTAAAATGTACCCTTACCGAGATACAGGGTGTTGAAGTTTTAATTTTGAAAAAGCAAAAATGTATCTTCGAAATGTGTTGTATATTGACTTAAAATTTTGTACATGTAGCACTAAGTGCATAGGTATTATATACAAAAAAATGTTCCTAAGTCTACAGCAGCGACAGGATTTGAAAAATGTTGACCTTTTAGAGAGAAATAAGGAAGTTATTTTCTACACTGACTCTTTTGAAACATTTATTACATTTTTGAATTAGGTATTTAATTTGATACGAATCGCCTCTCTTGAGAAATTTTAGTCAGACTTACTCCTTTTGGAGAGAAATTGGTTTGAAAATTTGAGAAAAAAACTGTTCTACTTTGAAAATACTCCGAAGTTAGTAAAGTTTGACATTCAAAGTCGTATATAGTAATACTACCTCATCAGAGCATATAAATTGACGGCACCCTCTATTTCTGTAGTAAGATACACCTGAGTTTATTCGTATACTTTTTGCGTTATTTTTGAATGTACTTCCTACCCACGTTCTACTGAACCTTCCTGTATATTTGAGCTATTGACAGCTTATAGGCACATTACATTTTGCTGTAAGACCACGAAGATAGCTAAGGAGTTTTGCAACGTTTAAGTATCTATTATTATATTTTCCAGATATGTTTCAACCTTTGAAATATCATCTCAAATATTTCAACATCAGTAATATGGTATGTACAATTAGTTAGGAGGAAATCAGTCTAAAGCCAACGCATTTCATCATATCATCATAAATTTTACGTCGACGCTGTTTGTAATCCAGGTGGTTTTCACAGTTTGTAATTTTCGTAGACGAATACGATACGCTTCAAAAACAAAATAGGTTTGATATAACCATGTCCGGACCATATGATTTAGCATAAATTGAGTTGATCTAACATTAGAAAGTGAAAGTAGGCCACAGACTATGACTCAGCTGATTCAAATGCATTTTAGATTTTTTATTACCGAGGGAGCTTAGCAGTTTGTTTATAGGTTTTTATTATAAACACTAGACTCATATGGTTGGGAAATTTCGTTATCTTATTAATGAAACCACCTATAAGCCGCGGGGGTAAAAACGAATTAATATTACAATTTTTTTGAAATTAGCATTTCAAATTAAACTAAATTTTTGATTGTTGAAAGTACCTCTCCGCCAAATTTCAGGTCACACGATCCATTCTTAGTTGAAGTAAACTCTAAACAGAACCATCTTTGTTAATTTTTAGATACAAGGAATCTCCGAGCAATTTAAAAAAACTTGCAAGTGTCCCTTAATCTCTTAAATCGGCTCTGCCACAAAATCAGTTCTTAGCTGAAAGTCCTGTCAAAAAAATGCGTCCCTACCAAAATTAATGTTTGCAGGTCCAATAGTTTCCGAGATTTGTGATTAATGTGTATCTTTTCACTTTTACATACAGTAATGGACAAAAGTATAGACAAATATGAATATTTACCAAATACATTTAGAAAATGAATTCATACGTCATTGCTCCATAAACAAATGCTTAATTAGTAGAAAAACTAAATTCCTTGTTTTTACATTATCTGCAATGAACACAATACAAGTCTGAATATAAGCACTTTTTTATGAGGGACAAAAATATGTAGACAAATTATTTTCAACATTAGTTTAGTACAGTTTCGTGTCAGAAGAGGATTAGTTTGTGTTCATCAAGTATTGTGGAATAAGTTGAGTGATTTTAAGACCATGCCGCGTCGTCCAAAAATTGCTTTCGATGTGAAAACTAAGATCATTGAGTTAGACAAAGATAGTCAACGTCAAGTCGACATTGTTAAAAATTTGAAGCTGAAGCGTAAAGCAGTTTGGGCAATATTGAACAAATATAAACAAAAAGGTAAAACTAAATGCTAGATCAGTTAGATTAATAAAAGTAATTTCGTCCAAAGACCCGTTTAAAACCTCAAGACAAATAAAAGCCGAAATCAGTGTTACTACGGAAACTATAAGTAGAAGATTTAATGATTTGAAGTTATTTGCACGACGCCCTAGTAAGAAGCCGCTAATCTCGAGGAACGATTACAATTTGCACGGTGGCATCTTGATTGGAGCATCTGTGACTGGAAGAGGGTATGTTTCAGTGACGAATCCAAGTTCAATATGTTTGGATCAGATGGTGTTCATTGCGTTAGACGTCGTAGTGGACAAAGATTGAACCCCAAATACACTTTGCCCACTGTCAAACATGGAGGCGGGTCTGTTATGGTTGGGGGTGCTTTTCGGGGATTGGGATGGGAACTTTACATAGAATAGATGGCATTATCGATAAGTTTGTATACACAGACATACTAAAGCATGCCATGTTACCCTATATGGAAGACAATATGGCCTTAAGATAAATCTTCCAGCAAGATAAGGACCCGAAGCACACTTCAAATCTGGCAAAGAAATTCTTTCTGGGTGAAAAAAATACCAGTTCTCAAATGGCCTTCACAGTCTCCCGATATAAACCCCATTGAAAATCTATGGGAATACTTAGATAAGGAAATACGAGATAAAAATTATTCAGTCAAGGATGAACTTTTTGCCGCTTTAGAGCAAAAGTGGAGACAGATTGATTAATCTTATATCAAGAAACTTCTACAATCTATGCCGAGACGATGCCAGGCGGTGATTGATAATAATGGTTATGTACAAAATATTAACACAAACATGGTTGGTTTTCTATAATTCAATGAACTTTGCTTCTTTTTTCTATAATTGTTTTGCTTTGTCTATATATTCTTGTCCTTCATAGTTCCACTTTATTTCAAAATTTTTTTTATTGAAGGGAGTCTAATGAATTTATATATGTATAAGTAAGTATTATGCTATAACGAATTATGTATACAGGTTGGTGTATTAATAAAACAAGTTAAAAAGGAAATACATCACCATATTAATTTGTCTATTTTCTTTTGTTCATTTTTGTATACCTGCCTTTAGACCCCTTAATCTAGCCCTGTCTTTCTCCCTGAACTACCATTCTACCAAATATAATGTTCATAGGTTTAATGGTTTCCGAGATTTCGTGATTAGTTTGTATATTTTCGCTTTTACATATAGTTGCCCATAATTTGACGATTCAGGACCTCTTTTCCATCGGACAATCATCCTTCGCTTTTCACTTTCCAACCCACTGACTGTTTGTCAGCTAATCCTTGTCCCATTTATAAATACCTTTCGGATTTTAATGTTTTCATACAATGTTACATATGTCAAGGATGGAAAAGATTTTTAGTTTTTGGAAAACTGTTCAGGCGCAGGGCAAAACACGGAAAAGATGGCGTCAAGTAAGTTAACTGCATTAACAGGTCCATACAATTAGTCCATCCCTAGAGGCAGTGCGTCTGCCCGATACCTAACTCGGGCAGATGTGGCAACGTGGTAGATCAAACAGAACATAGAAAACACTATGGTGTTGCGTGTGATTCCATACCAGAACACCTTGGTCGGCGCACGAAGTGACGTCAGCAGCAGCCGCGACCGATAAGTACGCGATTCGTCCTCCGAGCGGTTTTCAGGACTGATGTCCAGATATGATGTATGAAATGTGTCTAATAGGTACGCAGAATTGCCAATGTTGGAAGCGTATAAATGTATCAGTATCAAAAAATTGAGATAAGCTCTCCTCACCCCATTATAACCCTCACCCCGAAGTGTTTACCTCTAAACCACCCCCAAAATCTTAAATGGAAAGGGGGGTCAAGTGATACCTTATTTTAAAGGTCTTTCAATTCCCATTACAATGATATAAAATTAATGTACTTCAGTTCCGTAGTTTTGAAGATTTATTGATTTAAAGCTTAAATAAAACTAATACATCATCATTAGTGGAGATCAATACATTTGGCAGCAAAGTAATTTAAAAATGAAGAATGAACTGACCCGTTAGGCAAGTAAATGTTGAAAATAGCGACCATGACTCTCCTTGCAATAATAAAGATTTTGCTCAAAACATTGCCGCACATTTTGCAATATTTGAGGAGTAATTTGAAGGCACTCATTCACGATTCTTTGTCGCAGGTCTTCTAATGATGCTGGCTGAGTAGCATAGATTTTGCTTTTTAAATGACCACACATAAAGAAATCCAAAGGTGATAAATCTGGCGATCTTGGGAGCCATTCAATGGCACCTGTTCTACCAATCCATCGATCTGGAAACGTCTGATCTAAATATTGTCGAACACGTAATGCGTAATGTGGTGGGGCACCATCCTGTTGCATCATCAACCTATTCGCAATGTACCGCCGATCATTCTGATTTTCAATTATGGCTGTTAATGCAGGATCTATGGCATCTTCCAGTAATTCCAAATACATTTCCATAAGAAAAAAGAACTAACTAAATGATCGCCAAAAATACCAGCTCAAACATTTAATTTTTGTGGCTGCTGTGTTTGAACCTCATGATAAATTCTGGGATTAGAATCGGACCAATATCGGCAGTTATGACGATTTACTACGCCATTTAAGAAAAAGGAACATTCGTCGGAAAAGCAAGTGTTAAATAGAAAATGTTCATCGTTCATAATTCGTTCACTCATATCTTCACAAAATTGTAATCGCCGATCAAAATCGTCTTCATTAAGTTCTTGTACCAGGTGAATTTTATACGGATGAAAACTATGGGCCTTTAGAATCCGTTGGACAGTACCTCGACTAACACCACACACAGTCTTCAATTTGCGGGTACTTAACGTAGGATCTACATAAACTTGCCCTAAACTTATATTGCTTCGTTCCTTATGGGATTTTCAATGTTGCGTTTTTTATTGGCGACTGACCCAGTTTCCCAAAATTTAGCTACAAGTTCTAGAACATATTTTCGATGCACGTTACTGTTCTCATGTCGCTCATTAAATATTTCTGCTGTTCTACTAGCGCACTGATTATTTCCGAAAAATATTTCGATAGTTTCAACTCTTTCTACTGTGCAATATAGCATGGTTAATTTATGTAATAAAGCGTTACAAGTTATTTTAGCAACAAAGTTTGGTCAAATCAATCGCAAACTATGTACTAAATTCCTATTTAAAATAAGAAGAAATAACATTTTTGCCACAAAAAACGCTCTAATAGCTATTTTCAACAACAACATGATAAACAAACCATGGGCGTAGTGAAGATAGTGAAGAAAAGCATTTACTTATTAAGTAAATCCTTTTTGTCAAATTTCTACTGAAAGTACTACAAACTAATCTGCTGTACCTATTAAAGTCTACTTTAAGCTTTAAATCAATAAATCTTTAAAACTACTGAACTGCAGCTCATGTATTTTACATCATCATAAAGGGAATGGAAAGACCTTTAAAGTAAGGTATCACTCGACCCCCCTTTCCATTTAAGATTTTAGGGTTGGTGTCACCCCCGCCCAGGGGGCTGCATGTGTTAACGTGATTTTTTGCCAAACTTGTGTCCCCCTCGAAAACAAAATCGACGGGTCTGAGCGTTTTTCCAAAAAAAAAACTGAACTGCCAGTAAATGCGTCTGTTTCGTTTTCGATGCGCCCCCCTGTATATGTCATGTGACATCTTAAATCATGATTTCTCATTTTTGCGATTACAATGCTTTCCCGCCAATAGGCGTGGGAATAAAAAATAACAATCGCTTCGTTGTTTACGTTTCAGAGACTCCTGATCGTTTTTGAAAGTTTTTGAGGGGGAAAAATTGGAGGGCAAAGCTCTAACCGCAGTAATTCTATGTATATTTCACATATAGATTTCTTCGTATATTTGTCCTCAAAACTTTTAGAAATATTTTTTTTAAAAGCTATAGCGGCAACTACCGCATTTCGGGGGAAATCCATGGGATGATTTTTTTACGTGACCAGCTAAGAATATTCTATTGAATATACATAAACAATAGGGATATAATTATTCAGGTATTGAATAACGGATAGACGTTTATCAGTCTTCTGCGAATATGAAGGTGTTTCGAAGAATGAAGAAAGCATTCCCATCTATTTTTAGTACGTTTTCCTCAAGCAAAATCACAATACCGCATGTCGATATACAGACGTGTAAGAATGATTTAAAAAAACCCAAACTGGCAATGCTCCTTTTTCAATGATACACATGATAACATTCATTCTACTCTACGGCCTCATGTCAGGGTGCAATGATTTTTATAGCCTTCTAACAATAAAGATACCAAAACGTACAAAAGCCGACTCATATACAGAGTGGACCAGAAAGACGTACGAATTATCTGTTTAGTTTATATGATCTAAACCAATGTCCTAGTGAAAGTGTGATCAGGTCGTCGGTCAGAAAGTTCGAGTCTACCGGTTCGACACTGAATCAGAAACCTGCACTGCGTCCAAGGTCAATACGAACAGAGGAAACTGTAAGCGAAGTTGCGACGTCCTTCGAGGAGTGCGTACGTCTCGATGACTCACATCTCAATGATATTATTTTAAAAAAATAAAATTCCCATGTATCTACTTTATTAAAAATATCAGTTATCTGCCCCAAGATTTGTAGTTTACGTGAGCACAGAGTCAACTTGCTTGACGCTTTTTTGTATCCATGAACGACTGATACACCTAAGGAGTAGAAGTATTATAAATACCATATGCATATGAGTTTATAGTGCGAGCTTTCACCAAACTTTTAAATTCCTGAATTAGCAAATAACGAGAATATTTTTAAAAATCCTCAGATTATGTTTTTAGAGTTCTCTATCATTTTTGGACATTATTATAAAAAGCATTTTCTCTCATCGAATTCTATAAAAATGGATAATTTAGACATTTCATTATGAATTTCTGCCAATCGAGTTTCTGTGGTAATATCTGAAAGTCAATTTTTTCGATATATGACATTTTTATGTATTCGTTGAGAGAGCGCATATCCGCCTATTAGGGCAATGCAGTAAAATTGTATAAGAAGTTATATGAATGAAAGGCCATTAAATTAAAATCACAATCAAAATTGAGGAAAGTATCAAATTCGTCTAGTCTCCTTGGAAAAAAGCTTCAAGTTAATTCTACATAAGACGAAAAAAATAACTTATGCCCTTTTAACTATTTGCCATGGATTTAAAATGTGTCTTACTCTAGTTGGTCATCATAATTTTTGAGACGGGGGATGCTTTCAGGATGTTGGGGCTTCAGCCATGGAAGAAGTTCCTCAATCTCAATATCTTTCCACATAAAATATTGCCAAATTGCTTATTCTAACCAAGTTCATCATTTCAGGTTTTGGTCACCTGGACATTTTCCGTACCTACTATCCATAAAGCTTGTTCGCCGGTTTGTCTGCCGTATTGTTTCATTCATAGTTTCCTTAGAAGATTATTTATTAAATTACGCTGAATCCAATTATAATGACAATTTTTGTATTATATGTATTTTTTCATTTTGTATCAAAATATTCATAAATAAAAAAAAACTCTAGACATAATATGCAATTCCACTTATTCTATAAAATTCTATTAGTGATTGTCAAGTTTCTATGTTGATAATAAAATGGAGCTTGGCCCAATAAAACAAATGGAACCGATAGTATCCATTTTTCAAAGTGTGCTGCGAAACAGCTACATATTATTTCCAAAAAAGATCTTCGGTTTAGTCTGGTTTTGGAAAATGTTGAGCACATACATACGATTAAATTGACCATTGGTAGCATAGGTCATAGGTTCAAAGAGTTTAGTAATGCAAAGCATTTTTTAAGTCTATGAATGATTTAAAACTGTTTAAAAAGTCAAGAAGTTAATGGTTGTTTCTCAATATTCATTGCCACTGTATTTTTCGTTTACATTTATTTATAAGGCCACAAATAAGGTTCTGGCAGGCTGAATATGTAACTGAAGTAAAAGTAGGTCAGCAGAACTATACACAATACCACTGCTTCTATACTAAAATAGTTACAGTCAGTATATTATTATGGATTATGTAAAGTAGGTAAATATTCGGCGGAGTTGGTAGTAATTTGATCAAAATTCATGGGCACAAACAGCAAACAGAAATTATTGCCGCTAGAGCCAAATAAACTTTGATAAAACTTCTATGTGCTTAGTTATTAAAGTAAATATGCAAAATTGAAGCATAGATTGTGGTATTACATTTGGATTTGTTCGTCATCATTTTCCTGAGTATTAACACCTATTTTATATGTTTATCTCATATGAATTAACACGATTTGCTAAATTAAACATTTGTTTATGGTTATTTCTTATACACTAGTCCATGTCAGCAAACGTTAAATATAATCTAAGCCTTCAGTAACTTCCTACAAAATGTTGTACTTGGTACACTAGGGGCATAAAGAAAATGAAACGCAAGGACTCAGTCGCTATCTCGCGTCCAAGAACTCGAAAGCATGGACGCCTGCAGGAATTTTTCTCAGAGTAAGGTAGGTTTTAAAATGAGAAGCCCCATGTAGCGAAATAAGACAGCGCAAAGCGCCATCTATCACACCAGAATCGACCACTGTGGAAAGCGCATAGCTGCTATTAGTTGCAACTGCCAGGGGTCTCAGTTCGCGTTTAATAGTCCAGTCACCACGTGACCGCTAGATGGCTGCCGATACACTCTCCTCACCGCATACAACCCCCCACCACCCAATATTTTATCCCTAGAAAATGATCAGGATCCTATGGAACGTCGATAAACGAAGTTTGAGTGATTTTTATTTTTTCCTTTTTGGAATTTTTCTCCGCTGCTTCAAAATTTTTTTGTCTTTAGCTTAATAGGAACCTTATGTAAAAATTTCATTCAAGTCTGAGCAGCACTTTCCAAGCTATAGACGGGCCAGGGATGAGCGGAGAGACCGACAGACCAACAGGCAGACAGAAAATGTTTTTCGTGATGTACACGCCAGATAACATTCAAAAAACAATATCTCATGTTAGAAAATTACAATACTTCCTCGCCAGTAGGCGAGGGAAGTAAACCCGATTTCTAAAAATCGATTAATAGGAAAAAGTAATCAATCAAAATGAAGATCGGTTTTCGAGAAATGTGAGGTGTATGAAAACTAATACAATGTTGAGTGCGCTAGAATTGTTCGTATGGGCGGGAAAACGTAGTAACAAAAAATACTTACAGAATTTGAATTTGTGATTGTTACAGTGTCCAGAAGTAGCGCGCACAGAGGATGTGATAAGAAGCGGCACGACCGTCGATGTCGAGCGGGCAGACCCCAACTGAAAAACGGCTGCGGCAGCGTTATCGCTGCTCGTGCTAAAAAGTGCACTTTCTCCTAACCCACTTACGGTGGTACCGTGGTAGTGCTGCCGCGGATGTGCTTGGCCGCTACGGAACCAAACGGAAGGAATTCAGCAAAAGAACCGTTCAAGACCATCAGCGGCAACTGCTGCTATTCAGCCTTCAGCTTTCTTCGGCGTGCGTGGAAGACGTCACGCGAACGACGTCATAGAAAGTGGTACCGCCAGTTGGTGGTAAAAAGTACCGTTTGTCGATGAAGGATCCCCATGCATCCTTATTATCGCAAGGAGCAACTCGGATGGATGAAAAAGGATTAACTTTAGCGTTCATCTGTCCATGTCATAACAAGTGGTACAGGCATAGATGTGGCCCTGCTGCAGGAAACGTTGCTTAATCCGGGAGATCGTCTAGCTGTCCCGAAGTATGATGTTATCCGTACTGACAGATTGAATGGTCGAGGTGGTGGCTTAGCGATTCTGATTAAACGCGGTATTGACTATTACAGAAGCACGAATGCATAGATGCATAGCATCGAAGCAGGTTCTGTGGTTGTCAATAGGGCAAGAGGTGTCCCGTTGAAGATCACATCGGGGTATGTCAGGTGTGGTGCGAGACTACAAGTGGCGGATCTGGAAGGCTTTATGGACTACTCGGGTCCGCTTATTGTGGCAGCAGACAACTGCAATCGTCGAGCATGGATTTCCAGGTTGAATTCTACTAGTGGGATTCGACTGTGCAACCATGTGATACGAAACGGGTACCTTGTACATAGTACTCAGGAGCCGACACACCACCCATTCAATCGTCTTCATTCACCAGATGTCATTGACTTCGCGATATCTAAAAACTGTAGATACAGTATCTCTTCTCGATCCTTGTATGATATCTCTAGTGATCACCTACCTGTTGTCTTGGAGGTGGGCAGTGGGCAGACTTCTGAGGAGGAAGCTCCTCCAAAGAAATGCATTGACTGGCAGTTAGACAAGTTGTCCCTTAAAAAGTTTCCCAATATCCCGATCATAGATGATGAGACTGGAATAAACAAGTACTTTTGTATAATGACATGGCAGACTTTTTGCCTGCGGAGATTCGTCAGAAAATTTGTGACAAAAGAGCCGCTATTAAGCAGTTAAAAAGGTATTGCCATGCTTTTGACATTCGTACGGCTACGAATCTTGTTCACTCCATGAATTGCTCAATGAGCAATGGAGCGACTTTCTGACGGGAATGCTTGATTCAAGTTTTCTTCTCTGGAGGGTCGCAAAGTCACTCAGAAACGGAAAGCGGGAACAACTCCGCGCATTCAAGTTCCTGAATACATAGTCTTCATAGCAGAGGATAAGGTCGAGGTTCTCCCAGACGCCATGGAAAATAGTAAGCTATGATCTTGATAATGACCTCGACGAGGAACAACTCATCGCAAGATCCGTCGGGAGTTATTTTAGGGTCAACGGCACTAGCGGAGGCACTGAATCCTCTTCAGAAGATGTGTCTGAGCCTTCACATAGCACATTAGTGGAACACTCTGAAGTTCCACATTGCACTCCAGCGGAGCTCCTAGGTCATATTAAATACCTCAAGGTGCGTAAAGCACCTGGGGAGGATCAAATCGGCAACAAGGCGTTGAAGCTGCTCTCGCCGAAAGCTCTGACATATTTTGTGACAATCATCAATGCGATACTCAGAATCCAGCACTTCCCTGCAGGATGGAAGACCGCTGATGCCATCATGGATTCCAAAGAACGGTGAGTTTGATATTGCCTCAGGATGAACGTCCCATTAGTCTGCTGTCAGCTCCTTCTAAGCTCGCCGACAAGCTGCTTTATCATCACCTAGAGAGTTTTTCGTTAGCACACCGTTTGTTTTCTGACATCCAATTTGGGTTTCGCTCCGAACATAGCACCGAGCTACAGGCAGTCAGGCTGGTGGAACATGTAACCAGAGGGTTGACCCTCAGCATGAGTACTGGCATCTTGCTTTTGAATGTCTCAAAAGCCTATGACCAAGTGTGGCACGCGGGCCTCCTCTATAAACTAATCCAAAAGGGTTTTCCTTTTTGACTTCTAAAACTATTTAAATCGTTCATTGAAGGAAGGAAGTTTCGAATTAAAATTAACAAAATTTTGTCGACAACGCGGCCAGTACGGACCGGTGTTCCTCAGGGCTCGGTCCTAGGTCCAATCCTTTACTCGCTTTTTATCCACGACGTCCCTTGCCCCAGCAACTGTGAAGTCTACGTCTACGCTGACGACACTGCACTTGTCGCCCAGTTCATTCACGGGGTAATTGCAAGGTGCGGTGGAGGAAGTACTAGAGTGGGCCGAACGGTGGCTGATTAAAATGAATCATTCGAAAATGCAGGCTATTCATTGTACCAAAAAAACATCGCGGCCACACAGCCGAGGTTACGGTAGACGGAAATTATATACCAGGGAAAAATTCTGGTAAGTATTTCGATGTCACCCTTGATAAAGGCATGACCTGGCAGAAACATACAGCAGCGTTGAAAACAAAATTCTAAATTGCGTTTCGGCAACTATATCCTTTGTTATGTAGATCTTCCGAATTGAGTTTGATAAACAAAGTTCGACTATATAAAATGCTTATTAGACCAGCCACTTCTTATGCATGTGCGGCTTGGGGTTTTCTTGCGAGGACACACATGCAAAGTCTTCAAGTACTGCAAAGCAGAACTTTACGAACAATTTGCAACGCTCCATGGTGTGTCTCAAATGAGATACTATTCAGAGACCCTGACATTCCCTACTTGAGCAATTGAGCGTTCATGTATTCGATGTCATAGTAAGGGCCTTGCTTGTTCATGCCCTTGCGTGTTCTTTAATTGCAGGGTGTCACTCTGATGTATGAGTCATATTTAACTTTAGCGTTCATCTATCGATGTCATAGTAAGTGGTACCGTTTGTTTATGAAGGATGCCCTTACGCCTCTCTTATTTCCAGAAGTATCCGAAACGATTGCTTAACGAACCGGTATTGAGAACCTTGTGGTTAGATTTCCTCACTTGGATAAATAAGAACCCATAAAGGTCTTGATTGTTCTGTATCTCACTATGATTAGTAGGCGATTTTCCACCGAATGTTCTTGTGCGAAAACTTCTCAAAAATTTTCTATACACACAAGAGAGCCTACCTCATTGTATCGCATAAAGTAATATAAATATCTTGCTACCTTAATAAATGAGGATACTTCCTTTAAAACAATCAAACCTTTACAACTACTGTCATTTGGTTTGTATAGTTATGAAACACTATATAGTTTATACATGCCGATAGAAGTGACGCTGTTATCAAAATACCATAGTTTTTTGTACTACTATAACATGGGGAGATTAAATGACAAGCTATGATTGTAGCTCGTTTTTCTTTCGATGTCTATAACGTTTGTTCGGTGGCTAAAATATATGCCATATAAGTAGTTACTGGTTTAAGGATCTATTTCTAATTCAACTTTCACATTATATGATATGCGTATAATCAACAAAAAAAAAGGTAAATTAACTCAATAATTCTACGGTACAATAATCCTAATATTTGTATCGTCAGATTTCTCAATTATCATTTATAATAACGATCTTACAATTATGGCCGTCTATTTAGCAGAACATTCCAAATGAAATTATATTAGACACACATGGATGAATTCTGTTGATTCAGTTCTAGAAACTAGGCATTTCAAATTTTTCGTTCTTGGGATATTACATATAAGAATTTAGTACAATGGAGATATGGTCGGTTCAATCTCAGTCACAGAGTGTTAGTCTTCAAGGTGATTAGTAAGAATATCAGACTTGTGGAGCATACAGTGTTGCGAGATTACAATAAAATAAGTCATACGACTACTAAGACAACTTGGTTATAATTTAGAACAGAAACTTTGACAAAATTGAAGTAGATTACATTGGCCACAGTGATTAAAAGAGACTTTTTACATTGCCCATCTCTAATAGCTCTTGTCGAGCGTGGAACGTGAACTAGAGAAGCTTGTATGTCTTTTTTCGACAGTTGTCAAAGTTATTTGACATATTGCAAAGGGAAACGCGAAATACAACGTGCTCATATTGCAATTTTTTCGCCGTTTTTCAAATTTACTTGAAGAGCCATGGTTAAATGCCTTATTATTACTATCTAGACGTATCCTTGGAATTTTCACATTCTTTCAGTGACGAAATCACTCCAGCATATTTACAGAAAAATGTTACTGAAGCTGTAAAACAGCTATTCGGCGAAGTTGGGGCTGCTGTGGGTATAGATGTAATAAAATTTGATTCAGATACTCGAAGAGGGATAATCCGAATACCAAAATCTCACTACGTTCAGTTGAGGAGCAGTTTGACACTAGCCAGGTTTTACGAAGGTAAAAGTTGTGTTTACAAAGTAAATAACGCCAATACTTCGCTAGCAGCTCTAGTAGGACAAAGAGAATCTATCGAAAATGTCACACTGTAGGAAGTTAGGTCCGAATAATAAGGATATAGTAATATTTGCCACAAAAGAAGATCATCAAAAACCTAGCAAAGTTACACTGCCTGAACCTGATCCACAACCAGGTTTAATACTGCCCAATGGTGATATAAACTGGAACTGCCCATGTTTAGGAGGGATGGCAACAGGACCTTGTGGGGTTGAATTTAGGAATGCTTTTAGTTGTTTCCACTACTCGGATGCCGAACCAAAAGGCAGTGATTGCTATGATCTGTTCAAAACTATGCAGATGTGTATGCAGAAATATCCAACACTGTACAACAAGGACTTATCTGAAGATGATGACTTGAACAATGCTATGCAGCAATCTGAATCGAGTGAAGGAAAAGAGGACAGTACAAAAAAAGTATTGGAGACTGAAAAGGATGCTAAGAAATCTTAGTGTTAGATATTTGATTCAGTTGTGGAATATCGTTTAAGTAGCACAAGAAAATATATGATGGTCTAAACAAATGAATGTTTTTATGTTTATATTTGTTTAAACAAGCAGTTCTGGAGAATAAATGAGTTAGTCATGAACTGTGCATCATTAGTCACCTCGTGCATTTGGTTGCATCTTTCTCTCAAATCATTTTTATTTTGTCATTTCTTAAAATATCTAGTATTCCATAGTCTAGTAAAAAAAAATACAGTCAAGTAGGATGACTGCACTTCCCAATGCAGTCATCAGTTAATCATGGATTATTATGTTCAGTTTACAAGTCATCCCCTCATCGGAAAGCCTTGCTATGGACATGTGTA
The DNA here is from genome assembly GCA_963669975.1 of Acanthoscelides obtectus. Taxonomy (NCBI): domain Eukaryota; kingdom Metazoa; phylum Arthropoda; class Insecta; order Coleoptera; family Chrysomelidae; genus Acanthoscelides; species Acanthoscelides obtectus. The sequence continues at coordinate 92,636,002 of CAVLJG010000004.1, forward strand.
ACAAAAAACTAAATGGGTCAAGTGAGTCAAACAGGTCCATACAATTATTCCATAGTATCCACCCATTTGATAATGTAATCGAGAAATCTGCCCTACTAATATTTACCATTTGGCAACATTGCTGAACCACAGCAGCCAGTGGTGGGTGGTCAGATGCAAACAGGGTTTTGTGCTCATAGATATACATACGTTTCTAACATTCCAAGTTTTAATGACGAAACCTATGATGTGTGAAATATGTAGTAATAGGTGCGTAGTTGAATGCGAATATACTATGGCCAAAAAACTTAGATATAACCTCCCATAACTCCACCAAAATTTTCGTAGAAATGATCAGGAGCCTTTGAAACATAAAAACAAAGATGAGCGATTTCTATTTCTCTCGTCTCTGACATAGCATCAACCTTGTCTTAAAATTTCAACAAAAATTCGAACGCACTTTTTAAGTTATGATGGGAGTAAGGGTTAATGGATAGACTAACGAAAAATGGTTTTCGTGATGTATGCGCATCCAAAAAACAATATCTCTTTTTCGAAATTTTTCTTAATTACAATATTTCCTTGCCAGTGGCATGGGAAATAAAAGTGAATAAAAATTTCAGTTATTAGAAATGGGGACTCATCAAAAATATAGTTTGGCCAGACCTATGTGATGAACAGACACTGGAAATTCAATTTCAAACTATTCTTCACTGCTTCTACATACAACTATACTTGCAAAAAGATTCTGAGACTGGCGGCACCTCTTCTTAAATAAGTTACTCCAGGTTCCAGGTCAGACTAGCCCAGTTTCCAGATAAATATGAACTTGCACGGAGAGAGGCATTTTAGAACACACTTATTAATAATTGGTACATACTTATTGAGTGATGACATGTTTATCACTGGAGGTGATTCAGGACCCAGCATTAATGGTAGTTTGTATTTTTTGCGCTTTAACATTTATATTATACACTGAGAACCAAATTTGTCTAACGGCTGAGTTCAATGTCTATCAGAAAGAAGTGTGTATAGACACATATCGCCGTTGAAAATATGTAAAGGTGTATCTAGTTTTTAACGATTTTTCAGGAGAGTGTTTTAAAGAAATTTGCTATATTGTTTCAAACGTAAGTAAAAAATTACCACCCTTGGAAGATACACCACCCAATTTTTGGATACATTTCTGCAAAGTTATTTTTTAATATTTTTTTTATAACACGCCTTTACGTTCCATGATTAACAATTACTTTTGTAACTACTTACAAGGTATGCCCTTTATTGATTGTATAGAAAGCAGGTTAAAAGGCTTGGATCTTATACAAAATAATGCATATTTCAAAAACATAATTGTTTATTTATTCTAAAAAATGCAGCTAGTGACCATTAGAATTCCACATGTTTTAGCTGAAGCAAAACAAAGTAATTAAAACGGTTTTTAAAATATTCTCAGACGAGTACTGTAAAACAAGAACTACTATACTAGTACGATAATAACACGAACGAAATTGAAAATAGAAAAGGTGGAAAATTGGAACTAAAAAATGTATTTACTTGTATGGGGTAAATTTGTATAAAAATTGGACGTGCTCTGGTAAATTTATTAACGGGGTATCCCCAGTACATAGCGCCATGAAATTTTTATATTTTTCTAAAGATATTGGACGAAGTTCCTTATTCAACCGATTAATAGTTGTGTTTTGGAAAGGTGCAGGTTGACGAGATAAGGATTATTGCCCTACAATTTTCATCTTTATGATCGACTTTGAAAAATAGTTTAGAGGGATTCTTTTTGGTTACCATCAATTCAAAAATATCGGTCCACTTAAACTGATTGCCCTCATCGTCAACTCGAATTCAATGCAGGTTCTCGCTAATTTTTTTAAATTCCGGAAATTATTGAATTTCAGCGAAAAAACTGCAGGGTTTTGATCGTCGCGCAAGGCATCGTTAGTCGTTCCTACAATTAATATAGGACGTCTTCATGGCCTCCTTGATTTTGATAGTCTTTTCTCTCCTTCAGAAAGGCTGCGATATTTCTAGATTTCTACTGTTCCGTGTCAGCGTCCTATTGCTATGTTTTCTTCTTGAACTGTAGGAAATTTCAGGCTATATAATAGATGATGCAAATCAAAAGTACGAACAATTTTATGCAAATGAATATTTGTAACATAACCTCAAAATAGTACGCTGTCACGGAAGAGTAGAAAACTATGAAAATCAAGGCCATAAAGCCGTCCTGCAATCGTAGGAACGACTGACGATACGGTCCTAAGTTCTTCCGCTTTTTTGATAAGGTATAAAAAATCGAAGACTTCTATCCTCAGTGTGTTTCAGTGTAGACAAAATATACACAAGAGCTCAGACAAGTAGAGTTCTTATTTTATCCGCAACAGCCATCTGCGAACAAAGAGACGGAATGAGTTTTTTTTCATCATAAATTTGTAGCACTTTGGATAGGGCTGTTGAAATTTTGTATTAAAGGCGTATCCTGAGAAGCGCCTTCACGTCCTAATTTATTTTTTTCAACTTCGAGAAACGCGCCCTTACTTTTTATTTCACATCCAGCGAACAGTGCGTTTTTGAGATTCGCCTTCACGTCACGGCTTGAAGCACGTTGAAATATTTGCATTGGCGTATCTATGCAATTTTCGCCGAATTTCGAGATGCGCCTTTACGTATTTTCAACGGTGATATGTTAGGAACAGATAGAAACCGCCTGGATAGCAAAGTTCACCACCGCGTTGCTTAGCAATGCTGATCGCTGCCAATATGTTACACCAGTTCCTTGAATTAAGACGCATGTTGAAAATATGCGTTAGTTTATTCTTTACGCCCAAAAAACGTTTCGATTTTGAGCGTGCAAAGTTTGAATTGTAAAATTCTACAACATTGCTTCACTTGGCAACACCGTACCTCGTACATTCCAAGGCAAGGTTTCCACCTTCATGTTCATATATGAGCGATTTTGGTCAGTACCCATCTAGCGCTCATTGGGGAATGTCGTCCTGCTTATAAAGGAAATGGAGTCAAGCAGGTTGACGCTGCACTTGCTACGCAATACCACAGCGTTGACAAACCAGCCCCGAGCTAAAAAAATGTATAACAAAGAAATTAAACGAATCAAGCGAGTCAAACGTACCCACATAATTAATCCATACCATAAGTTGAGTCGCCATGCCGTTCGCCGTAGGCAGTCGCCAGTCGCATCCTGGAGAACAACCATCGGAGTGACCGCAAGGCAGCGCAGAGACGCGCATTTCTCTTATTATTCCAAGTTTCGAGGGGAAATGTACGGGGAAATCTATGATGGGTGAAATATGTCTAATAGGTGCGTAGAATTACCAGGGTTAGGAGGGTATACATATACTAACATCAAAAAATTGATATACAACCTCCCCCACCCCATTAAAACAACCTATACATTTTTTTAACATGTTCAGAAGCATCTGAAACGAAGTTTGAGCGCCTTCTCTGTTTAACACCGCCGCTGGACCGATTTTCAAAACTATAAAGTTTTTTCATCCTTGGCACAGTAGTAACCCTGTGTGATAATTTCATACACATCCAAGCAGAACTTTCCAAGTTATAGACAGGCCAAGGTTTTCCTGATGTACCTGTCATAATTCTTCCGCGATTACAAAACTTCCTTGCCAGTGGCGTACGAAATAAAAGCAGTTATAAAAATCTTTACTCCAAGATAGCGAACTGCACTAATTGTTTCGTTCCCGTCGAATTTCTAGGGCGGGAATATCAGGCCTTCCAAGGAAAATAAAACACTTCACAACAGTGATATTTTCTTCATTTATCAATAAAGTGACCTGACCACAAAGCACTACAATTATTACTCATTCAAATATCACTCGAAGATATAACCATATAGTACTCGAATTTGGACATACATTATACTTAACCAGCTTTTACACACAATAACTACACTTTGCAAAAAGCTCCTTAAACTGTCCATAGTTTGTTTTAAATGCCCCCAGATCAAACTCGTACCACTAGTCTAGGTCAATACGAGTCTGCATAGGGAGAGACCCGCATTGGATCTTATTCTCCCGCATCTTGCTGAAGGAGAACTTCAGATCTTCCATGGTGATCGGCCTCAAAGCGTCATGGTACTCGTCCTCATCTTCGTTACTACGTGGATGCTCGATATGATTGCGCAGGTAGTCACGAACTCTGTAGACAGAAGCGTTTCGACATAGTTCGCGCAGATCTGAGCCTGAGAAGCCTTCTGTTGATCTGGCTAGAGCTTCAATATCAACGTCGTCTGAAATAGGCTCGTTTTCTAAGATTAACCTGAGAAAAAAAAACAAATATTGCAGATACAGATGTCGGACTTCCATTATCTATAAAGTTTTTGTTTCACGACGTTTCGATTGATGTGATCGTCAATCGTCATCACGTGAACTGACAAACATGCTTATTTCTTGATTATTTATACTGTTTGCATACTATTCGTCATTGTTCGTCAGAGCGGTCCGGTGGACCTTTGCTCTCAGCTAAAAGTCTCGTCGGTCTGTTAGTCTGTCAGGTCTGGCTACCCAGATACCAAACATGTTTAAGGGAAAAGGAAAAGAACGAAAGAAATGAAGGGAGAAATAGAGCAACAGAAAGAACTAAACTTACTCTTCTTCAACATTTTCAAGTGTTTGTTCATATAGTCGCAAAATAGGGTCACAAAAGTAGCAGTACTTCCATAAGTAAAATAAATATAACTGTTTCCATGGTAAGATGATCAATTTAATAATAAAAGCAGTACCATTGATTGTTGCAAACAGTTACTTTTGGTTCAAATGTCAGAAACCTTTGAACTGGAGTTGTGACGGTAACCTTATATTAAGATCTATTAATGAACCTTGATGTATGCTGGATTTGAACTATCGGCTTATTGGGAGTTGACAAAATCTTATTAGATCTGGGATTACTCAACAGAGATATGTTTAATCCATCGCGTTTTCTCTAACCACCATTTTACGGAGATTGTCCGTTGCTAAAAAAATCAGATCACCGCTCAAGAAGTCTGAGTATCTGAACATGAAACGTGTTTCTGTCATTGACTAAAAAGTGCGTTCTAAGTGATACAAACCTAATAATCTGCCGGCGCTGAGCTGTATTTGGCATAGGGATATGGAATGTTGCAGGCATTCTCCTAAGGATGGCCCTATCCAGATCTTGAGGTCTGTTTGTTGCACCCATGATGATGACAGTACAACTATTATCTGTGATCAATCCATCCCACAAGGACATAAACTGTGCTTTCATCATTGCAGTTGCCTCATGATCTGAGCTTGTTCTGGCCCTCAGAAACGAGTCAATTTCATCTGAAAGATAAATCATTGTTGTCACTATAGTCATAAAACAGTAATTTACTGAAACCCTTGTTCGATTTACTTTTATTATCTATGTACCGCCTTCTATAAATTTATGACTTTCCTCACACATTTTCAAGGGTTGTCTGATATACACTAATAATTTCAAATCTCTATGAATATTAAAAACCTGCTATTCATTTTGATAGATCTCTATATTTAACTGTACAAGTAATTACCACATAAATGAAATTAGAGTATGATATATTGTAAAGCTATTGTGGGTCAGAGTATGTATACATACAGGCATATCGAATTGGCAGTGTGGTAAACAATAGAAAAAGTAAGTCATCTGCATCTTTTTATTATGTTACATCATTGAGTAATGTATTCTACCTGAAGATAGTTAACCTAATACTATAGTTCCGCATCAAAAAAATTATCTGCGATGGAATTATTAGAAATTACTTTGAAAGGGTTAGTCTCATACCCGTTTTACATTTACAATAAATCCACGGATATCGCCAGGAATTGAGTTCATGGCCAATTTTCAAAAGTTCTTCGTGGATTTCTTCTCAAAATTGGAACTTGTTCTGCTTTTTCAAGTTGGACGTCAAACTCCATGGAGCCAGCATTGCTTTCCTTTCCATTATATTGAATAATTTATCAATTCAAGTATAGAGCTTGGGACAGAACTGCAGTAATCAACAATATGGTTCCTGTTTATGAGATTTCCTCATGCATCAAAACTACAATAGACATAAAAGTTCAAAATGTTTCTAGCAAGAATTTGTTGTCGTTGACAGCACTGAGTTCTGACAGATAGCCCACACATTTGCCCATTGATCTAAACACCGCAAAACATAATCAGGATGACTGAAGCAATCCACCTGAATAAATTCGTGAAAAAATGGTTGAGGTAAAACAGGTATCATAGATGGTGCTGTATATTTTAGCATATACCATATATTTGGCAACAGTTCCATCTATGAAACACTAACCTTTTCAAAGTAGATTTCTAGCTAGTGGGGAGAGAAAATACGTCTGTGACAAATTTTCATATATGATTTTTTGATGTGGGAAGATAGTATTAGGTTGTCTTCAGGTAGAACATGTTAATCAATGGCTGCAGTGATTACTACAAGGCAGCTCAACTTACCAATGAAAACAATGCAAGGCTGAATTTTTACAGCCAATGTAAATACAGCTGCAGCTAACTTCTGGCTCTCTCCATACCATTTGTCTGTGAGGATAGATACATCCAGGTTAATAAAGCGAGTTCCAGCTTCTTTTGCCGTTGCCTTTGCTATAAGGGTTTTACCACAGCCTGGTGGACCATGCAGCAACACCCCTAATTTGAAAAAAGTATGATGATATTTATAAAACGCTATTTTGTTGAAGTAGGTTTGTTTTATCAAGAAAGCTTCCTTTTGGTGGATTATCACATATCCAATGTGACATACTAGGAATGAAGAAGTGGTCTGACCAGTCAATTCTAAATTTATATAACAGAGTTAGATAGAGGTCTAGAAAGTGAACTGCACCATTGGGGAATTATATCATTTGGAAAATATAGGCAAATGAAAAGTAGTAGCATTTACTATGGTTCATCAGTATTTACAGACCATGCTGTCAGTCTTAGGTGGACTTCTACAGAACTTAATGTATGAATAATAACTGACATCCAGGCTACAGGTAAATACAAATTATATTCAATGATAAATACTGAGAGATCATAGTAAATACTAATTGTGTGAAATTTGCCTCAAGATGACCAAATTCTTGTCACTGAGAGAGCCGTTTGAGTATATCAGTACAGAAACTGTTAATTATTGCCAAATGCATTTATAAGCTAAGCAAATAAGAAATCTGTATCTATTGTTTATATAGTGATTCATTATTCATAAATATGTTTTATTAGAATATATAATCAGTTAGTTTTATCTTAGAAAAACTAAACACAGCAAATCAATGAATCAGACATTTATTATCAAATACAGGGTGATTCAGAAGTCGTGACCAAAAACGAAACATCATACATTTTTTCCTTGAGAGCTTCATTAAAAAGATACGAGGTGTTGAAGTTTGAAAATAAAAAAAAAAATTTAATATCTTCAAAAACGTCAAATGGAATGAACTAGAAGTTGGTATGTGGATTTACCTAATGGTGCCCCACAGAAAGAAATCCAGAGGATTCAAATTAGAAATTCTCGGGTCCGTTTCTGCCAATCCATCGTTATCTAAAATGATTATTTAACCATGCGGTTATGTCACGACGAACATGAGGTGGGGCACCTTCGTACTCTTGTTGCTAATGGAACATCATGTAACACATTTTCCATGTAAGTATGAGTTTGCATTTAAACGTTGTGGCATTATGTGCATAAACAGTTGGCCATTGAAAATGCCGCACCAGACATTTCTAGAAAATCTGTGTTGAAACGAGTGGATTCTTACAGAACGGGGATTTTCTAATGACCAAATATGTTCATTATGAGAATTAAAGGTTCCATTCCTCGTAAAAAGCGATTCATCTAACCACAAAACCAAAAAAGGGATCTAAGACCGACTGTTACAACTACAGGCCTATAGCTCTGCTTTCTGTTACAACTAAGGTGATGGAGGGGTGTATAAATCACCAGCTTCTGGACTATCTCGAACGTCACAGCTTGATTAGCGACAGCCAGTATGGTTTCCAGCACCAGTGATCCACAGGGGACCTCCTAGCATACGTCACGCAATTGTGGAGTAAGCTCATACAGTCTCATGGTGAGGTTCATGTCATTGCTCTTGACTCCACGAAAGCGTTCGATCAGCTGAGGCACAATGCCCTCTTGAGCAAACTTCCATCCTATGGCCTCCCAGAAAAGCTTTGCAGATGGGTGGCTGACTTTATCTCTGGCCGCAAGATATGCATCGTAATTGCTAAATTCCATTTCACAACACTCAAAAACGGAAAAAAGAGAAATTCCCAAGAATAACAATAACCTAAACTTAAGATACATAACGTATATAGGACCAAAGATATATAACATTCTGCCAGAACACTTAAAAAAGATGAAAAATATTAAAACATTTAGCACCAGCTGCAGAGAATATATTTTTGAGAATGCTGCACAATTTGAAAGGTTTTTCTAATGACTTTTTGTATCATAGTATGATTGAACTATTGTTCGGGATATTGAGGTTGAATTTTTTTTTATTGTATTTTATAATCCAATAAATAGCATTTTCTTTTCATTTGTAAGTCCGGATGATGGAAGCACATACAGATGGTTTGAACCATCTAGGTGCATCTTTCTGTCATCAGGATGTACTTGATGAAGAGGAATTATATTGATGTGTTATATATTTATGTGTATTTATAATTTTTGTATATGGTCTTTATTGGATGTTATTGTTATTAAATAAAGAAACAAATAAAAAATAAATAACAACTGTATAACACATAACTTTGACAAACTATCTCCCAAGAAATGTAAAGTTGGTATCACGGCTTCCAATTTCATTTTGAAACTAGGAAACTCTAGGAAAAAACACAACAGTAATTATTTGTAGCAAATTGAAGGTAAAATTCGAAAAATTGCGGTTTCAAAAAAAAAACAGTGGCGCACTATTTTTATTAAAAAAATAATGCCACTAATCCCCTGTATCTCTGCCACTGGTGCACATTAGAGATGATCGATATATCGGTACCGGCGACCTTTCCCGGTGACTTGAATGGTCGCCGTTAGTCCCGGCGACCTGATTCTCCATGAAGCAGCGACCCAGATCGCTGTTTGGAAGTATCGGTATCGGTAACCACTGATCGGTAGCTGTTTCGGTCGCGGTCGCTGCCAGGAAGCATATACTCATCGCGTTCGCGATCATCGCGCGGGAAGTACAGGGTCGCTACAGCGTAGCCTAACCTATTTTGTTAGTTTTTACAGTTATTGTTGTGAGTTCCTGTTTCATAGAAAAATGTTTCGTTTATTAAGCAATGTTTAACATATATTATAAAAGAAGTATTTTTATACTACATTTGTTATGTTTTAAAAGTTTTATTTTGACTGGTAAAATAGTATTTTGTTTTACTTTTTAAGATTCATAGAAAGATATTTTATGTATTTTTATGATTTTATGTGTTTTGTGCTCAATATTGTTAAAAACAAAAACCTTAAATTTTGTTTAATTCAAATCTTCAGGAACCTGAACATCTACACCTCGTTAATATCAATGGATAACCGCCGCCAAATATCGAGTAATTTAATCAGTGCCAGGGAGTCGCTGGCTGGTGGCAGCGACCATAGATAAACAGTGACCTAAAGCGCTGCTAAATCTACCGGCGACTTTAAGGTCGCTGTCACCGGTATCCCGGCGACTTGCAAGTCGCTGCTAAGATCATCGCTAGTGCACATTAATTATAAGTAAAGAATTTCGAATGTGGACAATACTTTGGTAAACCCACATACCAAATTTTAGTTCATTCCAGTAGATGGTTTTGAGGATATTACAAAAAAATTATTTTTATTTTTAAACTTCAACACCCTGTATCTTTATAATGCAGTCCTGTGTATGATGTTCCATTTTTGGTCACAACTTGTGAATCACCCAGTATATTCAGTCAGCAATATAACTACCAGATCCAATATATTCTTTAATTAGGGTTTAATACCATAATTCACAAATACTTGTTTTACTTTCATTAACACTATGAAAGCAACGTAACTATTAGTACAGATAGCAAATTATTGAAAGCTCATGAGGCAAAACACAAAAAGATTCATGAATAAGACATAAACAAATCACTAACATTTTTTAAAGTAGAGCCATGAAATCATAATCCACCATTTCAAAGTAACCTAAGCTGGTATATGAACAGAATTGCAAGAATTCAGATGCCAGTACTAACAATGTGTGCTGAAATTTCAAAGTATATAACTTCTAATCTTATCAATTCTCACCTTTGGGCGCTGTCGTAAGTTGAGAATCAGCAAACAGCTCCTTACGCTGTATGGGTAAAATGACAGTCTCCCGCAACTCTTGGATGAGACTTTCAAGGCCTGCAATATCGTGCCATGAGATTTTGATATCCTGTGGGTGCACCAAGTGTGCAGCAATCATCATTTCATAATCGCTTAGCTTCTCTACGGCTAAAGGCGCATTACTAGTGGCTGATAACCTAAAAATAGATGTTACAGCATCTTCTAAACTGAGATAAAATGTATTACCTTTTGAGTTGTTCCATAGCCCTTTTTCTAGCCTTTTTCTTGCTCTTGTTTGTGGGATCTATCTGATTCATTATCCATTTTATGCTTAAAAATGTTGCAGCAGAGACTAAAGTTAACCTCACTACGAGTCCTATAACTTCATTTTTGGAAAACGCAGTGTCTGCCATCACTCAGGATTTCTTGAAGATGTACCAATTGTAGTTTTCGAGTATTAATAACATTTATTTATGAAGATTTTTTAAAAAAGATGACCAAAAGAAACGATCTGGAACAATGGAAAAGAAAGACATTTAACTGTCAAAGCACAAATGTCAAAAAATGGTACCACGGGACACGGAATTAAACCGCAGAACAACTTCCAGTTGTATCCCGTTCACAACCCAGTATCTTCAACGACTCCTAGTGATGGGGATACGGATAAAAGACAGACACAAATCACGCGTTGAAACGAAACTACATGTAGCATTTATTTTCTATTTATTGCAAGCGCGGATCCAGGGGAGGTCATGACACCTCTGGGCGAATCTAGTTTGACCACTAAATAATATTTATGACTTTCGAATCTCTTTGATAAACTTGAAGGCGCATACAGACATCGCGAGGCGTGCGTCACGAATGGTTTGTTTGGCATGCCTCAACCTGAGGCTTGAGGCATACGACGGTACATTTATGAATGCGTCTCGAACGACATATGCTCAAGCTGAGCACGCAAATCACCACGTACGGTATTCGTCAGTAAGAAAAATGACTCCGGCAAGGCGAGAGATACAAATTGTAGATTGTTGTGATATTTGACGCCACGCGTCTTCCATTTTACATTTATTGTAATAATCAGAATGTTTAGAGTCTCATAACCCTATGTTATTATTTATTAACGTCCACACAGCCTGAGGCATGCGAGACGAACCATTTGCGACGCACGCCTAGCAATGCCTGTATGCGCCTTAATAAAATAAAGACTTTGCAAATAGGTATGTAATGGATACAAACGGGTAAGAAATCACCAGATTAGGTGAAAAATCACCACACCTGGCAACCCTAATCAATTTTTAAGCGCATTGAAAATGGCGTGGAAATAAGAGGGTTAACTATACATTGAGCTTGACGCAAATAGAAATAAAATAGTGGTTCTGCATTTTTGGGCTTGCCAACACTGTATGTCCGTTAGTGCATTATTCTAAATTGAGCCTCATGTGTTCTGTGATTAAGGTAGTTAATTGAAAATTCAGATATTCGGATACGAATACAAGAAAAACCTTTTTGCGCGCGGCTTTAAAGCTGTAAAGCTGTGAGAAATTGATAAAAACGGGCAAAATTAAAGAAAAGCGGATTCATTTGAATTTCTTTATACTCCAACTACCACGAAGGCCTAAGGCCTAAACACCCATTGGGTACCGTGGGGCTATAGGGGGATACAGGGGAAAGGAGGAACGCCACACGGACTCTGGCGAGGGAACACGTGTGCATGCAACATGCACACATTCTGGCTCCGCCTACGAGATACGCCGGGTGGTCAGAGACCGTCTACCACCTACGGACAGTCACAACATCCATAGCCAAGAGAAAAATTTCTCCTGGGACGGGATTCTAACCCGCACAGTGCACGGCGACTGATCAGGAGACTGAAGAGTCTACTACTGCGGCAACCGCTGATGCCTAAAGTACTGTAGTACTGTAGATAAATTATGACTTTTGTTTTAGAACGAATTTGAAGTGAGGTGGCCAGCTACAATTTTTCTCTCTTAAATAAGTTAAGAAAGCATCATAACACACATTAAGTTACTCAGCAAATATCTTATCTTAGCGCAACTGCTAACAATTTTTAGACTCACAAAGGGTGCTTAAAAGTGCTTCGATTGTGAAATACTAAGAGCAGAAAAAATAGTGAATCGTGATAAAGAGTGGAAGGCGAGAATCAAGTGTGATATAAGGTTTGTTATATTTTTATTTTACTATATTAATTTTATGTCTTAAGGACTGTTTGATGTTTCTATTAAGTTTCTTATGTCAAAGAATTAAAAATATATAATTTTATTGAAAGGAGATGGTAAGTAGTAATTATCCTGGTTGTCTAAACGTAAGAGTTACACATTAACATGTACCTGTATGCTACTACATATTTTTATATGTAACTTAGCATGAATTCAATGGGTGACTCTTGGGGCTATTCTGAAACTATTGTATTTGATCACCTCGATGTGCGTAACACTTCTTGATTCCAGAGAAACAGGCCCCTGATAGAGACGTCGTTGAAAATAAGTTTTTCTTAAATAATTTTCTCATAATCGTCGCCTAAGTTTTAACGTCTCGTAACTTAAAAAATGGCGCCATTAAGATATGCGTGTCATTTGATAGAGAATCCAAAGGTCTACCGCTTTTAACTATTTTAAAAATTTGTCAGTTTTGACTTACGACAACTCATTTAGTTCGCCAGAGACGGACTAGTCATAAACACAATATTGCTAGTTTTTTTACACCTTTGTAAAATAATGATTTGAAAATAATATTTTTGGAAATTGGAACGTGCATCGATAGTGTTAACTGTTCCATCTACATCAATGTAATGATACATAAGGTTGTTTTAAGAAATTTATTTATGTTTGATTTCAATAATATCAACCGTTTTGAAGAAAAAGTATCCGTGGTTTTTTAGGTCGCTGAGGATGGGTTTGTTATGAGAATTACCAAACTTTCAAAACGGAGGAACCAGTATTCGGAAAGGGTTCCATAATTTATAAAACTGTACCAAAATAATATGGGTGTTTATCTCAAAAATCCCAGAATGGTTCATTATATCGGAATCCCTCCACCAGAGACGAATATTCTCCCGAACATGAATCCTGTGCCCTCCTGACACAAAGGCTGGATCCGCCCTTGATTTATTGTGGGTTTTTCAATGTAGTTGTGAGGTTATTCCTTATAAAATTCATAAAAATAATCCTTTCTACACCTTGGCATTAGGCAGCAGCGATGGCCGCAGTAGTAGACTCTTCGGTCTCCTGTGTCGCCGTGCGCTGTGCCGGTTCGAGTCCCGTCCCAGGAGAAATTTTTCTCTTGGCTATGGATGCTGGGATTGTCCGTAGGTGGTAGACGGTCTCTGACTGTCGAACGCGGTGGTACCACCCGGCGGATCTCGTAGGCTGAGCCAGAATGTGTGCATGTTGCATGCACACGTGTTCCCTCGCCAGAGTCCGTGTGCCAATGACGGGTAAAAATCGCAAAAGTATCATAAGATCGTTGGATGACGCTGACAAGCATGCGATTCGGAGGAAAGTGCACGAGTTCTTCTTCAGAAACGAAATACCGACAGTTGATAAAGTACTACGGGAGGTTAACGAGGATGTTATGTTACCAAACGAGGTCGTAAAAGCTTACTTATGGATAGAGAAGAAATTGTTCTGTGGAGGAGAGAGTACCTGACCAAAATTAAATCATTCAGGGATCAGCACAGGAAGATCTATTACATGGACGAAATCTGGATTAACGCTGGGCACACTACTCCGAAGGTATGGGTTGACAAAACTGTGACTTCATCCAGAAGGGCATTTCTAGATGGACTGTCGACCGGATTGAAAAATCCAGCAGGTAAATAGATCGAAGTAGTTCACGGTATCAATTTTTGCGCACAATATCTCTCTATCTTCGTACCTACAAGACGTGCATGTGTACTTAGCGGCTCATTATTTGCCACATTGGGGGTGTAGATGGCTTCGTGGATGATGGCTTATGGTCTTTTGAGTAAAAAAAGAACCACTGATTACCATGAAGAGATGAATGGGGAAGCAGTCGAGAAGTGGTTTTCAGGCATTTTGCCACGTCTCGAAGACAATTCTGTGGTTGTTTTGGATAATGCTCCCTATCATTCTCGCAAAATAGAAAAAATCCCAACTTCAGCTTCTAGGAAATCAGACATTCAGAGCTGGCTCCGTTCCAAAAATATAACTTTCGATCCTTCCTTACTGAAATTACAACTATTAGATATTGTGAAATAACACAGACCAAGACATGATAATATGTCATAGATGAAATGGCCAAAGCACACCACAAAACAGTACTCCGTTTGCCGCCTTACCACTGTAAGCGCAACCCCATTGAGCTCATATGGGCAGATGTTAAGAATTTTGTTGCTGCACACAATACAACATTTAAATTTTCTGACATGCAAGAGCTGTTCAGAATTGCTATACAGAGGGTCACACCAGAAAGATGGCAAAAATGTGTGCAGCATGTTCAGGAGAAAGTGGAGGTAGCAATGTGGGAGCTGGACAACATAATTGTGAGAGATTTTGAATCCATCATCATGAATATTAATGACGATAGTTCTTCAAGTGAGTGTGAGTAAGTTTCGCGTTTTTGTTTTGTCACAGAACACATATTATGGGAATCCTAGTTATAGTGAGATATTAACTTACAGATAAACTACAGACAATGCAAGTCCGAAGTGCACCTTCAAAATCTATTTTCAATTGATTGAACAGCCTTATATTTATTCCATGTACAAAAGTGTTATCTCTACCCCTCGTTGACTACGGATTCATTGTGCATAGAGAGCAGCTGGTTACCTCTGGTATGCATTTCTCCATGTTGTCTAGTTTGAAAAATCTGTAGAAAAACTTAACACCCCTTCAAGAATAAAAATTTGATTTTGCGACACCCTTAACTATGACTACTTCACTATATTAGATAACTTCGTTAAATACTGTCATCTTTGTTTTACAACACGTTGGTGGACGTCCATCATTCGGAGGTAGCCCTGAATGCGGCCCTGTACGCCGTCCTTGCTTTTCGCAATCACGCATCCATTCTATCTTGGGTGTAAATACACTATATATTTGGGTGTTATAATATGACACGTTCACCACGAAAAGCAATGTCAATCATCTCCGCCGGACTCTGTCTGTCCGCTAATTCTTGGCCCATCTACAACCAGGAAAGTACTGCTCAAGCAGCTTGATATTTTCATAAACTTCTTGACCTGACAATACAATCACTTAAAGCATTAACGAGTGACTTGACTTGATTTTTTTATTGATCTACTTGACTTGAGGTCAAGCATTTTCAAGCTACTTGATACTTGATGGTAAATTATATTTTTTTGTACGAAAGTCGTCGAGTGATATTTACTTGTATAACCGATAAGCCGTACCTACTTTGTGTTTTAATGCAAGTAATCACGTAGAAAATGCCAAGGACGAGAAAGGTTGTAGTTTTTGAAAGTCGGTCTAGTGGCGACGGTGAAAAATGGCAATAACAAAAAAGTAAAAATCGCTCAAACTTCGCTTTTTGACGTGTCAGAGGATCCTGATCATTTAAAAAAATGGGGGTAAACAATTGGAGGGTGGGGGGTTGAGGAAGGTCAATTTCAATTTTGTGATAGTAGTATATTTATTATGCTCCCAACCTCGGTAATTCTACGCACCTATGACAGAAACGTTTTCAATACGCGTCTGCTTCTGTTCCCAGCGGCGCCGGCGCCGGCGTGGTGACCTTGGTGCTCCCGTACTATTGCCGCGCTGCCGCATCTGAGCGGGTGAGTTATAGGGGAGAGGCAACGTTGCCAGATGGACTGCCGCGAGGATAAGGAAATAACTTGAGAGTGGATGCGTTTAATTCCTTTGCTATGCATGTTCGTGACTACCTTTCTTCTCAGAGGGTCGAGCTTGCACTGAATATAATGCTTTAATAGCTGATGACAGCGTTGTGAAGAAAACGCAGAGTCAACCTACTTGATGCCATTTTTTTGTTATTTAGAGAATTCAAACCAACAACTCCTTCTGTTGGTGCCACGAAAAAATGTATAAAGAACTAAAACCACATGTTTCGAAGAAAAAACTGGACCTAACACTTTTTAAGAACACTATACCTTCGACGATCCCACTTGAACGAATATCTCCTCTTGATCCCTGCAAAACTAAAACGGTTTGAGCCAGGTAATCTAAAATATTAAAACTTTTAAAATTATTTATTGGTGTATTTATGTGTCGGTGTGTGATCGGTAAATTTTAAAAACGAAAAAATGGCTTGCAACTACATGCCTCCATCGCAACCGATGGAGATCGCGAAAAATTCCGATACGATGTCGGAGATATCGGAAACGGGCACAACGACTTCAGGATGGAACTCAAACTGGGACTCAAAGGAAGAACTGAAGGATTTCGTGACGAAATTAGGACTCAAAGACGTAGCTGACTTATACCAGGACCGTTTCAGAGTTGATAGGAAAAAGTTGGAACATATGCTTACAGGTAAAAATTTGAGTACTCAGCAGGTAGTAAAAGACAGACTCCTAGTGATAACGTTTTACAAAAATAGGGTCAAGTAGGTTGACTCTCTACTTGTACGCTATGGTATCTTTAAGGCGAATTATTTGGCGGATTCCATTTACGTTGTATTTCTACTATCGTATCATGTACTACATATAATATTGTTAGAATTTTCACTGAAATATTTATGACTATTATTTTGTTAGGTAAATAGGTAATGTAATGAGTTTCAATTTGCCATTTTTGCCTAGGTCTTCTACTGTTTCAGTCAAAACCTTTTTGGGAACATTTTTATAGTCTTCATGAAAAAGGTCATATACAGGGTGGCGCATAAGTCCTTTGAGCTGGAAAAAAAGGAATAAAACCAAACTAGTTACATTATGAAGAATTATTATATTTTGTTATCATCTTTATTGAATGGGAATTATGTTTTAAAAATCACATCGTCTAAATGCAATCCATTACGATCACGGCACTCATATAAACGACGTCTAAAATTGTCGATGACTGCGCGGCAAGTCAACACTGTAATGCTTGCCATTTCTCTTCGGATATTTTCTTTCAGGACATCAACTGATCGCGGAGTGGTGTCGTACACTTTACTCTTGAGGTAGCCCCATAAAAAGAAGTCCATTGGGGTCAAATCTGGACTACGTGGTGGCCAGGAAATGTCTCCTCTTCGAGAAATTACTTTGCTGGGAAAAAGTTGACAGACGACGGGCATAGAAGTGTTGGAGGTGTGGGCAGTTGCTCCGTCCTGTTGAAACCAGGTCTGCGTATTATAGCCTGGAAAATTCTGCAACGCTGGTCTCAAAAACTCTTCTATCATTGCTACATACCGCTCCGAAGTAACAGTTAAAGCGCGACCTCTGTCGTCCTCAAAAAAATAAGGGCCTACGATGCCATGCGCTGACATAGCAGCCCAAACTGTAACTTTAGGGCTGTGTAAGGGCTTCTGATGCTTACGCCTTGGATTTTCGGGGCTCCAATAACGGCAATTTTGTTTATTTACATGCCCGTTTAAATGGAAGTGAGCCTCGTCCGAGAACAACACATTATTGAGCGAAGAAAATCGATTCAACATTTCATTCGCAAAGTTTAGTCTCTGAATAGCGTCATTATCTTTTAATCCTGCACTAACTGAATTTTGTAAGCGTGAAGACGTAAATCTTTCCTTAAAATCCGCTGTAAAGATGTTCTGGGTACGTTTAGTGCACTGGAATGCTAACGAGTAGACTGGGTAGGATTTTGACGAACAGACTGTGCCACAATGTTGATGTTTTCTTCAATACGAGTTGTCCTTGGTCGACCCCACCGCTGTTTATTTAACGTCGAACCAGTCTCTTCGAACTTAGCAACCCAGTTCTTAATCGTTTGAGCTGTTGGACACTTTGTAAAATTGTGTAAATTGTGGTATTCTCGATATTTACGCCGCGCAATGGTTGCCGAATCATTATTTTGATAAAACGCGCGCACACAAAAAGCACGATCCGCTCCAGTGAAACACTCCATGGCGACTGAATTCCCAGACACTGAAGATACTGCCCCCACCTCGCCCGCGCCGCTCACGCTCACCCCTTAAATTTTATTCAAATTTGAAATTTCAAAGGACTTATGGACCACCCTGTACTATAGGGGAATTTCGAACTAATTCAATAATTTGCTATTTGGAATATTTTTCACTTTATGACGTTGCAGAAGTACTAAATCCGATAGAAACGCATCTAGTTACGAACTATATAAATTTCCGTGCAGATAAATATGCAGAAAAATCGCATTCATAACGAAGAATACCGCGCTAGTTTGAACTTGTCTATTTACCGCAATAAAAACAAGATGGTGTGAATTTGTAGGTATTGCGAATTTTCCGCGTTGGTTTGGGGGAGCATTTATTGTTTCCCAGCTATGAAAATCATTGTAGGTACCCTGACAGAAGGCTGTAGTAGAATGAGTATCAGTGAAAGAATCACTGTTGATTTGTCAAAAATTTAAATTATGGACATTGAATACGCATGATGATATGAATAAAGTTTCTCCTTCTATATATCGAATATGATTGAAGAAAACGTCCTGGTATTATTTGCTTGAGGAAAATGTACTAAAAATAGATGAGATCATTACATAAAATATCTTCATATTTGCAGAAAGTTGATGAATGTCTTCTCGTTATTTCATACCTGAATAACTACAGTCCTAACGTTGCCATCCTTTCTGATTATTTATAATGATAATTTATTATAGACGTCTCTTCTTAGCTGACTAGGTGAAAAATTCGTTGCGTGGTTGTACGAACCGAATTTTACCAAAATAATTTCAATATTTTCCTGACTTTATTTGTAGTGGCCGGGGTTTCAAAATTATGTGCACATTATCATTGCCACTTTTTCTCCTATACAAGATGGCATAATTAAAATTTTAATATGACGTTCAGTCTCTTGTCCTCCAGCATTATTTTATTTTTTTCTCATGGATGCCATATTTTATTTTTGCACAGATAAATAGAGTTTTTATTTCGGCCACCAAGATGTGAAAAATACATTGACAATGCCAAACCTAAGTTAATCCAGAAAAACAGAAGTTCCTAGGTAGGCCTTGAAATTATCAGATTTCATTTGTTTCGTATACCAGACCAGACCTCGAATTGAACATGGCAACAGAGTTTTTAGGACTGAGAAGAAGGAAGATAAATCGAACAGTTAACAATGTATAGAGAATAGTCAGGGTTTGCCAACAAAATAACGAACAACATTTTGAACATCTGCTATCATTTACCTCTCCTTACTTATGATTATTATTGTTATTACTATCAATAAAATTTTCATTTAGTGTTCAGGTTTCACCATACCTTTTTATTTCCTTATAATTCATCCAATTACAAATCCATGAAAAACTAAGAAAATACTGAGGTTAGGACTAAAAAAAACCAAATGTACAAAATTCTAATATAGCGTCCATATAAAAACAAAGTTGGTGATGGAAGTTGAAAGAATGTCAAATAGAAAATTTGGCTACGCCATTTTCTAGAGAAGAATAAGTAACAATGACAACATGCAATTTATTTAAAAAAAAATCTGAGTGATATTGGGATAAATCTGGTATACGAAACAAATGACTGATAATTACAAGACCTACCTAGAAAATTCTGCTTTTTTGTAATAACTAAGGCCCGTATCGTCAGTCGTCCCTACAATTGTAGGGCGCCTTTATGGCCTCCTTGATTGTCATAGTTTTCTGCTTCTCCGTGTCAGAACTCTATTTTGAGGTTATGTCACAAACATCTATTTGCATCAAATTGTGCTTGCTTTTGAGTTATATCATGTTTTATCAGCCTGAAATTTCCTACAATTTAAAAAGAAAACATATCTTCACAATAGGAGAGCGCTGACGGTGACACGGGACAAGTGTAATCTAGAAATTTTTGAAGGAGAGAAAGGCGTATGACAATCAAGGAGGCCATAAAGGCGCCCTACAATTGTAGGGACGACTGACGATACGGGCCTAAGGTGTAGCAATGACAATACATATATGACGTATTAGACATATTATATGGCGTCCAAAATCTAATTATGCCATCTTGAATAGGAGAAAAAGTAGCAAGGCTAAGGTTTAATTTATTTTGAAATGGCAATACAAATCAAGTCAGGAAAAAATGAAAACGATTTTGGCAAAATTCGGTTCTTTCCGTTTATCTCCGGAAGTACTTTGAATTTCGAAACTTTCTAAGCGGGAATTTGTTACTTAATTATCTAAATACGCAACTTTGCCCCCATTTAAGCGTCTTATAATAATAATAATAATAATAATATTAATAATAATAATAATAATAATAATAATAATAATAAATGGCCTTTATTCGTCACATGATTTCAAAATAATTGGCTTAAAAGGAATAGTGACGAAAAGGTGGAGTGTCAACTATAAAGAGAAAAAAAAGTACCTACATTTAAATGGCACAGTTCACAACATTGGCCACCAAAAAGAGAAAAGCTTAAAATATTACACTTCTCAGAAGAAGGAAACAATCAATTACCTGTGGATATGCGTAAAGTTAAATTCTAGATATCCGATTGCTCATATTTAACCTTTTTTTAAAAAATTGCTTAGGCTATATTCTTTATACTCACTTGACAAGCAGTTATATAGTTTGGGTGGCCAGTTCGAGAAACTACGTGTGAACAATGCTGTCGAATGCCGCGGGATGAGTAAGATGCCTTTATTCCTAGCGGATCTTTGATCGTACTGACAGAGGAGGGTTAGCTTTGAATACAGATCATATGGCGCTTTAAGGAGAAGAGTGTTATGTACCAGAGATAGGCAATGCAGTTTCCTCAATTTGTTCATCTTAAACCATCCCGAATGGTTAAAAGCACTACTAATATGATCAAATTTTGCGGATTCCATAAGAAAATCTGATGCATGAGTTTTGTATCATCTGAATCCGCTTGGCATCATGCTGTAGAAGAACAGATTCATAAACAGAGTCACCGTAAGATAATTTTGGCAGGATTAGGGATTCGCAGAGTTTAAGTTTGAGCTGTGTTGACAGGACACTTCGACTCGGGTATAACTGACGAAGCAGATTATATGACGAATTGCATAGTTGGTTAATATTTTTAGTGAAGCGTAGCTTGCAGTCAAACCAGATACCAAGGTTTATGCGATATTGATTTATTTCATGATTCTTTTTGAGCCTAAATAAAATGCAGCTAGATTTGCTAGCATGCAGTTTTAGATTGTGAGCACTAGATATGTCAAAATAGACTGCAGATCTTGATTGATTTGATGTTGGCCAAGCAGATATTCATCAGGATCTAAGCTGTTATGTTTCCGAGATCCCAATTGTGAGGGTCGCATGTGAAACAGCCTATATACAAAAGAACGTGACAATATATACTAAGTGACATATAAATCCGAACACCCAGTTTAAATGGTTTTATTTTAATAAAATTTTGTATAAGTACTTAATGAAGCATAATAAGAAAATGATAAAAATTTCAAAATGATTGCACTGCTTTAAAGCCCGTTGACCTTTAATAATGTGTGGATGCACCTTGATGTGCTACGCATTCTCCAACGCGCCTAGGCATGCCTCTGATCAGGTGGTCAATGTCCTCGTGTGGTATCTCATTCCAGGCAACCACCAACTCCTCTCGAAGTGCTTCTAGAGTCTGAGGAGGACGTTGCAAATTGAGCAATTTCCTACCCATCATATCCCACACGTGCTCAATTGGGGATAAGTCGGGAGATCTTGGTGGCCATGGTAACAATGTGACATCATTATGTTGAAAGAAGTCTATTGTGACTCTTGCAACATGTGATCGGGCATTATCTTGTTGGAAAGTTGGATCTACCAGGGTGTCAAGATAGGGTAAAAGATGAGGTTCTAGAACTAAGAGGATATAACGCTGTGCGTTCATTTCACCTCTGATGAAGATTAAAGGTGACCTGGAACCATAAGCTATAGCACCCCAAACCATAACTCTAACAGTGTGATGAACATGTCTTTCAACAAAAAACTGTGGATTCCTCCTTTCACCACGTCGCCTTCTAACCCTGGCACGACCATCGTGCATGCCTAAACAAAATCGAGCCTCGTCACTAAAGACAATACTGTTCCATTCCTGATCCCAGAGTGACCGTTGTCTGCACCACTCAAGGCGATTACGTCGGTGTTCTCGAGTTAAAGGGAGGACCCAGTGTGGCCGGTATGAAAACAAGCCAAAACTTCTCATTCGTCGGTAAACACTTCGCATGCCACTAGGTCTTCCGTGTTCTGCAAACCATTCATTTGCAATGGACCTGGTAGTGGAGAAACGGTCCCTTAAGGCCAATAATCTTAGGCGGCGATCTTCACGGCCTGTTGTTCTACGGCGGCGTCCAGTGCCACTTGCTCTTTGCGTACGGCCTTCTCGAAACCATGCCTGACAACACCTAACCACAGTGTCTACACTTCTTTGCACTCTAACTGCAATTGCCCGAAAAGAAAGTCCAGCTTCCCGAAGTCCCACTATACGGCCCCTATCAAACTCACTAAGTTGACGAAATCGTACAGGTCTCCGTACTCTAGGCATCGTAACCGATCGTAAAGGATGTGAAGAACCAAAATCGGCCAACGTTGATTCTTTACTGCGGCTGAAATATTTATTTTTAGAGCGTTAGTGAATTAAAAAAAAGCAGTATAAAAACCGGAATGTCCAACTGATAAGGCTGAACATTTTTTCACTTGTTATTTACAGTAAGATAAATACATTCACCAACTTTTATTAAAATAAAACCGTTTAAACTGGGTGTTCGGATTTATATGTCACTTAGTATATTTGTGAAATATGCCTAATAGGCGCATAAAATTACCAGGTTTAGAAATTTATCAATATACACCGTCAAATAATTGCGATACACCCTGAAACCTCAAATAACGAAGTTTGGGGGATTTATATTTTTTCGTTTTTGGCTTTTTTCTCCGCTGCTCTGAACCGATTTTCAAAAACTGTAAAGCCTTTTAGTCCTTGGCATAGTAGTAAACTTGTGTGGAAATTTCATCAAAACCGGAGTGGTAATTTAAAAGTTATAGACGGAACCAGGGATTAGCGAATATAAGATAGAACACCAAAATGAATCAGACAATAATTAACATATACTAAGTGACATATAAATCCGAACACCCAGTTTAAATGGTTTTATTTTAATAAAATTTTGTATAAGTACTTAATGAAGCATAATAAGTAAATGATAAAAATTTCAAAATGATTGCACTGCTTTAAAGCCCTTTGACCTTTAATAATGTGTGGATGCACCCTGATGTGCTACGCATTCTCCAACGCGTCTAGGCATGCTTCTGATCAGGTGGTCAATGTCCTCCTGTGGTATCTCATTCCAGGCAACCACCAACTCCTCTCGAAATGCTTCTAGAGTCTGAGGAGGACGTTGCAAATTGAGCAATCTCCTACCCATCATATCCCACACGTGCTCAATTGGGGATACGTCGGGAGATCTTGGTGGCCATGGTAACAATGTGACATCATTATGTTGAAAGAAGTCTATTGTGACTCTTGCAACATGTGGTCGGGCATTATCTTGTTGGAAAGTTGGATTTGCCAGGGTGTCCAGATAGGGTAAAAGATGGGGTTCTAGAACTTCGTGGATATAACGCTGCGCGTTCATGTTACCTCTGATGAAGATTAAAGGTGACCTGGAACCATAAGCTATAGCACCCCAAACCATAACTCCAACAGTGTGATGAACATGTGTTTCAACAAAAAACTGTGGATTCCTCCTTTCACCACGTCGCCTTCTAACCCTGGCACGACCATCGTGCATGCCTAAACAAAATCGAGACTCGTCACTAAAGACAATACTGTTCCATTCCTGATCCCAGAGTGACCGTTGTCTGCACCACTCAAGGCGATTACGTCGGTGTTCTCGAGTTAAAGGGAGGACCCAGTGTGGCCGGTATGAAAACAAGCCAAAACTTATCATTCGTCGGTAAACACTTCGCATGCCAATAGGTCTTCCGTGTTCTGCAAACCACTCATTTGCAATGGACCTGGTAGTGGAGAAACGGTCCCTTAAGGCCAATAATCTTAGGCGGCGATCTTCACGGTCTGTTGTTCTACGGCGGCGTCCAGTGCCCCTTGCTCTTTGCGTACGGCCTTCTCGAAGCCATGCCTGACAACACCTAACCACAGTGTCTACACTTCTTTGCACTCTAACTGCAATTGCCCGAAAAGAAAGTCCAGCTTCCCGAAGTCCCACTATACGGCCCCTATCAAACTCACTAAGTTGACGAAATCGTACAGGTCTCCGTACTCTAGGCATCGTAACCGATCGTAAAGGATATCAAGAACCAAAATCCGCCAACGTTGATTCTTTACTGCGGCTGAAATATTCATTTTTAGAGCGTTAGTGAATTAAAAAAAAGCAGTATTAAAACCGGAATGTCCAACTGATAAGGCTGAACATTTTTTCACTTGTTATTTACAGTAAGATAAATACATTCACCAACTTTTATTAAAATAAAACCATTTAAACTGGGTGTTCGGATTTATATGTCACTTAGTATATTATCATCTACAAGGCAACAACATCCGAATTTGAATCAAACGTTTCGGAACTCGTCAACCACCAACATACTTTCTTGATGTTATACAGAAACTTGGATGAGTAAACGGAGCATTTAATTTAAACGATACTCCATACTTTCATTAATACGGTTAAACTGCTAATATTTCAAAGTCATAAAGATGGCCTTGATAATATCGAATTTTTAAGCACGATGGGAGCCTCCATACACTTTAAAGATGTTCTCATCTTTATTAACCACTGCTCGTTGAACAGATATCGTAGAATTAGTTATTAATTCACTGTTAGAAATAGTGAATGTCATTTTTTGTCATGGGAGTATTGGTTATATTGATGATTAGTTTTAAAACACTTTTTGAACATACCGATCACGAAAATCTTCAATCGTTGAATAGTCAGGAGAAACAACAAAACATACAAGCTTGTTCAAAATTCACTATTCCATGTTTTTGAGGATTATGATTGTTTTCCATTGCGGGTACATGTTCTGGAGGTATTTTATTTTCTACACTTCTCCTACACTTTTGAAGGATTAGGTCATTTTAGAACTGAACAAAATTTTAAGCGAGGTAATAAGTTATTGATTATTCGGTCAAAATACTTCCAAGAGATACAACATTTTGATTTTATGTGATCTCATCAACGTTTTTGCATGAGAAGTACTGATTCGATCTACTTAGAGTATCGATATTGTGTGTAATTTGAAAATGCCTCTATATAATGAAACTATCAATTTTACCTTTTTCAGGTGATAATGAAGCACTCATTCCAGCAGATGTATTTTTCGCAAAAATTATGGAAGACACTGACACATATATTACATGGCCCAACCGGTTGAAAATAGGAGCGAAATCGAAAAAAGATCCTCATGTAAGGATTGCAGGTAGACCAGAAGATGTTCAAGCTGCAAAGGATAGGATCATGACTATTTTGAATACAAGGGTAATATACTTCTTTTTGCAAGAGCTTGCTCACCGATATTTTTCTTCCATTCGACAATTTTTAGGGAGTTGATCGTTTTCAAAAGTTGATTTCGAGCATTTTTCCCTCCTCACATAAGCAAAAGAAGTATTGCGTCATGAAAATGGGATTATAGTTTTTTAGATGATTCATTGAAAATCTATCATTTATTTAACCCGGTCAGCTTTTAGATATATACTTAGTAAATGATGCTGTTAAACATTGACAGATATTAGCAAAGAGCAACGGAGTATCATAATACCTATGCTTCGTTATTTTCTGTCAAAAAACCATCCATACTCGGGTGCCAAAACACAAGAGAATAGCTTAATATCCAGGATGTTCATTTGAAAACCTCCCACCACGGATTTATCGAAAACCACTGATTAAAAGAAAAAACACCGAGACACGTCATAAGATTTGCAAAGGAGGACAACTTTTTAACCAAAAACTACTTCACCCCCTTTCACCCTCGACCCCTCAGGGTCACTCCCTTGAAAATTTTAAATGACAAGGGGTATCGAGTAATAGCTCGTTTGAAAAGTCATTCGAAGTCCTTTATTTTGACGTCTGATTTGTTAAAATCGGTCGATTCGTTTCCAATAAAATTAGAAATACCTTTATTTATCTTAATTTGATCAGATAGAAAACAAAAACACACGAAAATATCACTTTTTATTTCAACAAGTGTTCAAAGTGTTCAAAACACAATAGATTTCAAATGGCCCCATAGAAAAAAGTCCAGTGGCGTCAAATCAAGAGATCTAGCAGGCCATTCTATAGGCCCTCTTCGCCCTATACCAGATATACTCGTATTATATCTGGATAATCGTCGTATAGCCATTGCCGAACTGGAAGAACATAGTGCTGGAAATATACTTCAGCCTCATCAAGAGGGTTTCCATGCTTTTTGATTTGGTTTTCAATGTTTTCAGTGATAAGAGGATTGATGGTATTTTCCAACATATCCAAATAAATGTCTCCATTCAAATTTCCATTAATAAACAATGGCCCAATCACTTTGTTTCCTAAGATGCCTGCCCATACATTAATTTTTTGAGGGTACTGGGTGTGCCCTTCTACAAAAGCATGAGGATTTAATTGCTCTAATAGCTGCAGTTATCCTTATTAACAAATCCATTTAGATAAAATGTTTACATTCATCACTGAAGTAAATATTCTTTACAGGAATGGTATGATATTATCATTAATCGCTGCAGTCATTTGTTCACAAAACTCTACTCGCCTAGCGAAATCATCTTCGGCCAGCTCTTGCAAATATTTTCATTTTGAATGGATGAAATCTATGGAGTTTAGTAACTGTGTGCACAGATGCTAATGGAATACTAGTCGCAGCAACAATTTTGCGAATGAAGTATTAGGATTTATTCCATAATGACCCAAAACTTCAACTTGAGCGGCTTCATCCAAAACTCTCCGATGTTCACGTTTTTTATTTGCAACAGATCCAGTTTGAGTCACAATTTGTCACTGAAGTGGTCATATTTTTTCAAACCGTACGAAAACTTAATGCATGAGTTCTGAATTTTTTGAGTTGAACGTTTGTCTCTAGTAGTGAGAGCAGGCTAGTAGATATACATTATCAGCATACGACAAGGAAGACAATATCAACGAATCGTATAGATTCAGCCTAACTTCAGTAGAGAGAGCATTCTTGTGAAGATAAAAAGTCCTTAATGTAGCATAAGCTTTTTGTAAGAGATACTTAACGTGGGGAACAAATTTAAGAGTATTATCCATATACAGGGTGTCCGCAAAGATGGGGTTTTCCTTTACACGACGTGTAGATCTTGCAAACATAAGCAATTTTTCTTAGTACCATATACACCAATGTCTTAAGGGAACCGAGATAAAGGGCTCTGCAACATCAAAAATATCTGAATACCGTCCTGTAGCCGCGACATCACCGACTGGTACAAGGTCACTGGCTCAACCCGACGACAGAACTGGGTCGGGGTCAGTGTGTCAGGTCAGTATGCAACCTTCAACCGACGGTTACGGTCACGCGTGCAAAGGTAATCGCGTAGACGAAAATCCCTCAACAAGCACTAGAGACATGGCTAGAGGAGTGAAAGTATCAAAAACTAAAGTTTCACGTCCAACGTGTACAAGCCCTTCAACCTGACGATTTTCTAGCAAGAGTGCGGTTTTGTGAGTGGTTGTTGCATCAACATGACAATAATCCAGACTTTTTGAAGTGCATATTGGTGACAGACGAATCTACATTTACGCGTAATGGGGTGAATAACTTTCGCAACACTCATGTTTGGTCAGTAGAAAATCCGCACGCTGTCCGTCGGGCACATTTTCAACAAACATTTTCGGTGAATGTTTGGGCTGGCATGGTGAACGGTATGCTCATTGGACCATTTATTCTCCCAAATCGATTGGACGGGATGCAATACCTAGACTTTTTACGCAACATTTTGCCTTCCTTGTTAGAAGATGTGCCATTAAGTGTAAGACAATCAATGTGGTTTCTTCGTCTGCTCGATAGCGCATCAGCTGATTTCATTTTCTGTTGGAGCGGTATGATTTCGGGCAGAGACGTACTTAGCCCTTCTCGTCAACTGGAGAGTGAGTACTTTTTCCTTTATTTTTTTTACTTGGTCGCCCTCGTTTCACTACACATTACCTTTGTTATTTCAAGGGTAGTTGTTTCTGAAAAGGAAAACCCCAACTTTGCGGACACCCTGTATAGCTCCAGATTTTTACAGTGGTTGCTTGCTTGTAATAGTGTTATTAATGCAGATTCTAAAATTCGGGTTGTCAGTAACCTCACACGGTCTTGATCCAAAAATAAGCCATTCAGTTTGATTTTCATTTAATACAAGGCTGTGGGCTCTTACATATCTACATAAATACTCAAGATCAGAACTGATACGCATGCAGGCAGCATAAGCATCTTCAAGTTTAGAAGAGTAATACAATTGTGTATCGTCTGCATATTGATGTGCACTGCAAAATTCCAACTGACTTTTCAAATCTGACGTATACAGTGAAAACAACCAAGGTCCTTAAATGGTAATACTACGAAACTGAGATATGTGCCCATTGAATTCTGTGCACTGGGATCTGCCTGACAGGTAGCTATTAAAGAAATCTACAGGCAATATTGCTTAGTCCCAGAGATTTAAGTTTCGAACATAAGATTGAATGATCTATTGTATAAAAGCTTTACTGAAATCAAGCAACTATACATCTTATTGTCACATGCTCTGAATAAGTCATCTGTAGCGGTTGCAAGTGCGTTTGAAGTACTATGGCCTAAGCGAAAGCCCGATTGTGTGGTAGGAAGTATATTATTAGATGTAATAAATGTTTTTAGTTTTCCAATATTTTCGAAAAGGTAGGTAGAATAATTATAGGGCGAAAATGAGAAAATTCGTTTGCATTACCAATCTTTGGGATAGGGATAATCGAGTATTTCCAGCTGGACGAGAAAGTGTTGTTAGCAAGGCAAAAATTGACAATATAAGTAATTTTGTTACTTAGATAAGGAAACACTAGTTGAATCATCTTGAGGTCAATCTTGTCAGTACCAGATGAATTAGATTTTATTGACATTAATATGCGCTCAATAGCTTCAGCACTCACAAAACGGAATGAAAATTTATTATTAATATATATATATATATATATATATATATACGTTCCAGGGGGAAATGTTGCATACACTTTCAAAATTTCACAGCGTATCATTGAATTATCTAAGAAAAAAAGTAAACAGTTTAAAATCAAATAACTGTGCCGAAATCACTACTGAAAACGTGCTGAAAAACTGTTTCGAAATTTTGGGATATCCTGTATTAAATTGGATCAATTGTTCACTGAGAAGCAGTTCTTTTCCTGAAAATTTGAAATGCTCTACAATAACACCAGATCCCAAAATAAAAAATTCTAAAAGATGCAGCGATATGAGACCAGTAAATGTGTTACCAGACATTGAAAAATTATAGAGTCCATAGTGCATGACCAATTAATGCAGTTTATAGAAGAAAACAAAATTTTAGTGGAGGCGCAAGCAGGCTTTCGAAAAAAATATTCCACAGAAACAGCTTTCCAGTTGGTAACAGAATTGGAGAAGAGCCATAGACTCAGAAGAAGTTGTCATAGCAGTATTTTTGGATTTGAAGAGGGCATTTGAAACGATTGATAGAGATATTTTGTTAGGTAAAATGAAGGCATATGGTATAACAGGAAGTGTTTTAGATTGGTTTAGAAATTATTTGTCTAAAAGGATGCAAGTTACAAAAGTTAATAACACTATTTCATCAAAAACTGAAAATACGTTGGGTGTTCTACAGGGCAGTATCCTGGGACCACTTCTTTTTATTTTATACATAAATGATTTACCTGCCATAGTCAAAAAATGCAAAATTCAGATTTTCGCCGATGACACTATGATTTATATAAGTACTAAAAACATTCAGTCTGGTATCTCTTATATAAATGAAGACTTGAAGCTTGTCTCAAAATGGTTAGCATCTAACAGACTAAAATTAAATGCAAGTAAAACGAAAGCCTTGTTAATCGGAAAAAAACAATGTACAGATGTTCAACTGAATATTGATGGTGAAGATATTGAATTCGTAGAGAATTTTAAATACCTGGGGGTTTTTGTTGACTCTCGATTAATTTTTGATATTCATTATGAAAAAGTTATAAATAAGATTAGTAGTAAAGTGGGATATTTATCGAGAGTTTCTAGATGTCTGAGTTCATATAGCAGAAAAATTATCTATAATACCATCATTCTTCCAAATTTCTTGTACTGTTCGACTATTCTATATTTAGCAAATAATTCCATTTTTGAAAGACTGCAAATTTTACAAAATAAGTGCATGACAATAATACTAAATAAAGATAAATATACTCCAATTAGGCAAATTCTTAGCAAATTAAAATGGCTCAATGTAAAAAAATTTATCAAATATCTTGTAATGATATTCATTTATAAAGTAAAAAAATAATATATTTCCATCAAGTCTAACTAATTTAACATCATCAAATGTCGACCATCATTTACATAATATCAGAAATAAAGATGACTTCCATTTAATGACCTAAAAGTATAACATATGCTACAAATCTGTATTCCATCAAGGGTTGATTGAATATAATAAATTATACTCGGAGATAAAAGACCAGAAAACTTTCACAAAATTTAAAGTAAAATTGAGAAATCACTTGTTAAATCTACAATTATAGGTTGCCCAGCATTTACATCATACACCATATGGCTTGAATTTACTAGTTCTAAGGTGTTTACAATTATTCTGTTTATGTAGCCAAATGTGCTAAATAAATCTACTACTACTACTACATTACGATCAGATACATATTGGCTTGCATCAACGCCAGATGCGATAACACTGGAAGGAACGCCATCAATGAAGAAGTTGTTAAGTTCATCTGGGTCGTAATGCAGACCATTAATGTCAGAAGGACTATTTCGGATATTGAGATTGTCCATAGCTTTCCAAAAGATAATTTTGATTTTGACTGTAAAAATTCTTTCTTTTCAGACTGTATTGAGAAGCTGAGCAAATTTCTCAAATTCTTATAATATTGCAGTGTCTCCTGAGTCTTATACCTCTTATACCTTAAAAAAAGCTTTTTTCTTAAGCTGTTTCATCAATTTTAAGTTGTCTGTCCACCAGGGAGCTGGTCTCTTAGTGATTCTAGCAGTTTTATACGGAGCATGCCAATCAAAGATCTTAGAGATATTAATATCCCAAAATGAAATAATGTCATCAATATTTTGCATATGATAAATTGCTTGACAGTTTATCTGCAGTAGGTTATTAACAAAATCATTGTAATCAAATTTAGAAAAGTCCCGGTATGTTCTAAAAATAGGAATGACCTATCAGCAACGAAAATCGTATTACATCAACTAGGCAGCAGCGGTGGCCGCAGTAGTAGACTCTTCGGTCTCCTGATCAGTCGCCGTGCGCTGTGCGGGTTCGAGACCCGTCCCAGGAGAAATTTTTCTCTTGGCTATGGATGTTGTGATTGTCCGTAGGTGGTAGATGGTCTCTGACTGTCGAACGCGGAGGTACCACCCGGCGGTTCTCGTAGGCAAACGACTTAACATCATTACATCTGTTTTACTTCATAATCAGCACAAACAGTACCGACTTACCTCGAAAAAGTTCTACGATGTATAAAAGTAACATAATTTATTTATTTTTTTTATTTTATTGCAAAACATACTATATGAATTTTGAGGCAGCAGCGGTGGCCGCAGTAGTAGACTCTTCGGTCTCCGCGGTGACCGCAGTAGTAGACTCTTCAGTCTCCTGATCAGTCGCCGTGCGCTGTGCGGGTTCGAGTCCCGACCCAGGAGAAATTTTTCTCTTGGCTATGGATGTTGTGATTGTCCGTAGGTGGTAGATGGTCTCTGACTCTCGAACGCGGAGGTACCACCCGACGGTTCTCGTAGGCGGAGCCAGAATGTGTGCATGTTGCATGCACACGTGTTCCCTCGCCAGAGTCCGTGTGGCGTCCCCCCCTTTCCCAATGGGTGCTTAGGCCTTAGGCCTTCGTGGTAGTTGGAGTATAAAAAAAAACTAAGGAATGATCGGAAATGTCATCCATGTTCATAGCAGAATGAGATGCAACAATGTTAACGTTTGAAATAATAATTAAATCTAGTATACTACCACTGGCTGGCCGAGTGCATGAATCTATAATCTGAGACAGCTCATATTCATCTAAAAATTCAACAAGTTGAGCGGCTATATTGCTGGCTTTACTAAGGTCAATATTAAGATCGCCACCAAGTGTTTCATCAAATTCTGACTTGACAAAGGTAATCGCATTTTCAAGCTCGTTGAAAAAGTTATCGACATTAGAATTAGGAGGACGATATTATGTGCCCAAACAAACCAATTTATTACTAATTTTTTGTTTTATCACAACTGTTCCAAGTCGGGTGAGACTGACGAGTCAGCTACACAAAATGATAAGCAATTTTTAACATAAATCGCCACCCCGCCACGATCCTTTCTTACCAAATTGTAGCCTGGCAGCTTAAAAGTGTCAGCATCGACATATAGGTCTAACCGTGTTTCTGAAAGTCCAGCTACAGAATAGTTGGAAGCAGATATGAATTCAGAAAAAGAGTCAAACCCTGTAAAAAAAGAACGAACGTTAAAATAAGCAAACGAAAAACATGTTCCTTCTGTTATTGGCGTGCTAGTGTGTTCATCATGGTGAGCCCTGAATATTCTGAAAAAGTTGTGTATGTGTAATGAATGGGATATAAGGAACGTACGAAATGAATGAAACATAAGAAATTACAAATGTAGCTCTTGCTGGCGCCAGTTACAGAAATGAAATATATCTAGAAAATACAAAATATCTGCATAAAAATGTACAAAAAAAATCTAGTGTACAAAAACATTTCTTAGCAAAACTGTGAGAGAAAAGAATGAAAGGTACTAGAATTTCATGTTCCACATCGATAAAGATCACGAAATGAAAACAATTCACCGTTAAAACAATGAATTCATAACAAATTATTAAATTCCAAAAATAATAATAAATCAAGCTTAGCTGCGTTACAAGGTATAAAGTGATACAAGAGTAAACGAAAAAATGGTTACACAATATCATCACGGCTGGAAATACACTTTTTCATACATTCCTTGGAGCATACTTCTTTTTCGTCAAGCGTAGCAACTGATAAACCTCCATGGATAGGTCCTCGTAGACAAGAATATTACTGCCTTTCAGCTTAGCCTTGTTAGCGGACATTACAGATTGTTTTAGCACTAACGTAGTAAATATTACTAACAACACACGAGGTTCTGAGTTTTGTTCCGTGCCCTTAACCCTGAATACAGCATCAACATCCCTACTTTCACTTTTGAATACTCATCAAGAAAATCAAAAAGAGTCTCCACAGGGTTTTCGTTTTCAGATTCTGACAATCCTAGTATTCTAACGGATCTTCATTTCTGCAAATGCTCTAAGTGATCACCTCTGGGCTCGAGGTTTTGTATCTTTTTGATATTTTCAGTACAGTCAAATCTTAGTGTACCTAGAGCTCTAGACATCTCAGAAAGTCTGTCATGGAATTTCTCAAACATGACATCGAATTTCTGTTCTAACTGGGAAGTAAATGTGGCACATACCTTAATTATAAGCTGTTCAGTATTATTTGTACTTTCACATCCACTTGTGTTATTACCAGTACGGCTTCTAGTCGCCATGACCACGGATTTATCGGTGCGGTACAAAAAAAAAATAATGTTAACCAGCACCTCAAATTGCAATTGACTGGATACTATCTCGCAAACCACCTATTTCCACCAAACAACTACAACATGTCACCATATGAGTAACAATACTGTGATGCACTTTTTAAAAATTTACTGTTAACTTTAACCTTAAAAAATTCATCTGAGATGATAAATGCAGTTCGTTAAGGAAAATAATAACGGAAAAAATTCAGGTTGTTATTTGGTTGTTGCCACGTCTAATCTTCCGAATTGCTGTTTATGTTGGTAGCTTCCGTTTTAAATTATAAACTAATTGTAGATTTGGCAAACCCTAACGGGCAACATTTGGAACGCTTATTGAAATAAAAAGTGATATTTTCGTGTATTTTTGTTTTCTACCTGAACAAATTACGATAAAGATTTTTCTAATTTTCTCGAAAACGAATCGACTGATTTTAAAAAATCAAACGTCAAAATAAAAGACCTTTCAAACAAGCTATGTATGTGACATTTAAAATGTTTAAAGGAACGACCCTAGGGCACCGGGGGTGAAAAGGGGTGAAGTAGTTTTTTATTAAAAAGTTGTCCCCCTTAACAAATCTTTTGACGTGTAGCGGCGTTTTTTCTTTTAACCAGTGGTTTTTGATAAATCAGTGGTGGGAACTTTTCAAATGAATACCCTGTATACCCTACAGCTACTGAGGTGTGCCTTTGTATCGGCTCTTCTGTTTCGGTACCAGACTACAGAATGATGTTTTTTCAGTGTAACCGTGTTACAATGAAAATGGACATAAGCTATACGGATCACTCCCACATAATCGGTAGAGGTGGTCTTAGCATTAAACGTGTGATGGAAGAAACGCAATGCCATGTCCATTTTCCTGACTCAAATCGATCTAACCCGTTGGAGAAAAGCAACCAAGTGTCCATATCTGGTGACATTGAGGGAGTGGAGAACGCTAGAAGCCGCGTCAGGGTAAGTTCTAATTTTTCGTTAAACGTTTATACAAATTTAGCTTCATAGTAATGATAAAAAATACAGTAGACCTCCGGTAATCCGACAAACATTATGCAGGGCAGTGTCGGACTATCGAATTTGTCGGATTATAGATTACTGCCTAAGACAGGGGGGGGTCCGTTTTTTTTGCAAAAGAGTACCTTGTAATCCGACAAATTACATATCCAATGGTAAGATTATATATGTTATGTATATGTATGTACTTTGAAGTACAAATCATACATAGTTTATGTATGTCGAATTTAGTAAATTAAATAACAATAGAGAGCTTACGTTTTATTATAAAATTAAGCATAAATGCACATACATATGTACCAAAATAATCAAGAATTATTAATCAAAATCATTAATGAATTTATCAAATTATGAAGCTTGGAAATAGTCATAATTTTTTTTGTTTAAGGTTGTTATAACGCGAGATCAGAGCTTTGTCCCTCAGTCTGCTCAAAAGTAAAAGTTCGTTGTTGGATGTACCATTCTCTTCAGCCCATTTTAAACCTAGCTCAAAGGCGTTAATTGCGTCTTGTGCTGTGACTTGTGGAGCAGTTGCAATCACGTCGTCGTTATTTTCCTGATTTTCCTCTTTATCCATTCCACGGCACCAGATTTCCAAATCTTCCGGACTTATCTGTGTTTCAGTAGCGACTTGTTCTATAACTTCCGAAGTTACACTGATTTGTGGAACGTTGCTAGGAGTGGTGACTATATTTGGCCATAACTTTTTCCAAGACGATTTAATAGTTGATGACGGTAACGCATTCCACGACTGACAAAGCAAAAACCAAGTCTTTCATATTAAATTCTTTTAAAGTTTTTTCTGTTGGTTGGTTGGTCTTTTGATACGGCTCTCAGAAGGAGGTTTTTCTTATAGTCTTGCTTGACAAACAAAATGATATTCTGGTCCATTGGTTGAATCAGTGCAGTGCAACTTGGCGAAAGAAACATCGCAGTGATGCATTTATCCTCAGTTGTTAGTTCTTCTTCAGACGGATGACCGGGAGCGTTAGCAAGAAGCAACAACGCTTTTTGAGGAAAATTATGATCTTTTAACCATTTTCTAACTTCAGGTACGAAGCATTCATCAAACCACTTTTTGAAAAGGTCTTTTGTCATCCATGCACTTTTTTGTCCGTAATAGTGTACAGGTAAATCAATGTTTTTTGATGCCCTTGGTTTATTAGATTTTCCACTGACCATCATCTTAAGAGCGTGTGTGCCCGCAGCGTTAGCACATGGTAGTATGGTTACACGCTCTTTGCTTACTTTTCGTCCAGGTACGGATTTTTCGTTACAAGAAACGAAAGTTTTGTTAGGCATCACACGCCAAAAAAGCCCTGATTCGTCTGCATTTTACACCTGTGACGGGTCAAGATTTAAATCGTTCACCTTTTGCAAAAATCTTAATTTAAAGGGCTCTATGCAGGTGGCATCGTTAGAAAGTTTCTCTCCTATAATAGTCATTAAACGTATGCCATGACGACATTTAAAACGTTCTAGCCGCCCTTTGCTGGACACAAAATCATCTTTTTTTGTTATTTCCTTATAAAAAAACTTAGCTTTCATGGCCAACATGGGTCCTGAAATTGGTGCATGCCTATTTCTTTCCAGAAGAAACCACATGTACAAAGCTTCTTCCACTTCTGGATGTTCAGCTTTCTTGAGTGTATGTCTCTTGCCTGGCCCGCAGTCAGTAGTTGACACGAACTACTTGATCTTCTCGTGGTTTCTTTTAATGTCATAAATTGTAGATCGGCCTACGCCGTATTCACTTGCTAAGTTTCATTGCGATTTAAGCGGTCTAAAATATCACATTTTTTTTAATTGTTAATGTTTTGTGCTTTCGCTTCTGAGTTTGTGATCACATTACAAGGTACTATACTTAATACACAATGAATAAATAGTAAACAATGAACGCACGCTAGGCCGTACCGCTATCACAAGTAGTCAAATCCAAACTAAGTAAGACAATGCTTACGCGTCGAGCAAGATAGCGGTGGCGCGTACAAGTTGTAACCTGTTCAAACCTGCGTGATCTACGTTAGCGAAGATTGTCAAATACGTATGTATGTAATATTCAAAGACATGTCGGATTACAGGGGGCGCCGGATTAGACAGGGGCCGGATTATCGGGGGTCCACTGTATAAGGCTTCCAGAATCTACAGCATACTTTTTCGAAAACTAGGCATTCTAATATAAAAAGTTAAGTTAAGATCATTTCAAGGTTAAGTGTATATTTTCAAATGGAACCGCGTTTTTTATATCACAATTGAAAAGAGTATAAAATTTTACGTTTGAATACGACCTTAACCATGACTGTAAAGGTCAAATCAAGACATTGAAAACAATTTGTTAAGCAAAAATATTCGACACAACAGATGCAAAGTTTATGGGGGCTCAACCAAGTGTGACCTTGAACATCAACTTCTAGGTCAAGTCAACATTTTTGTACTCGAATCGATTTGGAAAAAGCAGGACTTCACGCCCGAATGTGACCCTGACCTCATGGTAAAAATCATATCAAGCTTAAATGTTATTTGTAAAGCAAATGTTTATCGCAAATTTACAGAGAGCAAGAAATTTGATATTTAAACGTGTACAATTTTGACTTCCGTGGCAGTGCTACGACTTAACCTTTGGATAACTTCCACAAGCAAAACAACTATGCTGTTGAACATTTTGCTATAGGAAATTGGTGTCATATTCAGGCGTGTAATTTCATTTCCGGTGGAAAATAGAGGTATATTTGAAAATATTGACTTGAGCTTGAAATCGTAATAAAGGTCATAGAAAGAGTCACCACCATTTTGCTCCTTCCAAACCCTACAACTTTTTTTTGGATTTGTTTTCTAGGATGCGTAGTTTTCGTGGGGCCATTAAAATGGGACAGTCTGTCTGTGTTTATTTTTTAACTTCGTGCAAAATATAAAATCAGGATCTACTTGTACTATGATGTCGAAATCCGGGGTCCTACATTGTCATTGGGAAAATTTGAAGATGATTGTATTCGGACATTTTTGAAATTCGGTTTGATTTTTGGGCTTTTGGGGCCCTGAGCACAGGCTCTGTATGCCCATAGGATAAAGACGAAATATGTAATACAAAAAATCAATGTGATAAAGGTCTTCACTTTTTGGCGGCAACACAATTTAATTACTTATTGACAGCAACACTGGAAATTGAAGCTCAATTCCACCGAAAAAAACTTTTTATTTTAGTAAAAAAAAAAACGTACGAATGTTTTGTCAAATTATAAACATATATTCCAGCAACAAGTTTTGTATGCTACCTATCATTTATAGAATCAATGTAATTTTTGTTATTGGTTCTCTTGAATAATTTGCAGGAATTAATACCTTTGATATTCGGTTTTGAGTTACCGATAATGTCCCAAAACGTGGACACTTCATCCTCGTACTTATTGAAGATTCAGGAACAGTACAAGGTTCAGGTTATGTTCAAAACAAGACCCAAGCTACACGCAACTCTAGTGCTGGTGAAGGGCGTTGAGTGGGAGGTAGAGCAAGTGAAAAGAGCTACTTTGTTGCTGATGGAATTTCTCTGTGACAATTTAGCGGTAAGTATTGTAAAAAAAGGTCAAATGTGGAAATTATATACTACTCCATGAAAACGCCTTCCAATATTCTCCCGTTAACGTTACGTTTAGTTCTGAGAATAATACTACCATCGCGCCTGGGTTGCGCCAGCCAAATGTTCTTATTAGAGTTATGTGAACTAGATCATTCAGTTAAGCTTATCATCTTATTAATTCAAAAATCTGAGGAACGGTTGGCCTTCTATCGGTAATGTGAGGGAAACTGCTGATTCTCATCAAATATTACCGCAGCTATCGACAATTCCTAAAAAATCATAGCGGTGGCATGTTCGACTTTCATGATTTATTCATCATGGTGGTTTCAAAATCGAAAATGTTCATAACGTAAAAAGATAAACATTCAATTAGACAACGTTTCGAGAGATGGACATAACATTTTAGTTTTATTTTCTTCTTCTTTTTCAAATTTTTTTGTGACAGCTCAATTTTACCTAAAAAAACTGGCAACTACATATGTACAATTTTGAGTAAATTAACAAAGTTTTATATCTTAAACTCGTGAAAAGTAAACACTATTGAAGTTTTATGGATATTTTTAGATTTTTTGAAATAGGATAGTAAACTTTGTTTACCCCTAGCATAGCCGAGCTTTTCCGAAGAAAGTAGGTTATATTTCACTTTTGCACGTTGATGCAAAAAATATTGGAGGAAAGTTGATAAAAAATAAACCTGGATCTCACTAGCGAAAGGCTCATTTTCCTGTTTTGAAGTAAAGTACATTTCTTTCCTTATTCAAGATTGCTCTGGGTTGAGCAGACTCGCTGGTTTAGAGGCTCAAATGATAACACAAAAAACAAACATAAAAGTGTATTAACAAATCGCCGCGCGCAGAAAAGTACAATAAAATGGAACAGATACTTACTTTTTGGTCCAGGAAGGTTCAGTGCCACGAAGATAGATTCGCCCCGAGTGATCCCAGGGTAGGAATAATCACACGTGTCGGCCCATCCGGTTTTTATAAACGGATAGAATCCCCACCGGCGACAAATAATACACCTTTGCAGATTATGCATTATTTGCCAACGATGCGCACATTTCTCAGCGGATGCGGTTTAGGATATCTATCGACCTTTATGGCGCCTATGTGGTGCGTGTAAGGCGCTTCACGCTGCAGGGTGATCACTCATGGCAATATCACAAAATAAACATACAGAGCTTCTCAGGAAGGTTCCCTCCACGTATTTGTTCAACAGGTCAAGTTATCTAGCAAACATGCAAAGAGGTAAAGTTGCCGCATGAATATTTTAACATGAAAATAATAATTGAACAAGTCATTATGGCGGCTGGGTACCTTGTAACATTTTTTTTACTTTGAAGCTCCTTATGAGTACTTTATAACAGTAGCATATTTTTGTACCTATATCGAATCTAATACTTATAACTCAATAACTCACTATCAAACCGTTAAGGTATGTTATATCAATCTTATTTTGGAGTGGTTTATCTGTCCACATAAAATAATATGGGACACTCAGATTAAAATAATTGACAGATCTTGTTTCAAATGGAATGTCTCATATTTTATACAGGGTGTCTGCGAAAGGATGGGGAATCTCGATACTGTTGACCAAACTATGTGAATTGACCTAAACATACCTTTGTTCTAAAGTTGATAGTTTGAGATATACAGGGTGTCAAAGTTACAATTTTAAAAATAAAAAATGAGGATGGCAACAAAACTAATAAACGGAAATAATAACTACAATTATTGCCTAACACACTCTCGAGCTCGACGAACCAATCCTTGCTGCAGTCTCCAAAGTATTTGGATGTTACTTTTCATTTCCTGGCTATGGTGGAAAATTCTTTGTCGAAGATCATCTACAGTTTCCACTGGCGTATTGTAAACGCGTCGTTTTAAATCACCCCAGAAGAAGAAATTCATAGGATTTAAATATGGTGATCTAGCCCGCCACGATACAGGTCCTGATCGGCCTATCCACTGGTCTGTATAAGCTGTATTTATGTGCTCCCTAACTATTCATATTCATGCGTTTTTGTAATGAAAGATCTTCCAGCAGATCTTCCAGAAACTGTAAGTCCCTTTGGCCATTTAGTTTAGGTGGTAACTCAAAGGGTCCTATTAAATATTGTCCAATAATTATTCCTGCCCATAAATTAATTTGAAATTG
The DNA here is from genome assembly GCA_963669975.1 of Acanthoscelides obtectus. Taxonomy (NCBI): domain Eukaryota; kingdom Metazoa; phylum Arthropoda; class Insecta; order Coleoptera; family Chrysomelidae; genus Acanthoscelides; species Acanthoscelides obtectus. Next base: position 92,676,827 of record CAVLJG010000004.1, read on the forward strand.
TACTTGCATGAGGATTTTAGTCTGCATAAATTTGAAGATTATGCGAGTTAATGGGCCCATCCCTTCCAAATCCTGCTTCGTCCTAAAATAATATTAACGAAGTAAGACCAATGTCCTGGTTAAGCTCCTTTAAGAACTATCTACAAAATTCTACCCTTGCGGGATCATCATCCGCCCTTCAGCCATGTACTTTTTGAAGGTGGTATGGATGGAGCAGTTGCTCTTGAAAAATGGTATTTACTGTACATTTGGAAAATTGAAATTCTCGAGCTACATTCCTAACCCCAACTGTAGGATTTTCAAAGACAGCATCTAAAACATTTTCTTCAACTTCAGCTGTACGTACAGTTCTGGGAGCGCCACTATGTCTGCTCATATTTTGAGCAAAACTACCTAAAATACCAGCTTCTCGTAACCGCTGATCGATTCGTTGGAAAGTCTTTGAATTAGGCAGGTGTTTATTAGGGATTCTGTCAGCGTACAATCTTCGTGCTTTTAAAGCATCACATCTTGCCAATCCGTACATTAAATCAGAATATATCAGAATATTCATCAACTACTCCATGATGTTTAACAACTTATTGTCAACTTAAAATTATTGATGAAGTTTAAAGCAATATTATGACAAACATTAGAAACCATAGCAACGACTAAGGTATGTTTAGGTCAATTCACATATCTTGGTATGTAGTATCTCCAGTTTCGAGATTTCCCAACCTACTCGGATACACTCTCCCATTCTGTTTGAAAAAATATTCCAATATAGCATGTAGTATTCATGTATCAAAAACCGTTCCAAAAATAGTAGTGAGGCCTATGTCTCTCCTTGCGATACGAAATGACTATTAAAGCTTCAAAACAAGTTTAAAATGTCCTAAGAGTTCTAAAACTCAAACACAAATTTTGTCACACATGCAAAGCAATGAATAAACAAAGACGATACAGGGTGGTTCTAGGTCCGTAGCAGGAATTAACTTTTTGGACCTAGGATCATACTATTCTGGACTTTACCGTTACGCAACCTCAAAACTGTCACGACTAAGTCTAAAAACTGACAAATTTGTCCATCACGTGATCAGCATTTTGTACCGTTTGGAGGGGCGGGGGGGACTTCCCCGTATACGCCACTTCTTGACAGCATCATAAAATAAAATCAAATTAATTACCATTATCCCTACTTTCCAGAGTCAAATTCCGATTCAGATGTCAATGGAAATATCTCCGCATCATCACCCGGCTGTTTTGGGCAAAAATCATTCGAATCTCAAAGCTATAATGAAGTACACCAATTGCCAGATTATGTTTCCCGATGCCCAAGATCCGAATATTCCAAACTTGAAGAAGAGCAACATAAACATCACTGGAAATATTCTCAATGTTTACAAGGTAAGTGAAGTGCCGTAAATGTATTATACAGGTGGCCCGCGCTTCTATTTGTTACTATCCTGGTATATTTTGGGGAAAACGCTCGGATACGTCAATTTTGAGTTCTAGGAGGACGTCTTTTCATCTATAGCCGCACAATACAGGGCGATCCAAAAATAAAATATTGTGTTACATTTTAGATTTTCCATGAAGTTTTTGTAACTTTTGGACAATAAAGTTTATACCTATCTTCAATCGTTGTGAAGCTAACACGGCGAATATTAGACAGAGGACCAGTTTCTTCAAATTTTCTTATTAGCTAAGCCACATACCTATTGTTAATATTTTTATCTGGATATAACGTATTAAACAACCGGGCAGCAGCTCTTGCAATGCTTCCATTTTGATAATGTAATTTTGTTATTCTTACCCTTCCTTCAATTGAATTAGTCATTGTTCACTATTTATCCCACCTAGGTAGGTAACTTACAATTTGAAATGATGACATTGACTGATGCTAAATTTTCTTGCTGGTATCCATAATTATTATTTTTTTGCCGTGTATTCCATAATTATCAGTATTAGATTATTCAAACTTTATTATAAACTCAAATAGCTTCACAACGATTGAAGATGGGTAAAAACTTTACTTTTTTTACTTAAAACTTCATGGAAATTCTACAAATAAAAAAAATGAGGGTTTCCATTTAAAAATCTAAAATGTAACGCCATATCTTATTTTTGATCACCCTGTATTGCACGGTTATAGATGAAAAGACGTCCCTCCAGAAATAAAAATTGTCGTGTTCGACCGTTTTCCCCAAAATATGCCACGAGAGTCATAAATGGGGGTGGGACCTTTTCGTAGGGCCACCCTGTATGTATAAGGCAATAGATTTATTATAAAGTACAGGGTGTCCCAAAGTTCTGTGGATATAGAAGTACCAGGTATTTTTAGATTCAAGATAAGTCGATTGGACAAAGTTTTTTTAACCACATTTTTTTAAATATTTTAAGAAGCGATAGTGCGATTTGAATGAATTTTGGAACACTTATGTTTTACTAGACGTTCTAATATTTGACTTATACGAAAAACTCTAAATGGTTCGAGAAGGGTGAAAACTACCCCCACCTTTACATAAGTTATAGCAGATTTTTTTTTGGCAACTTTCCCATCGACTGAATTTTTTATTTAGCAGATCTTTTTTTACTTCATTGTCTCCTATAAAACAAGCCATCTTGGATAGTTTTCGAGAAAAAAAAATGAGTTGTATCAAGAGGTCCCCAAGCGTGTAGTTAGCGAAAGTTTCATAAAAGGTGTTCAATATGACCAATATTTTCGTTCCTACTCATAATAATACGGCGCAATTATAGTTAACGTACCCTAAGATCTCATTATTCTTTGATGTATTTGTAGCAATTTCAATCCTGTCCCATAGATGATTGGCGTTGTCTATCGTATACATTTGATTTCGATGATCCCAATATAGAAAAAAAAAAATCGGAAGGATTAAGATCCGGGGACCGAGGTGGCCATTGAATAGGAGCTTCTTGACCTCTAACAATCAGATATCACCAAATTCTTGATATACGCGAACACTTTCTGCAATTACCTTCACAGAAACCAAGTTCTAACAATATATCTGTCTGTTTGACAAGACAAGCTACAACTTGACCAAAAATAATCTCAAATGTTAAATAACTTAAAATCCATGAAGAACAAACAACAAATTAACAATCAAAAATATACTAAAACATTACTTAATAATTCAAACTTTATGAAGCTTGCTATTAAAAATAATCTGACACTGACATAGAATCACACATTTCCACCAACTAAAAAATTTAGACTCAGTAATCGGCTAAAGGACTATTGAATTTGTAACGAAACTTTTTATTTCGGAAACACTCGAGGATTCACCCTGTGAAGTTTGGCCTACACTGGAATAGCCGAGTTACAGGTTTTACGGTCATGGAAAATAATACAAAAATATGATTTGCATGTCTTTTTATTTTAGGCACGTCAGCTACTGATGGGTAGCCTGCCTCTGATTATAATTTTTGATCTCCCGGAAGACTCTACCACTTTAAGAACCAGACCAGAACATATTGCTTACATTCAGACTAACTGTGATGTGACTATAAACATAAGGCAGAAGGCGAAGCAAAATACGAAGGCATGCGTTATAAAGGGCATCGAAAAAAATGCAGGTGAGTTAGAACACATTCTGGTTGAAAAACAGATTTGCCAATGCCAACGTAACAATACTAATTTTGCCATGTAGACCGAAACATTCTTATACACAGATATCTTTATGCGCATGTGCATAATGTAAACAGATCGGATTGTACTGAGTCAAAGTCACAAGCTGGTTAAGATCAGCGGAACTGAAGAAATCCTTCCCAGAGAGAAGCAGCGGCATCGTGGCGAAGGGCTCACGGAGGAAATTCCACTGGCAGCCCATTCATATGAAATGTAACGGACCTGTCTTAGTATTCTCGTCTAAATGGGAGCAAGTACCGACATAGTAATCAAAAGCTATACTAAGTGACATATAAATACGAACACCCAGTTTAAATGGTTTTATTTTAATAAAATTTTGTATAAGTACTTAATGAAGCATAATAAGTAAATGATAAAAATTTCAAAATGATTGCACTGCTTTAAAGCCCTTTGACCTTTAATAATGTGTGGATGCACCCTGATGTGCTACGCATTCTCCAACGCGTCTAGGCATGCTTCTGATCAGGTGGTCAATGTCCTCCCGTGGTATCTCATTCCAGGCAACCACCAACTCCTCTCGAAGTGCTTCTAGAGTCTGAGGAGGACGTTGCAAATTGAGCAATCTCCTACCCATCATATCCCACACGTGCTCAATTGGGGATAAGTCGGGAGATCTTGGTGGCCATGGTAACAATGTGACATCATTATGTTGAAAGAAGTCTATTGTGACTGTTGCAACATGTGGTCGGGCATTATCTTGTTGGAAAGTTGGATCTGACAGGGTGTCAAGATAGGGTAAAAGATGGGGTTCTAGAACTTTGTGGATATAACGCTGCGCGTTCATGTTACCTCTGATGAAGATTAAAGGTGACCTGGAACCATAAGCTATAGCACCCCAAACCATAACTCCAACAGTGTAATGAACATGTCTTTCAACAAAAAACTGTGGATTCCTCCTTTCACCACGTCGCCTTCTAACCCTGGCACGACCATCGTGCATGCCTAAACAAAATCGAGACTCTGTCACTAAAGACAATACTGTTCCATTCCTGATCCCAGAGTGACCGTTGTCTGCACCACTCAAGGTGATTACGTCTGTGTTCTCGAGTTAAAGGGAGGACCCAGTGTGGCCGGTATGAAAACAAGCCAAAGCTTCTCATTCGTCGGTAAACACTTGCATGCCAATAGGTCTTCCGTGTTCTGCAAACCATTCATTTGCAATGGACCTGGTAGTGGAGAAACGGTCCCTTAAGGCCAATAATCTTAGGCGGCGATCTTCACGGTCTGTTGTTCTACGGCGGCGTCCAGTGCCCCTTGCTCTTTGCGTACGGCCTTCTCGAACCCATGCCTGACAACACCTAACCACAGTGTCTACACTTCTTTGCACTCTTACTGCAATTGTCCGAAAAGAAAGTCCAGCTTCCCGAAGTCCCACTATACGGCCCCTATCAAACTCACTAAGTTGACGAAATCGTACAGGTCTCCGTACTCTAGGCATCGTAACCGATCGTAAAGGATGTCAAGAACCAAAATCCGCCAACGTTGATTCTTTACTGCGGCTGAAATATTCATTTTTAGAGCGTTAGTGAATTAAAAAAAAGCAGTATAAAAACCGGAATGTCCAACTGATAAGGCTGAAAATTTTTTCACTTGTTATTTACAGTAAGATAAATACATTCACCAACTTTTATTAAAATAAAACCATTTAAACTGGGTGTTCGGATTTATATGTCACTTAGTATATTTAGACACATGGGCGTAGTTCTTCAAGATTCTAGTGAAACCCATAGTCTGCCATTTTAATCAATATGCCAAATATTTCGATCCCTGCAAGGAAGACTGTTGTAACTCAGTTTTGGTTGAACTGAGATACAGACATTAGAAGATTTTCTGATGAATTTCGTTGTCAGAAAAATGACGATCTCATCAAAAATATGTTGCACATTGCAGTAATTCTTGTATCTAGAATGAAAATGACAATTTTGTTTTATAAATTTTGTTGACTAACTATACTTTTCGTTGGATCAATTAAAGTAAAAAGTACACTTGGCTTAGTAGGATATTTATTGAAATATTACAGTATTTTTCAAACAAATGGTCAAAAAAAAACCTCTTTAATGCTAATCTGAGTCACTCAAATTATATTCATCTTCTTGTTCTCCACTATCATCGTTTTCAACTTCTGTATTTTCAGCACTGTTAAGATTATGCCCTCTTTGTATTTTTTTATCTTCCTTGGCTTTTAGAGAAAAATGAAAAGCAAGAAAGCCTCAGGAATGTTAGGAAGACTGTTTGGTTTTGAATTACATAGGTCTAATCAGCCATTTAATTTTCTAGCATCTACTAGAAGCAAGCTTGTGTTTTGCGGTCTCATTCTGTGATAATCATGATTACTATGATATCATCATCATCATAGTCCCACTTATATTCCATTTCACGAGGCACTTACTTATTTTCAACTTTTCTCCACTATCGTATTTGTTCCAATTTTCCGATTATACCTTTTATTTAAAACTAATGGATTCACGAACAACCGCAGACAGGGCTCTTTAGCCCTCATCAGTACGATATAGGTCTGTAATATAGGTCTGTATCAGGTCCAGACTTGGAGATGGAAGAATGAAAAGCAAACACGTGAGTGTCATCTTAGCAAAACCGACGACTGAAGTAGTTGAATTCTCTGTAGAACTTTGTTATTTCACAGGCATCAGAGAAGCAGACTTTGATGCGACAGATCCCAATGCATAACGTGCAGAAGAGGATGCTATGTTTAAATCTTTTTGTTATGTTAAAAGAATTCATCACTATTTATGAACCAAACTTGCCTGAATTTAACGGTTCAGCAACTGTACTTAGCTTCTTTGCATCTGCCAGAATTATTTTGGTTCTTGAATTCATTTTAGTTAGCTTTGAAAACTGCTCTTATCAAACAGCTAATACATGAAACGTTTTGGCTATTAATTACCGTAACCTCAAACTATGCCGAGAAAATCATCGTAAGTCAGACAGTAGGTCTAATAGTAAGTTAGGCTTTCCGTGATTTGTTTGCATCGAAGACTAAAGTAACTCAATTTGATGTAGCTTTCGCGGAAGCAAGCGCCACTATTATACTTACTATATAACGTAGAAGATTTCCAGGTTGCCTATAGTGGCATGACTTAGATACCATATTCTTCCACCAAAGAGAACCCGATAAACTATATCGATACCATATAGTAACTCAAAAGCAAGGATTCGTTGCAGTGGTCGATTTGTAGTTGGCATGTATATATATTCACCCAAATTCATTTTTCCAGACAATATCTACCGCGCCCGCCACCTAATCCTCGGCCTGACGGACCAACCAGTACACGCTGGCATCCCCGCCAGTTACCACCTACCGGCAACGGCCACCTCCACTGCAAACTCCCCCTTCCAAGACACTCCCGCTTCTGCCAGCCTAGCTCCGCCCTCTGTGAGCCCGATGCTGTCGCCGGGCGGAGTATGGCCGCTTCCTGCCACGCCTAATCACGTGACCACGCCTACGCCTCCTACCAACACGTTCGTCGGCTTTGGCGTTCACCAACCGCATTTCCTGTACGACCATGTGGGCGGAACTACATCCAGGCCACAGAGTGCCGGGGCGGGACAGTATTCTATGGGCAGTAGCGGGTAAGATTTTTTCCATACAGACATGAAAATGATTGTACGCTGAAAAGTTGACTATATTTCGCAATGTGATCTCGGTATTTTTTTTCATGACAGTTTCCACTCACTGAACCAAACATCAAAGTCGTTGGATCACAGCAAAGATTCTACAATATCAAGCAACAGCTCTGGTTCTGTCACTAGTCCAGGGTATGCTAATCGACCAGAAAACGACGATAATGGTAAGTGTTTTCAAGATTTCTTGCTCTCATTTCGTGTTGTCCCGTTTCTGCAGACTAGTACAAAATTTGAAGATGCATGGTGTATCGTACTACAATGATTTATACTGTTTGTTGTGTCTTGCGAAATTCGCTCACATGACAATGACCGTATTAGCAGTGGCATACAAATTTGTTTTGCTATTGTCTTTCAATATGGTGTTCAAAACATTCAACATTTTGTTTGTGAAGTTGCGTGGTTTTCAAGTTAAGTAATTGTTACAATGACACATGATATTGGAAAAACAATTTGGCATATGCAGAATTACAGATAATTTCTTGACACAACAAGATTTCCAAAAACAAAACAATCTTATAATAATAATAACAATAAAACGTCTTTATTGATTAAAGTACAATGTAGCAGGCGAAGTTTAGCTGAAGAGCTACTCTACCACTTAAGCCTATTATTTTTACAGCGGTGAACCAATGTAAATCCATGTATTTAGCACATATATTTATATTCATCACGTTGTTTTTAGAGCAGTACTCTTTCAATTGATCGTACACTATATTTTCTAATATTTTCGACAAAAATGGAAGAAAAGTAATTGGGCGCAGATCAGGATAAGCTAAAGAGATACCAGTTTTTTCCAAGGGAACAATCACTGCCTGCTTCCATGCACAGGGAAAAATAGTGAACTTGCAATCAAGAATGGAGGAAATGCGTTAAATATTTTCCAATCACAGGAAAACATAATTTTACCATATTGGGCGTAATACCATCATGTCCACAGGCATTAGATTTTATTTTAAGTAACAGCAAACGTATATCTTCCTTAGTGATTAGGACCAGATCAAATTTGAGCTATTCATTAAGTATGTTGTTACTATAGAATTCTATATCACTAGCACAGTCTTGAGTATTGTCTTGAAAAACAGATAATATCTATATAATATTTCCGTTGTTTGCGTAAGCTAGGATGTACATAGTTACACTGCTTATTCTGGATGTTCAAATTTTGGAGACCTTTATACAGAGTGGTCGATATGTAACTGACTGGTTTGTATCTTGAATATTGTGAAATAAAATATTTCAATTTTTTTCATCTTAATCTTTTATTGAAACTTAGAAATTATGTATGCAAAATAATGTCAGACTAATGTCCGCCTCTAGAAATCACGCAAACCTAATCCCTCTTGATTACATTTTCCAGCACTTTTTGGTAGGTTTTGGGAGGAATATTTTCAATCGCTTCCGTAATATTGTTCTTCAGCTGCTTTACAGTATTTGGTTTGTTGGTATAAACCCTATTTTTCAAAAATCCCCATAAAAAAGTCAGGGGCACTTAAATCCGGTGACCTTGGTGGCCAGTTGACAGTTGGCATCACCAAATCGAAAAATTAAATGCCCCAGAAATATTGTTCGCAAAAGATTCATTGTTTCCCTGGCTGTGCACTCCCCAGCGACAGTAAAAGAATTACCTGCAGCGTCTTCAAAGAAGTAAGGTCCAATGACACCTTCATACCAAACACCGCATCAAACTGTGGCTCGACGAGGATGCAGTGGTCGTTGATGGATGACACGAGGGTTCTCTAATGCCCAGATTCGACAATTCTGCTTAGTAACAAATCGGCTCATATTGAAGTGGGCTTCATCACTCATTATCAGTTGTCGGTATGAGACCGTTATTTTGGGTATTAAGCTGCGATATAGCATGACAGTATTGTAGGCGACTTTCATGATCACTAGGCTGTAGTTCTTGGGTTAACTGAATTTTGTATGGTCGCAAATGCAAGTCTTTTTTTAAAATAGTGCATGATGACGTGCGACGAATACCCAGTTCTTGAGAACAATGTCTGGTATACCTCTCACTACACTTTCACGAACTCTCTCGATATTTTTCGGAGCACGAACAGTTCGAACCCGGCCCGACCTTGGCAAGTCTTTAACTTCACCTGTTTGTTCAAATTTCCGCACTAACTGAAGAATGGTGTTGACACACACATTATTTCGACTGAAATCTTGTCGTAGCTTCCAAATCGTTGCAACAATCGACTTTTTTTTATACTCCAACTACCACGAAGGCCTAAGGCCTAAGCACCCATTGGGTACCGTGGGGCTATAGGGGGATACATGGGAAAGGGGGGGGGACGCCACACGGACTCTGGCGAGGGAACACGTGTGCCTGCAACATGCACACATTCTGGCTGCGCCTACGAGAACCACCGGGTGGTACCTCCGCGTTCGACAGTCAGAGACCATCTACCACCTACGGACAATCACAACATCCATAGCTAAGAGAAAAATTTCTCCTGGGACGGGACTCGAACCCGCACAGCGCACGGCGACTGATCAGGAGACCGAAGAGTCTACTACTGCGGCCACTGCTGCTGCCTATTTATTTCAGTAAAAGTTTTAACAATTGTGACAGGCTAGGTTTAAGTGAGTGGTGGAGTTGCGGAAAAATAGGTGGTAGCGGCAACAGTGCGCGGTCGACGTTGACCATGGGACAAGAAGGTGGAAGAGGGGGGGGGGGGACTGACAAACGAGTTCCAACAGGAAGCGGCCAGCGGTCGCGCGCGCCAGAAGGCGGCTATATATTTTTATGTTTCATTAATCCTATATATTGGAATTAAGATTCCCATATTTTCAATATGTTTGTATAGTTAGTGGTTCAGTGAATACAGTGTCTCACAACTAAATCGTGGTATTATTGTCTCAGCCGTTACCTTACCCTTGATTATAAAGAGTCTCCCCAGGAACACCTGAGGAATGTTACACAATGCGAACGCGTTGTGGGATTGTGTAGCGCTAGATCAGAGTTCCCCAAACTTTTTTGTGTCGTAGACCCCTTGCCATGTTTTTCCGTGTTGGGTAGACCCCCTACTTACCTGATATTGATTTCCTGTAAATTTCTAACTGTAGTGAAGTTTAGTGTTAAAAACTTAAAGTAAAAACACATGTTAATTTATACATTTATTAATTGAATTTAAATTAAAACTACTCAAAATAAAATTTTGTATCTGTTATGTAAAATATACGTAACATTAAATAAACAGGTGTCTGACCAATAAGTGCCCGCATTGGGAATAAGTGCCCGCATTGAAAACAAAAATAACAGGGATAAAATAAAAAAAAAGTGAAAACTAATAAAAAAAAAGTTTTTTACTTAAAATAGTACAATAAGCGAGTTCGTTTATTAATTATAACATAAACGTATGTACAATAATTTCACTGTTAGTTTGATTAAATTCCACTTCTTATACGTTTAAGTTATCTAAAAATAGGCAAAAATTAACGAATTTTAGTGTGTACCTATCCTTGAATTTTCAGAATAATTAAAACAAAATATTTTCTTTAAAAAAATCAATGCGGGCACTTATTCCCAATGCGGGCATTTATTGGTCAGACACCAATAAACATAACATAAATATATAAGTAAAATAACATAAGCAATAAGTCAATATTTTTAGTGAGAAGGATGAACCTAATGCTTTAATAATAAATTATCAACATTTGGCGTCAATTTTGTAAGGGTTAATCTTAAATCTCCTCTGCTAATGATGTCCAGTCTGTTTCTTTTTTTCGTTAGGAGATTGGTAACAGCGCTGAACCCCCTTTCCACTAGGTATGACGATGGAAAGGAAATTAAAAATTTCCTCGCTATATTCCATAATACGGGATAAGTAACGGGTATGTTGTTTTGCAGCCAGAATTGCTGATATCCGTTTTTAAACTGAACCTTGAGTTCTTCGCTTGTACTTAGTTCAGTCAGTTCCTCTTGTATTATGACATTCGTTTCTTCTATGTCACCATATGGATTAATTATCCACGGTGGTATTACCATAGTCAAAATATCCTCAAACCTAGATTCAAAATCTGAATATAGGGCATTTAAATGTTGAACGTAAGTTGAAACGTCGTCTTCCTGGCAGCTTGTCTGTGACAAATTGGGGAACTGAGAAAATTCGCCCCGTCCAATATTTTACTTCATTAGTTTAACTCTGATAAGATGGACTTTGTTTTAATCAAATTTAAACTGTCGCCTTGTAATTGCAAATTAACCATATTAAATTTTGTAAACAAATCTGTTAAAGAGGTCTGTTTTCCTCTTCATTAAATTTTCTTTTAAAATTTTATCTTTAGTATCCAGAAATTCTAAAATAGTCTCAAAAAGTGCAAAAAATCTTGTCAAACATAAGCCTTTCGACAGCCAGCGTACTTCAGTGTGAAGGAGTAATTGATGAAAGTGTTCGTCATTTTCTTCACACAACTGCGCAAATAACCGCGTATTCACCGCGTTGCTTCGGATTCGGTTTACTGCATCAATGACTAAATGAAGTAGGTAATTCATGCAATCTAACACTCAAACTTTTAGCAACTAAATGTTCTCGATGGATGACGCAATGTATTGCTAACACCCCTGACACATTTTGTTTTAAATAGCTTATAAATCCACGATAACGTCCAACCATGGCAGGTGATCCATCTGTAGCTACTGATATTATATTTGATAAAGGAATTGCTTTTTCAATGAAGTAATCCTTCAAAACACGAAATATTGATTCACCTTTAATGTCGGTTATCAAAGTTCTTGCTGCATTATCAGGTAAAGTTGACTCGTCCAGTTGTATAGAGAAATGGGTCGTTTGCAAATAATTACATAAGAAGCTTTCAGTATCAGAACTCATTTCGTCAATACGTCTTTCAACAGTATTGTAGTTTAAGGGAATTCTTTTAATGATATCAGATGCAGGTTTGTGTAAAACAGTTTTTAAAACCTCTTCAGCGGCTGGCAAAATTAACTTCTCTCCGATAGTATGCGGTTTTCCGGATTTTGCTATAAGTAACGAGATATTGTGAGACGCCCGCAAACCATCATCATTTCTTTGTGACGTCGAAGCGAACATTCTGTCCAGTGTAGGTCTCTTCTGAAATTTATCTTTGAGTGTTTGAAAGTATTTCAAATCTTTCTCTGTTTTATCAGGGTGGCATCTTCTCAGATGATCTTGCAGTTTAGATGGTTTCATAGCGTCATTGCCCAAAACTTTGTTGCATAAAAGGCACATAGGCGATTGTTTGTCCGGCAATGATGGAATGAAGCCAAACTTCAAATAATCAACACTGTACTGTCTACATTTCTTTTTAGATTCGGACATGGCATCAGTCATCTGTGGGCAAAATTAAATTATTTAAATAAGACAGAAAATCCAGCAGCTGTATATTAAAAATATTTTTTGATTTTTCCGAAAACATTCCATAATTCGAACATCTTCTTGCAACAATTACCTCGAATTAAGGAAATTGCACTGTAATTATATTACCGATTGCTAAAACTTTCAAAAAGAAACTATTGAGGAGTACTCGAGTAATTTTGCATGATTGAATATTTAACTACTAATAACTAAAGTCATGATTGGCGTAATTTATCTATCTTTGCTAACTACGAGTACAAAACTAAAATTTAATAAAAAATAATGTATCTACGTATACTTACTTTTCTCCAGCACTCTCAAACAAAATAACACTGACTCACTATAATTTGTGTGATATACTATCTGTTTATATTTTTTAAGATATTTTCTTAGCACTTTCCTTTTCAAGATTCAGGAAAAGAATAAACGTATTTGTCCCACATTCGTATTTATAGAGTGACGAATTGAACAAGTCAGTGCAAGATAGCGAAGCTCTGAGACTGCGACTCTCAGGTTTTTAGAAGTTCAAAATGTATTGCGACCACAAAGCGAATACCAACATCCTACAACTTACACAATTTTATAAACATATACAATAAATTTTTTACTTCATAGGTACTTTTATAAATAATGTATATGTTTTGATATTATAAGATAGTATGATGTAAGTAAATAGGTACTATCAGTGTATGTGTTGAGATCTGCTATCGTGGACCCCCATATTCATTTCATGGACCCCCAAATTTTTTTCCGCTGACGTAGACCCCTTGCAGGTTGTCATAGACCCCTAGGGTCGATATAGACCACTTTGGGAATCAACGCGCTAGATGATGAATTGGACACATGTGCTTTAAACAACTTCTACGGCGCCCCTTACTGAAATGCGTGTATCAAAAATGGCGCGCAACAAATAGGTCAGTTATATATTGGCTACCCTGTATAAAGAAGACGAATCGTTAGTTTCGTGTAAATGCTGAATATATACAGCCTTTTCTCTTCGCACAGATTCTCTCGTGTTTTGATTTGTACGATTTTGTTTGTGTTTTCCTTTGTTTGAAAATAGCTCATAAGTTTGACTTTAACCACGAAGACCATGCATTTTTATTATACAAAGTAGACGTGCGTTTATGCAGGTAAATATTTGAAAGTTTATTGATAATTTGTTTTTATGCATTTTAAGAGTGGGAATCCGCATTGCCCGTCTTCTCTGCTGGATACCACGGCCCAACGGTGGATAAACGACAGGATAAAGTAGCTTTTGGTGCTTCTGATTATGAAATCAAGCGTATTGCAGGTCTAAGAGCAATGCAGGCCAAACCATCTCCCAATTCATACAGGGTACCTACCAACGCCTGGTGTGGATATGGAGTCAGTTATACCAGCCCTATATCTGTTACCGATAGGCGTAACAGTAAGGTCTGTATTTTTCTATTTTGAAAACTCATATTTCTTGTAAACAAGCTCTCAGTGACAATAAGTTGATATTCTGGACGTCTTATGTCTAAAATTCTCCTAAAGGGCTTTTTATTTTAAATTGTGGATGTTAATATCGTTAAAATGGATCTTTCTGAATATCGTTTTTAACATAATTTTTAATTTTGTCAATTATTTTAATATGTTACAACCCAGTTTCAAATTTAAATTCATTATTGCATATTTTATTAATTTATCTTTGGATGACATATTTTTGTTTTTTTCTTTCTTGAACCTTGTGTGTGTATTTTGGCAGAATAAAATAATACTACTATTAAGGGCGAGTCTGAATTAAAGTGGAAGATAACACGATTTATGTTTGAAATACCCATGCATGGGTGGACTCCCGCAGGATGTTTTGGGAGGGGGGCGATCCCCAGCAAGAGGCAACTTGACTTTTACTAACCAATCAAATCAGTGAAAGGTTTACGCACGTACAGTATATTCAGATAAGAGATAGACCGGATGTAAACAAAAGGTTCGGGTGATTTTCACGCTAACGCCGCCGTCTCGACGTAAAACAGGAGCCCTCATTGGTCAATTCGCAATTAAATGCCTATGCCGAGCGGCAGAGCAGTCGTATCAAGGCAGAGTCACATTCAGGTTCAGACGTGTTACGTATGTCGTGTGCATCATTGCAATTTGATATTTCTTTGAACGTTTTCGTTTGTTATCTTATTAAGTTGTTGAGTTTGTTGTTGTTATTGTTATACCTTGTTATTGATTGTTATTGTTATCAACTGCTTGCGCAAAATGCCCAGTAGTACAGATACTGCCGATGAAGTTGTAAACTCCTATAGTCCACCTAGGAAACGCTCTAAAAAAAGACACCTGAGTGCAGAAATGAAAGAGGTCATTTTGAATATATATAAGATCGAGCGCGAGGAGAACGAGGCATCAACCATCAAAGAAATTGTTGTGAAGGTTTCTCACAAAGTTGGGGTGTGTCGCGCATCAGTGTTTAATGTGTTAAGACAATACAAAAAAAATCACACCTTTTCTGAGCCAATGACCAGTAAACATCGCAAAAGTATTGTTAAATCATTGGATGAAGCTGATAAGCATGCGATTAGGAGGAAAGTGCATGAATTCTTCTTTAGGAATGAAATACCTACTATAGATAAAGTACTGCAGGAGGTAAATGGAGATACAACGTTGCCAAATTTCAAACGATCAACTTTCCATGCGTTACTGAAGCATTTAAATTTCAAATGGAAAAAACGGGGTCGTAATAGTTTACTACTGGATAGAGAAGAAATTGTGCTATGGAGGAGGGATTATTTAACAAAAATTGGGAAATATAGAAATCAAAACAGAAAGATTTATTACCTTGATGAAACGTGGGTAAACGCAGGACACACTACAAGTAAAGTATGGGTTGATGATTCTGTAACTTCATCCAGGAGGGCCTTTCTAGATGGACTGTCCACCGGATTAAAAAATCCAGCAGGTAAATACGAGTAATAGACAACAATCGGATGTTTTTCAAACGTTGGGAACAAGGTTCTAAACATTAATTCCAGGGGGCAGATAAAACATATTACAAGTAACAAAACTTTTATAACTTTCGATAAAATGCGTGGATGTTTTATTGTCATTTGCATTTGTTAGAACTTTTTTAAGCCATGTTTTTATGTGTTTTCGATATTTCAATAATTTTTTAAAATAATCTTAAAATATGTCGAATATTATAAACTTAAAAAAAGTTACTAAGTTTTATATTGTGTACCGTTCCTAATATTTCTAATCATTTTAATTCATACTTTAAGCTTTATAAAGTTATAATTTGTTAATATTAATATTTGCGCGTATTTCAGGTTCCTGATCATTCATTTTTTAAAGGTTTATAACTTTAAATTAAATTGTGAAGCGCTGAGTACTCATACGACGTTCAATATTCTTTCTTTCAATATGTCTCAATGTTTTTTCGCTGAATGTGATGAAAACATTTGAAAAAGGTTCGCTTATTGAAATAAATCTACACCAGTTAGTACTTCGATTTCCAGGTAAAGGGAAAAGGCTCATTATCTGCCATATTGGCAGTGAGGATGGATTTGTTGTTGACGGTCTGTGGTGCTTTTAGTCTAAGAAAACTGGAGATTACCACGAGGAAATGAATGGCGAATCGTTTGAACAGTGGTTTTCAAAAATTTTACCGAACTTAAAGGAAAACGCAGTCATTGTGTTGGATAATGCGCCTTATCATTCTCGAAGAATGGAGAAGGTCCCAACAACGGCTTCAAGGAAAGTTGATGTTCAAAATTGGCTCCGCTCGAAAAATATCAACTTTGAAGAAGCAATGCTGAAAGTACAATTATTAAGAATTGTCAAGGATCACAAGGCGGAATATCAAAAATACGCCATTGACGAAATGGCAGCAAGTCAAAATAAAACTGTGCTCCGTTTACCTCCATACCATTGCGAGCTCAATCCCATTGAGCTCATATGGGCAGAGGTTAAAAATTATATAGCTAAGCACAATACAACTTTTAAATTTTGTGACCTCAAAGGACTTTTCAAAGAAGCACGTGAAAGACAAAGTTGAAAAGAGAATGTGGGAACTGGAGAATATTTTAGAGGAACAAGTCGAGCCATTCATTATTGATGTTGGTGCTTCAGGCAGTAGCGATGATGAAAGCTCATCAAGCTCATCTTTCCAATAAAAGATGTCGTTCATCAAATTCGGTAAGTTATAAGTAATTATAAAGCTACTGTATTTTTTAATTAATTATTGACATTTTTGAACCCATTTTGGCAAAACCTATTCAAGAATCTACTTTCTGACAATGTTCAACCATGCACATTTTTTTACGTTTTGAACGTTTTAATTTGGTTACATATTTACCTAGAAATCAAAAAATATACTAATCAATATTCTAAAAGCAATTTTAAGAGATATACGATTATTTTTAATTTAGGCTAATTTAAACGCCATTTTGAGATTATATTCGACTGTATTTCACCAAACATCAGGCGGCATCCGAAGCTGGAAATCGAAGCGAAAATTTTGAAACCCTTATGTATATTTACATCATTATATATTTCTTACCCCACCCCCACATGATCCTATATCCATCACACATCGAATTGTGCTAATTTACTACAAAGTTACGCAAAGCAGCATCTACTATCTAAAATATGTACTGCGTGACTCTTAATACGTCCCTGTCGAATGTTACAGCGTTCGATGATCACGTGGTCTTGTTTATGTCCGGTCTATCTCTTATCTGAATATACTGTATGTGGTTCCATCCTTAACCATCTCTAAGAAAAAATCATCCGGAAGGTTGCCACATAGCGGGTTTTGTCAACATTTTATGGTATGCTTTTCTCAGGATGACGACGTATGGAAGATGTCAAGCGGCAACGGTTCGAGACAGAGTGACAGCTACGCTTCTCCCTCTACATCAGCGGCAATGAACATGAGCAACGCATTGGACCACACTCCCAACCACCACGTGCTGAGCAACTTATCAACCTCTGACTGGCGCGACCTGACCTCGTTACTGACCGCGCTGGGTCTCACAAGGTACTGCATTGAGCATTTCCGGCAGCGATACTTTTTTACCGATATTTCGTAGTACAATTGATTAACGCATTCTACCTGAAGATAGGCATCCGAAAATGGATCTGAGTTATATCTGCTAATGTCTCAAATAGAGCACTAGACTAACTAACCCCATTCGTAGTCCATTTACGCCCAGTCAAAACACAACATGCCCAAAAGCGAGATTGTACAGGTACGTATTTTCCTCAATGGTCTTGGAATAATCTGACAAAATAAATGATTATTTTTATAGAAAGAAGTGCACATACTTTTCACAATTCTGTATTCGCTGGAGGTACTTGAATCATCGTCCGAATGGTTAATATTAAATATACAGGTTCAATTTGAATATCGATCAAATCCCACATCTTTCTTTCGATTCTCTTAAACGTGACGGATGCAATATTTCCAATGGTTTGCCTGCTGACAGCTTCAATAAACAAATTTTTCACGTCAGAAAATTTGAATTTTCTGTTGTTTGAAGCCACATGGTTTTTTATATTTGCCCAAATTATTTCAATGGGATTTAATTCGCAGTGCCTTATTTTGGTTTTTAGCCATTTCGTCAATAACATTAAGATTATACGTATTTATATTTGTGCTGCCTGACTAGATGGATAAGTTCTGCTTTGACCATATTTTCATTGAAACTAATGTCTTTTGATAGGTGCCGTTGTTGAACTTCTGCCTTTCTTGTGGACATTATGGGAATTTTTTCTTCAATGACGGCATTGACGTCAAGTTTTAGGGGCGTTTCTTCAAACCATCGTTCAAATGAACTCCCGTCCATTTCTTCATGGTAATCGGTCGTTTTCATTGACCCAAATGCCCACAGGGCAGGGGCACAAAGCCATCTTCACTGCCAATGTGACTGATAACAAATCGTTTTCCTTTACCTGGAAATAATTATTTCATATAATATTCAAGAAAGCTAATAATAATGCAAGCAGAGTATCTAACCAGGTGTTGGTTCCAAATCTACCAGATATAGCTAAGTTTAGTGAAGCTGTTTTGGGCGTGGGTTCTCAGATACAGTCACGGATTCTTCAGGCCAGTGGTTAGTCCTCCATGTAAAAAGGCTTGTCTTGCTGATTTAATTGTAGGGTCAGCCCATACTTTAGGTTTTGTATATCCTGCATTCATCCGGGTTCCATCCAAGTAATAAATCTTTCTGTACTGGTCGCGTATTTCTTTATTGACTTTAAATAATTTCTTCTCCATAAAATAATCTCTGGGCTGTCCATCAAAATATCATTTCTGCCCCGTTTTCTATACTCTGAATGAAGTTCTTTGAGTAAACTATAGAATGTGATCCTTTTGAAAGTAGGTAAGTCTTCATCACTATTAACCTCCTGTAATACTTTGTCTATGGCGGGAAGATGTGTTGACGGAATATTACTCATAAACAAATACGTTTTGGGAAAATCTATTTACGACATGTTATACATGACATTTGAGGGCACATTTTTAAAATATTGGCAATTATACAGGGTGTCCCAATTTTGACCTACATATCAAAGTTATGATTTTTTAAATGGAATGCCTCAACTTTTATTGCATATTTGGATAAATCAATTCAAAAGAAGAAGATTGATATGACATACTATGGGGCTTTGGTAATTAGGTACTGGGATGTGAGGTGCTTTGTCCAGAAAAACCGTCCACTTCTGCAACCCCTCAATCCGCCATTTTGAAATTTGGAGTGCTGAATTTTGTATCAAAAAAAAAATTACACACCTCAGCTTTTATCTTATTTGTTACTTTTTCGAATTTTCATTCTTGCTCATACAGGGTGGTTAAAAACGCAAATTGTACTTTTTCTCAAAAATTTCAAATGCATCACCCTCTATATTTGTGCAAGTTTGCATTCAATTTTTTATAAGCTTTTTTTGTATAAGGTTTGATTTAGATAAAATCACTAGATTTTGAATTATTAAGCTTTTAATAGAACAATACACCAAAATTAAGGAAAAAACTCACATCATCCATGGAAACAAAAGACAAACAGTGGGCTAGTTCCATATTACCACTAAGAGTATTGATTTGACGTAAAAACTAATAACAATCAGAACAGTATAAATCAGCTTCAAGCATAATAGAGAAAAACTACTACAACAACATAATAAACAAACAACTATCACTACTCAAGACCCAATCTACAAAACTGCACGAAAATATCTCCACCCTTTTGAATACACAACCCCAGTCTTTGGATAAATGGCCGTTGCACATCCCTCAGCATGTGTTTTCCCTTATGTTCAGAAAAGCATCCTTAATCCTTTCCTCCATATTTTCCGGGGTAGATGGTGGATATCTATAAACCTCTTTCTTGCTTAACGTAGCCCCATAGAAATAAGTCCATCGGTGTCATATCTGGTGATATAGGAGGCCAAGATATAGGCCCATCACGACCGATCCAACGATTGTTACTCCAGGTGTCCAAATAGTTACGCACACGATTATGATAATGCGCAGTTGCGCCGTCATGTTGAAAGTACATATGCATCCGAGTTTGCAGGTTGACATCCTCCAAAAGCAAAGGCAAATGCTCGATAAAAAAATTCAAGTATTCTGTACCTGTTAATTTGTTGTCGAAAAAGAAAGGCCCGATAACTTGTCTGCCAATAACTCCTCCCCAAACATTCAAGCTCCATTTCTTTTGAAAATCTATTTGCCAGTAAGAGTTTTCCGTCGCATAATAGTGCATGTTATGCCTGTTGACAATAGCTATGCTATTAAAACTTGCCTCATCGCTAAAAAGAACCTTATCCAGGAAAGTAGTGTCTTCACCCACTTTATTTAGCATTATTCTACTAAACTCCATTCGAGCTGCGAAATCCTGAGGAGGAAGACCTTGATGCAAGCATAGGTGATATGGATTGTACTCATGCTTGTGAATAATCCTTTGGACAGAAGATCTGCATATATCAGTTTCTGCTCCAATTTGCCGTGCACTTGAATGGGGATTTTCCTGCAACTTTAATAGAACCTCCAACTGATTCGCCTCATTGGTGACACTTCGATTATTTATACATTTTTTACTATATTCCACTGCTCCACTTGATTCAAAACGTTCTAGTAGTGGATGTCGCATATTAGGGTACCGTTGCTTATAAATGCGAGATAGTTGGAAACATATTCACCATTTCTTCTTTAGAAAAATTCATTTTCAAACACGTTTTTATTATAATGCTCACAAAGCTAATTTTGACGGTTTGTAACTAATCAACAATTTATTTGTTTCCAAGGATGATGCGATATTTTAGGGAATTAAGCCGTTCCGTGCTAAAAACCGAAAAAATAGCCGTAAAAACCCTTATGTGTCTTAGTATATTTACAAGCAAAACAATAAATGACAGGGCAGTACTTGAAATTCTTCATCAAATGAATTTCAATTTCTTTTTTATGCTTTCGCAGCCGTTCAACCGCACATTAGTTTTGTTTTTTAAACGTAGTTCCTTCTGAAAAGTAAATTCACAACTTTCAGTACACTATGTATATCTTCAGATAGAATACGTAAATCAATGGCAGTACTTTTTTTTATACTCCAACTACCACGAAGGCCTAAGGCCTAAACACCCATTGGGTACCGTGGGGCTATAGGGGGATACAAGAGAAAGGGGGAACGCCACACGGACTCTGGCGAGGGAACACGTGTGCATGCAACATCACACATTCTGGCTCCGCCTACGAAATCCGCCGGGTGGTACCTCCACGTTCGATAGTCAGAGACCGTCTACCACCTACAGACAATCACAACATCCATAGCCAAGAGAAAAATT
This sequence comes from Acanthoscelides obtectus, assembly GCA_963669975.1. NCBI lineage: Eukaryota > Metazoa > Arthropoda > Insecta > Coleoptera > Chrysomelidae > Acanthoscelides > Acanthoscelides obtectus. The sequence continues at coordinate 92,698,262 of CAVLJG010000004.1, forward strand.
TCTCCTGGGACGGGACTCGAACCTGCACAGCGCACGGCGACTGATCAGGAGACCGAAGAGTCTATCTACTACTGCGGCCACCGCTGCTGCCTAACTGAAACGATAGCTTTACTTGTACGATCAAATGTTTGTGTCTCTAGGTACATCGCCATCTTCACGACGCACGAGATCGATTTGGGCACGTTCACCACATTGACGGATCAAGATTTGATCGATATCGGCATCAGCGCATTTGGGGCTCGCAGGAAGATATTGCTGGCGATATCTGGTGAGTTGAATTTTGCCAAAAATAGCCAACACGAGTTAGCCTACCATATACTCTATTCCGGCGCCCCAAAACATATGCTAGCCCCACCTAAGAGCACGAGACAGTAGCAGAATGTGAAAATAAGTTTAGGAATCTACTTTGAAAGGAGTATCTGATTCTGCCACTGTATGGCGCTAGGTCCTTCAATCCTTTCATGGCGCCTCCCTAATGACTGATTTATTTGCATATCTTCAGGCATTAACGTATTCCACCTGAAAAAGGGTTTGAAGAGCCTAGCGCCATCTATGAGAAAGTACCAGAACAAAACACTCTAATAACTCGTTGCAAAGTAATTTCTAAATTGTTTTTTGTCAAAAACAAACAGTTTCCTTGTTTTAATTATTTTTTTAATGATCTCACATGCCAGTCAAGAGTCTAACATAAAATGGCGACAAGTAGGTTTATCCTACACTTCCTACGCAATGCTCTGTCATCGATTCATTAAGGATTACAGTCGGCACAAGTATATTCCTCTTAGAAAACAGTTGGCTATGAACTTGTGTAATAAAGGAATGGATCATGTCATCCAAACAGGCTCATGCAATTAGTGGAGTGTCCACAGATTTCACAGCATTGCGATCTAGCCTACCGCGCTACCAGCAGTACCGGCTACTCAGCAATGTGACAACCCAGCACGGCGAGGCACATATATATACGAGCCCCTTCCCACTTCAGTTGGCCCACTTCAAGATTTGTACCAAAATATGCCTTTATAAACTAAAAATGACGAAACTATTTACTTCTAAAACAATTTATTTTCTCAAAAACATTTTAGATACACTCTAGTCGTAAAAAATACATATTTGAAATCACTTAGGCCCGTATCGTCAGCCGTCCCTACAATTGTAGGGCGCGTTTATGGCCTCCTTGATTGTCATACTCTTTTCTCTCCTTCAAAAATTTCTAGATTACACTTGTCCCTCCTATTGTAAAGAAATGTTTTCTTTTTAAATTGTAGGAAATTTCAGGCTAATAAAACATGATATAACTCAAAAGCAAGCACAATTTGATGCAAATAGATGTTTGTGACATAACCTCAAAATAGAGCGCTGACACGGAGAAGTAGAAAACTATGACAATCAAGGAGGCCATAAAGGCGCCCTACAATTGTAGGGACGACTGACGATACGGGCCTTAGACCTATAACTAATAGAACATCTGAACAAATAAACAATGTGCGAATAAATGCGCGAAGTTAACAAACCAACAATTGAACGATTACCATTTGGTAACATCACCTTTATTTTTTATTACGGCTGAAATTCTTTGGGGCATAGTGTTAACCAAGTTTTGGCAAAAATTTGGTGTAAAACAATCCCATATTTCTTGAAGCTTTTGTCTCAGTTCGGTGATTGAACGAGCAGGATGTTGTCGTAGAACCTTTTTCATCTCGTGCCACAAGGTTTCAATAGGTGACAGATCTGGACTGCTGGAAACCCATTTCAAAAGTGGTACATTATTTTCTTCCATCCATTTTATAGCCTTTTTTGAGGTATGGCACGCTGCACCATCTTGCTGAAACACAAAATCTTGGCCGAATGTCAAACATCCTTCCAACACTGGTAAAAGCGATTCTTCTAAAATTGCCAAATATTTGATTGTATCCACATTTCCATCAATAAAATGAAGTTTTCCTACTCCTTTTGATGACATACTGCCCCAGGCCATAATGAATGCTGGAAATTTCATTTTTCTCTTCAGACAGACAACATGGAATGCATAATTTTTTTGCGAATAACTCTACTGCTACTGTCACCAACACAAACTTCGAATCGGGCCTCATCACTCCATTGTATTGCACACCATTGTTGAGGTGTCCATTGTCTATGTTCTTTAGCCCATCTAAGCCGATTTTTCTTTTGCAGTGGAGTTAATAGTGGCTTTTCTTTGGCCTATAAACAAGTTGTGCAACTTTAGGGTTTTTACTTCACTTTTTTTTATAAGAAGTGGGCTTCTCTATGAGTTGTGGACCTCGAAATTCTCCTTCCAACAGCGTCACTACACAGAGCACTTAATTGTAAATAATTGGCACGCCTGTTTTTCACGATTATTCTTCTTAATGCTCTTCGGTCGGCATTTGTGATATTACTTTTTTCCACATATCGTGGCTTAATATTAACTGAACCAGTTACGTTATATCTTCTAACAATATTTCTCACACTGTACCGTGATAAGTCTAACAAAGTTGCAATTTCTGAGTTTGATTTCCCAGAATTAAAAAATGTAATTATCAGTAACCGAATTTTCTCACTAATAACCTTCCTCTACCCATTTTGAAAACCTTGACTACGCAAAACTATTTTAAACGTATTCTGACAGCCGTCATTAATAAAAACAATTGTCATATCTTTTATTTTTCACAGCCACCTAGGCGTTATAGACTTATTTTGCATTGAAATGAAAATAGGTTGATATGCTACAATTGCAACATGTGTTATTTTTATACTCCAAATTTGATTAGGGAGTGATAAAGTTGGTGTTTTCTGCTATATATTATCAAAATATTCATTGTTAATAATTTAAACCTATAACACCCTGCTACATTTTTATTATTTGTGTTTGATAAGAAAAAAACTAAGATTTCAATAGTTGGGCCAACTGAAGTGGGAAGGGGCTCGTATATTTTTCCGAAATTTTTAGCAATTGTAATATTTCTATGCCAGTGGCATGTTGGAAGTAAAATGTCATTTTGGGTACTCAGCTAATGCTTTTCTGATTTCGGCATTCATTTTAGGAAAAAACATACTGATCACATTTTTTTTATCTGTTTGGTAGTGTACAATTTGTATGGATATCTTGCCAATGTAAGAGTACATTTTCAAGTTGAATCAATAAATAATTTATTTTTTTCCAGAAATGAACAAGAGGACTACTCCTTTTGCTGCTGCCCCAGGTGCTGAAAGGTCTCCATCTAATTCAAGCTACTGATAATTATTATATTATTAGGTAAATCAATTTTTGTGTGTTCCATATTTTTGTCAAAATAATATGGTATGTCTTTGAACTTATCTATGTTGAGTGATAGATTATTATTTATTCATATTTCTGTCGAGTTTTCAAGCTAGTTCTGTACTTCAATTGTAATGGTATTTTTAAATATTTGTCAACGCTTATATGTTGTTTTTTCTGTTGTGATACTCGTTTTATATATACATATTTGATAATTGATTAACAAGCAAACAACAATCTCATTGGACACAGAATCAACTAGATTTTTTTTGAAAATAAATGTAAGGCATAAAGATGGAACTATATCTGTTATGTCTGCCTACATAAAATTCAAAAAAGTCTAAGGCAGCAATCTGAAGGCAGATTTGGAGAATATCAGAAAACTGTCATAGTGTCTATTTTAATGATTTCGATAAAATGTTGACAGCAAAATAAGTCATGTATTTTGTAACAAATGTAGTATCGGTAAGATACCATCAATTTTTCGAATTCTTGATTGTTAAAAGTTTTTTAGTTTGCCATGTTTAGCTCACTAGACATAACTGTTTGTTGACATTGGTGTTGATATTTGTATTTTTTATAATTTGTTATAAAACATATGTATGTTCAAACTTATTCTATATTTACTTGTAACTACTTTATGATATTCTTTTAACCTGCCTTTTAAGATTAATAGTCACTATTTTTAACCAAGTACCTGTTAGTTTTTTACCAACAAATGATTGTGATATTTTAACAACTTGTTACAAAAAAATACTTCTATACATCTTGTCATTTTCAGAATGTTTCTATCTTATATGTTTAATTATTTATGTATTTATATTTTAGGTATAGCTATTTTATATGGATTGATTTTTGTAAGCAAAAGTTTTAATTTATTTTTCACTTTACTGATTATTGATTGATTAAATATTTTAAATGATGAATTAAAACTTTTGTATTTTGCTATATTTATGTACTTATTATATAAACTATACTAGTTATTTGTATTATTTATATACTAGTATTAAGTATATTAATTATGTTATGAATATTACTGATATACTACATGTTTTTGATACTGATATTTATCTATTTTTGTACAATGAAAATGGGGTATGAGTTACTACTTAAAAATTTTTACTTGGCTCCATTTTTTCCTCAAAAAATAAAAAATTATTATCTACCAACTCCTTTTCATTTCTCCATGATGTGACCAAAAAATTCTTGCCTATTGCGCAGCTAGTAGAACTAGTTGTAGTAGTACCATATATGGAGAGTATACCAGATATTGACGAGATTAAATAATATTACTTAATTGGAAAAATAAGTAATTTTAATCAGTTCTTGGTATTAACAATCAAAAAGTAACTATTTCAGCAGCAGTAAAAAACATTAAATTACTTCTTCATCTTCAGAAGACTCGCCCTGAGTTGCTAAATGTTGTGTGATTTGACTTGCCATCACTTGGTCTGCTACCAAATCAGTAACTCTGAAACTGTGGTTAGTACAACCAATATATGGGCATTTGGCCCTGTTTCGCTGTTGCTTTATATAATCCACAATGCTATTATACTCGTAGACATGGTTGCATCTCTTATTCCTGTATGGATTTCGAATGACTTTTTTTGTCATTGGATCTACTGGAGGTGTGAACACATTAGAGCAAAGTAAAGAGTCTCCAAGTGATTCATACTGGGTTGGATCTAGTTTTTTGCTCTTTGTACGTACTTCGACAACATCAGTAACGCCTCCAATTACCTTTTCCCAAATTTCGTTATCTTGAAAATCTCGGTTTGAAGATTCTGGCAAATTGTTTAAGCAGTCTTCATAAAGTTTATTCACATCTATTGTCATGTAATCTGAAGAGTCAATTTTTTCTTGTACCATACTCAAAGCTTCTTGAGACCTCTTGTAATTATCGTTGATAGCACAATGGTCCTTCACAATATTTTTCATTTTTTCCAATTCAGCATTAGCTTCCTGCTCGTTTTCGTAATTTTGTAATACAACTTGCTTCCAGGTTTTCAAAGAGTAAACACATCTCTCCATGATTCTTTCATGTCTGTCCGCCAAAGACATCTTTTACTTTCAACTGACAGAAAATGAGAACGTGTAAAAATAAAGGCGTTCTCATAAATTATTTAAAAGTAAACAACAGCACACAAATTAAGTTTACTGTCAAGACAGACTGTCAAGCACGTCAAGAACATACACTAATAGAGCTGGACACAAATCGTTCACTGTCAGTGTAAAACAAAACATCAGTCTTCTGTCATCTGCTTATAGTATAATGATCGACTTTCCAGTAATTTTTTAGCTTCGAAATATTGTTTTTTTCTTTATTTATACCTCTACGTTGTAATCATTTCATACTAATTCAAGAATTCTACGGGCGCACAGTTGAAACTTTGGTTTTTTGTTGCCCATCCCGATCCGCAAGCAGCGGAAAAATTGACAAGTCAGTGTGCGCAATGCTGCCACGCTTAATTTATGATATAATTTTCATTACAAATTAAAGATGATTTTATGAAATCTGCAAAACAGGAGAGGTGTAAATAAAGCCCTATTAGATCAGTCTGTTGCTATTAAAAGATAACCGTTAATTTTAAATGTGGTTAAGGTAACGTTATTTTCTACACTACATACCTAATGTAGCTAAAGTAGGTATAGCTTTAAAACGAAATTTATCATGACCACACGATTATTGAGCAATTAACCTTTTTATCCCAGGTGCATGTCTTTATTTGGAATGTGGATAATAAAACTCATATAACAATAAAATTATTATTATTAAAATTGCTTGCAGCCTCAAATAATGTATCATATACATAACTATGGCAACATTGTGCGCGTAGCTCCATAAGTGCTCCATTGCCAAAGCGTAAGATGTTTCCCTGGCTTTACCACACTGAAAATTCCGTTTCTATCCACATTTTCTGTCGAATCTCACTGTAGCTGAAGGGCATATTTGCACCTTTCTACCATTGCATAGCCGTGGAGAGAAAATTTTTTGTATCTAAGGTTAGTAGAACCATAATCTCGATATTCTAGGTACAAAGGAACTACCGTACCGGCCAGTTCTCGATGTATGAAGTTCAACAGAACAAAAATGCGCAGCGGAATGGCAGACCTAACACGTGGTGGAATATCATGGAAGAAAGCTCTCAGAGGAGCAAGGTCCGTTAACATGCCGGTAGAAGAATGACAAGTCACTGAAATGACTTGCTTTTGTTGGATTTCTAGATACCCTATATATCGCAGCTTAAGATAGTCAAAAATTCGGTGATACAAATTGAAATCACAATTACAGTTCTTCGATTTCAAATCGTAAATTCCATCTTTTGAGTTTGTTCCACGTTTTGAACTTGTTTTTCGAATCACGCTTGCGTCTTTGTTTCTCTCACTTTACCAAAGCTGGTTTTAAGTTCTACATATTCAGTGAAACAAAGACTTACCACCGTTTTAAAATGCTTTCGATGTAGGTCAAGCAAAATCCACGGTGGTGTTTGTATTTATGTCAATAATAAGTTTAGTGCTAAGCCTTTGTGTGACAAAGTTTTAAACATTTCTGAGGAGTTACACTTTGAGGTTGCTGGTGTCACCTGTTTGGATGGCACACAAATTCTAACCATATATAGATCACCAAATGGAGACTTCAATATATTCTATAATAAGCTTCAAATACTACTTAGTACTTTAGACTATAAGCAAAATATAATCATATCTGGTGATTTTAATTTTAAATTTAACACTCACGACAAGCATGCCAATGTGATGTGTGATATTTGTGTTTCTTTTGGACTGTATCAGACTGTGAATGTGAATACTAGGCAGAATGCTTGTCTAGATAATATTTTCACCAATATAAACATGTCAAGCATAGTTGTAGAGGCCTTTGATACATGTTTTTCTGACCATTTAGGTATTGCATTTCATTTTAATTTGAAAACTCTAAAACCTGTTAGGAAGAGAATAAACTACAGGCCTGTCACTGATGAAGGTCTTTTCAAGTTATACAGTAAAATTGAAACAGTCGACTGGATCTTTTTGTCTGATATTAGTTTACCACTGACCACTAAACTCGAACGATTCATGAACATCTTAACAAATAATATCGCTGAGTGCTTACCAATCAAATCTAGGTTAGTATCAGAGGGTTGTCGCAACAAAATCAACTGGTTTGATCACGAATTGGCTCATATGAGAGAGACTTTGGAACTAATAACACAAATTAATAAATATAATCCCCAAGTAGTATCAAAGAAGGAGATTAATGTCTTCAAATCAAAGTACCGATCAGAAATCAGAATTAGGAAAAAAAATGCTCATGATAAATATATACGTAGAGCGTCAGATAAACAAGCAGCTATGTGGAACGTGATTAAATCCAATGGTGTGCAATCATCAAAAGCACATTCGTCTACTCTCAGCGCGAATGATTTAAACTCTTTCTTCGTCAGCATTGCTGATACCATTATCGCTGAAATTCCAGCCACCCAGTCGAACTTCAAAGATTTTATACAGACTAGTGATACACTACATTTCAACTTTCGAACTGTTTCATTCAATGATGTTCGAGACGCAATCAAAAGCTTAAAGAATTCTAAAAGTAAAGATCCATATGACATCGATGTTAAAATTATGAAGACCTTAAATAACTTGTTAGTATATCCTATAACAAAATTGATAAACATGTGTATAGAAAATAATGTCTTTCCTGCCTTATTAAAACTTGCAAAGATTGTGCCACTCTTCAAGAAAGGCTGTGAGAATGATCCATGTAATTTCAGACCCATCTCTATAATACCAATTATAGCAAAAATTTTCGAAATTCTTCTGAAGAATCAGATATGTGAATACTTCGAAGGTAACAATTTATTCTGTAACAACCAGTTTGGATACCGTACCAACAGATCAACGAAAGCAGCAATAAACAATTTTATCAGTTTCATCAACAAATGTCTGGAAGATAACATGTTTGCCCTCGCTAACTTCTATGATCTTACAAAAGCATTTGATTGTGTCCAACATCACATTTTGATTCAAAAGTTGTCGCTGTATGGTTTTAGTAATAATAGCCTGTCCTTAATTGCGTCTTATTTATCAGATAGAAGACAGTATGTTAGTTTTCAAAATTGTTTATCCAACAATGTGCATATTAAGCACGGAGTTCCCCAAGGAAGTGTCTTGGGACCGATTCTTTTTTTGATCTACATCAATGATCTGCCAAACTGTAGCATCAATCAGTATATATTATTTGCGGATGACACGACATCAATATCCTCCAATAGTAACTTTGATCATGTATTGCTCGATTCTCAGCAGCATTTTGACAACATTCAAAACTGGTTTAATGCCAACAGTTTGTCAATCAACATAGCGAAAACTCAATCTCTTCTACTCAGTACTCGTCCACATAGAAGTGATTTAGTAGAGCCCGTGAAATTTCTTGGAGTGATTATTGATGCAAGCTTAACTTGGGAATCACACATCACTTCTTTATCAAAGAAGTTATCTAAAATAACATATATGATACGTAGTTTAAATACCTACGTAACAAAATCGACTTTAATGACAGCCTATTATGCTTACTTCCAATCTAACTTGCAATACTGCATACTGATTTGGGGACATTCATGTCATGTATCGAAGGTGTTTGCTGTTCAGAGACGATGCTTGAGAATAATAGCAAACTTATATTTCAGACAGTGTTGCAAGACGACATTTATCGACCTAAAAATTTTAACTGTGCCATGCATATATATACTGGAATGTCTGATCCACGTTAAAAATAATTACGATGATTACAGAACTCCGAAAGAGATTCACAAATATAACACAAGGTTCAACAATGAATTAATACCAGAGTACACAAGACTTTCAAAAACTAGACACGGAAGTAATTATTTCGGTGTGAAATTTTTTAATGCGCTGCCCAAGTTTTGTCAAACACTCAACTCAACCATTTTTAAAGCAACTGTGAAAAGATATCTAGTGACGAAAGCTTTTTACAGCATAGATGAGTTTTTAAATAATGATTTTACCGACTTTGTTCCATAATTGTTGACTATTTATTACTTTGTTTTCGTTTGTGTTTTTTTTAATGTGTTATTTTTGTATTATATTTTATCGTTCTCCAGACGTGTGTAAGGACTTTTGAGTACAAACATGAAAAAATGATTAGTATTTCATAATTTTTTAACCATCTTATTTTATTGTTCCTCTAAATTTTAAAATAGTTTTATCAAGTTTTTTTTACCTTTTATTGCCACTTTGTGTTATACGTTTGTCTTATTTTCGTATTGTTTGTTACTTTTACTTACTCTTTTATGTTCTACTTTAAATGACCTGTACAAACACATTTTTGTGTAATAGTACCAATAAATAATTATAATTATTATTATTATAGGCATATTAAATATTTTTAGAACGGTCAAAAATTCAAAGAATCTCCATACTTTGTTTTCCACTATTTCCGAGCTTCTGGGGACCTTTTTTTGAAATCAAGAGAATATTCTACGGATAGAAATCGCGCGTGGGTCTTTAACAATGAAAGAAGACTCGCTCCTCTGGCCCTGTTAATTCTCAAGACAAGAAATGCAGAAGACTCGCCGTCGTCCATCAGTCTCATTTCTAAAGTCGAACAACTTTATGATGAAGCGTTTAACAAATTGAAGAACCTACAAGCATATTCTTTTCATTCATTCACAAAATTATTTCCAAATATGTTATAATAGACGTCAAATCCTGAAAGGTAATAGATCACTTACTACTGGTAATTCTACTCACTCGTTTTCAAGAATTGGACTCCCGGTCAGTTTAAAGCACAGCCAAAATATATTAGGGGCTTTAGAATGCTTACAGCTATTGGAAAATCTTTTGAGTAACTTATGCCAAAAGTATGCCGTATGCTACAAAGTGTGTTACTCAGTCTGAGTATCATGGGAAGAGTAAATGATACTCCGACTAATAAATGACTCTGCTTATGACCCCTCCATCTGTGCGTGATTTAGTAAAGAGGAGGATATTAGGGCGAGTTACAGCTCGAGTTTGCCTGTAGGCGGCTTGCAACGAGCTAGTGCTCTTTACGATGCTCCAGCTGTGTTTATTCGTGGTAACACGCACTGTAAGAGGTAGGTATGTGCATGAATTCTTTAAAGTGATTATTTCTAAAGGCTTCTGCAAATAGCATTCAAAGTTTAGAATTTGTACGAGAAATTTGAAAGCCGATGTAAGCCATAAATACGTGAGAAGTAGTCAGTCAATTTACTCAACATCATTTTTTGATTGTTATTCTATTTCTCTGGTTTAGTCGAGTTCTCAGTTTTCCGGATATATAATTGGTAAACGTGACAACGTCGCACGGTCGCATTTGGCAAGTCGGCTCTTGACTTTCTCGGTGTTATGTGGTGTGTGTCGTGAATTTTCTCGTTTTTATCCATGTTTTGTGTTGAAAATATCATTGTTTTGGTGTTTGTTGCAAATGTGGACTGACCGGCCATCGTAATATCTACAAATTGGTGATGTAAGTGCACTCACTATTTTCCTACTCCTACACTTTGCCCATTAGTGCAAACACTTGCGACACCGAAATCGATTATATTCTGACATTTTTGCCAAATCCAGCATAGGGAGATTTTGGTATTTTTACACCCCAAAGGTGCGAACAGTTTATTAGAATCTTTGGGAACGAAGAAAGATTTGTAGGGGCATTCACTGAATAAATAATTTCTAGCAAGTGAAAAATCTAACAAATTTGAGGTTAGAAAATGAGTGACAGCTACATACTTTGTTATTCATTTTATAATGGAATATTGTTTATCTGATTTGGTAGTGATTGCGTTACCTTTGTAAACACTAAACAACTATTGGTTATTACAATATCTAATAAATATTTTCACTTGTTTATAAGCTTCCCAACCTAAGCCCCGTAGACTGAAAAATAAGTATGCCTTGCTTTGGAGCATTTAATCATTTGTCCAGTTGCATAATCAAAGGTGTTGAGAGATTCTTTTTCAACAGATCTGTTGGTTCTTTAGAAAAAGTATGAAAATGCAGATATTAATGGTCATGATTTATAATACCTGCTAGAATTGCCCAACTGTGATCATAAAAAAATAGTATAATATGATTGGTGTTTCCTTGAAATGTAATTTGTTTTTTGTGACCTATTGAGTTGGGTAAATGGGAAACAATATAGTGATATAAATCTTGGAGGCAAATATTATTTTATTAACAATAAATATTACAGCTCTGGTCATTTTTTAATGCTAATGGAAAATATTCCAAAATTATATCTCAAAATTGAGTACTGGTTTGTGAAATTATGTTTTATACTTGGTTTTACACATGTCATTCAAGTTAATTTGAGTATTTAGACAATTTTGAGTAAACAAAGATACTCTAGTCTTGATTCCAGATTCCCTCTATAGCATCATATTGCCAAATAAGAACAAATATGCAACAAAATATTTTATTATTATTTGCTAGTGCTGTCTTGAGCTTTGGGGATTCTAGGTGTAAGAATTGATATAGATGTATGTCTGAAGGTAACACCTAAAACTTATCGTGTGGCTTTCATGCTGATAGGACTTCATACAAGTAGTTCTTTATTATTAGTTGCTCTTGCTCGATTACTTATGGTATGATAACTAGAATGCTCTGAGAGTACTTCTCCAAATTTTGCATATCCTGTTTTCTTAGACAGAATGGTTTTACATATACACTGAGAACCAAATTTGTCTGATTAGCTTGAGTTCAATGTGTAGGAGAAAAGGGTGTACAGATACATATGTTAGAAAGAGATAGAAGCCAGCTGGGTAGCGAAGCTCACTCCCGCGTTGTCTAGCAACGCTGACGGGGCAATCTGCCGCGTTGCCAATATGTTACACCAATTCCTTGAAGTATGCGTTAGTTTGTTCTCTACACCCAAATAATGGTTTTATTTTGAGCATACACATTTTTGAATTGTGAATCGTGTCGAATCTATTTAGGATCGATTTCGGATAGGTCCTAACCGCACTCCATTTTAGGTTGAACTGAGAGGTCAGGATCGCCGCAAATTCAGCAACATTGCATCATTGGTTTGCTGCGCAACACCGCGTCTCGTACATTCCTCGGCAAGGTTTCCACTTCCATGATCATAGATGAGCGATTTTGGTCAGTACTCATCTAGCGCTTATTGGAGAGTGTCGTCCTGCTTCGAAATTGCTTTCACCCGCGTACACGCGCAGTGTTAATTTGTATTGCAAAATGGTGTTTGTTACATTTTCCTACCATCGGTGGAAATAAAAGATAATTATAAAATAAATTGAAACACCTGAGTTGCATGGAAACTGAAATAAATAATTCTAATCAAATTGAAAACAAAATATTAAATTAAAAGTTTGAAGAGAAACAAACTGGATTGGTAATGTATGTTCAGTCGCTTTCTAGTCGCACCACACTGTCTCGTGGGAAGAAGTTACCACAGTACCACCTTGCGAGGACAGAAACCTGTATGCAATTTTTCGGATGAGCGCATCATTTGAACGCCCCGGATGGGGCATCAAGTAGCTTGAAGGAACAAACGATCAGTGGTGTGGGCAGGATTGAATTTGCCTCAACAGCCGATCCTGAAAGTTGCGTGACAGCTAGCGCTGTAGACTAATTTGATAGGTTGGCTCCACAGGATGGAGGAGATGCGAGCTAGAATCCCGCGGGCGCCCATTTTCTCTTTTTCTCAATTTGTTGTTTACTAAGTAAATATACTTGCTATTACGGATGCAGTCATCCGAAAAATCATATTATATAGCCTATTGTCCTTGCACAGTGGTACCGTGGTAAGTTCCCACGAGACGGCGTGGTGATACTAGAAACCGATTGGATAATATCTACCAATTCAGTTTGTTTCACTTGAATGCCGCCAGATGATCAAGCAGCTTGAATGAACAAACGAACAGTGGCGTGGTTTGGATGAATTTTCCGCTAACAGTCGACCCTGAAAGTTGGTTGACAACTGGCGATATAGACTATTTGGTTAGGTCGGCTCCACGGAAAGGAGAATATATTGGGTCGTATCCCGCCGACACCAATTTTTCCTTTCTCTTAAGTTGTTGTTCACTAAATAGTTTTCTAGAATTGGACTTTGAGAGATCAAAGGAATCTTAAACCTCGAATCTTTGTCTCTCGAACATTTCAATATGTATTTCTGATTAACGACAATAAACTGGTAAGTCATTAAGTACTGAGAATTTAACTACTCAAAAACTACCACAGTATCGTATCAGTAACGAATGAATGAATGAATCTTGAATTTTAGAGGCATCCCGGCCACCATAAGGAGCCAGTGCATAGGCCGCTTAAGCGGGCCCTTATGCACCTCTACAACACTTAAATCACAAGCCTCGCCCTTTTAGCGAAGTTGAGAATCGCCTTGAGTCCAAGCTCCTTTACGTCCTGAGGGTCCAAAGTAATGGACCCCAGTATAGTCTGCCTATAGTAGCTCAGAGCTTCACAGCGACACAAAACGTGCGCCGAGGTCTCTTCCTCTACTCCGCAGCGTTCGCACAAGGGATCCTCAGCCACCCCCATCACGTGCAGGTGCCGCCTTAACGTGTTATGGCCAGACAACAGTCCCACCAGCAACCTTAGGTTGGCTCTACCCAGAGATAGGCAGAAGCGTCCATCCTTAGCACTGGGCCCTTCAATGAGCTCTCGTGCCTGGCGGAGATGTCTAGAGATACTTCTCCATTTCTGAGAGTGTTGTCTTGCAACCCACGTCTCCATTTTCCTCCTAGCTTTATGCGCGGTTACTCCTAGAGCTGGCTCAGGACCAACGAGCTTGCTGGCTGATCCTGTTTTCGCCAGAGTGTCCGCCGTCTCATTGCCCCTTATCCCAGCGTGCCCCGGTACCCATATTAACGATACCGGATGCCTCGCTGCGAGGCAATCCAGAGCCTCCCTGCATTGCAATACAAGACTCGAAGTAATCTTACATGCACTTAGTGCTTTCATTGCAGCCTGGCTGTCGGATAAGATTGTTATTCTTCTCCTAGGCCCACCCTCCTCCAGAATGTGAGATACACAAGCCAGAATCGCAAAGATTTCCGCCTGGAAAATGGTGGTGTACTCACCGAGAGGCAGAGATAGCCTAGTTCTAGGTCCAGAGACCCCAGCACTTGAGCCCTCTTCGGTGACCGAGCCGTCCGTGTACCAGACCTGCCCGCTCACTTCGGAGAGTCCTCGGCTACCGGCGTCCCACTCCTCCCTCGTTGGGTACTCCACAATGAACTTGCGGTTGAAGCGATATTTAGGGGTAATACGATCACCCCTGCTTAGAAGGACGGGGTCCTCCCTTTCTAATTCGACTAATATGGCAGTATGCCCCTTGACCGGATTCAAGAAAGCCCAGCTCCACAGTCGATGAGCGACTACTCTCGCTTCACCGCGGATCACCAGATCCAACGGTGGGAGATCCAACAGAGCTTCCATTGCACTCAATGGCGTTGTTCGCACTGCGCTTGTAATGCTAATACAGGCCAAACGCTGAATTTTATTGAGTTTGGCCTTAGTTGACTCAGTTCTAATGCAAGGCCACCAGACCAGGGAGCCGTACAAGAGAGATGGACGTACTATCGTCGTGTAGAGCCAGTATACGACTTTGGGTTTAAGCCCCCACCTTACACCGACAACACGTCTACAAGCCCACATCGAATTGCGAGCCTTGCTAACCTTGTGTTCCACATGCTCTCTCCAGTTCAGTTTGCAGTCCAGGATAATTCCCAGATATTTCACTGACTGGGACAAAACTAATCTAGTCCCAAAGAAGGTAGGCATGACCAGTCCGTCAAGCCTTCTTCTCCTAGTGAATAGGATCAGCTCGGTCTTTTCAGCATTAACAGAAAGATCGACTTCCCTACACCACGATTCCACGGAGCGCAGAGCGCCCTGCATAATTTCCGAGACTGTTCTTCAGAAACGCCCCCTAACCACTATGCTTACGTCATCAGCATAGGCTTGCACGTAGACACCCATACTGCTGAGCCTAACGAGCAGTTCGTTCACCACGATACACCACAGTAGGGGTGACAGAACTCCACCCTGAGGGCAGCCTCTAGCTACGTTCACGCTGCAGCTTACGTTATTCAGCATAGCTGTTGTTACCCGACCCTCCAGAGTAGAGAGGACCCAATCTATTAGGATTGATCCAACCCCGTGTCTAACCAAGGCCTGTCTGATAGAGTCGGTTGTGGTGCAATTAAATGCACCTTCAATATCTAAGAAGGCCACGAGTGCCACTTCTCGCTGATCTAGAGTCTTCTCCAGCCTCCCGACCAGATTGTGTAAGGCCAGATCAGTCGATTTTCCAGCTTGGTATGCAAACTGATTTGCATGAATGACACACCTTTCCAGTGGGCCATCCCTTAGGTATCTATCAACTATCCTTTCCAGGGTCTTAAGCACAAAAGATGAAAGAGTAATCGGTCGAAAATCCTTCGGGCCAGTATATCTATCTCTGCCCGGTTTAGGAATGAATACCACTTTAGCCTGCCGCCAGCTCCTAGGTGTGAAGCCCGTGGCCACACATGCTCGAAACACCTTCAACAGGTAAGGAACAACCGAAATCCGTCCCTGCTGTAACATGGCCAGAAATACGCCGTCCAGACCTGGACTTTTGTATGGGGCAAACGAATCTACTGCCCATACCGTCATCGTATCAGTAACACCCAACACCCTAGATATAGAAAAAAATTGTACTAACCACTTTGTAGTCGTTTTGAACTCGGCCATATTTTTACAAACACATCGAAAGCAAGTGCAAATCACGATATATTCGCCGAGTGACTTGAAAACGTTTTCCGTTTTGAAAAATGAAAATGCCGGCCCTGAGCATACCCTACAAGCCACTGAGCCACTGAAGTTAACATTGCAGTTTGACTCCATTTTGTTTGGATATGATTCTTCAGGCTTAATAAAAACATTTTTTAAGGTGAATGCCATTTTCGGTATTTTTACGATGAAGTGTTTGGCTATACTGGCAGAAATTTAGTACCAGCCCAGCTGCCTAAGCACATTGTCCTGACGTTATATGTGTTGTAGAAATTACAGTCTTCCTGCGGTTCCGCGGGTTATTAAAGCTGCAACGGAATGGCAACCGTTTTCTCCTCCTCCTTGCTCGCAGTTTGCTCCTATCATTGCCTCTAAAATCCGTTTTCACGTTTAAACCGCGTCAGATCGCGGAAATTACTCCGCAAACGCTCAACTCTGTTATTTCCAATTCTACTTTGAGGTAATAAGGGATTTATGTGATGTGTTATTTGTCAATACGGTGCGGATGTCTCATCTTATTGGATTGCTGGGTTCGTCTATTTCTCCTTCTAAGTTTATGTGTTTTTGTTCTGGTGTTTGTCTTTGTGGTATTGTGGGTATATGTTAAGATTATACCAACAGTTACCACTTCGAGGTGGATATATATTATGTTATGTTTGTTGAGACAGTTTGGCGCGTGTTGCCTAGAGTAGCGTAATTTTACATGTACAATATTTTATTGTGATTTGTACATATTTAATCATAAAATGTGAGTATTATTATTGAATAGTGGATTAATGTCAATATTGATCATGCATAGGTAAAACTATCTACTGATGCCAGAACTATAGAGAGTTTTTAGTGCTCTTGTTTTGCTGCGTTATTTCGTTTATTTTGATTTTGCGCCGGAGCCAGATAGTCTTCCGTTATCCGTTATCGGACTAAGAAAGCTCCGTTAGTTACGGAGAATAGGGGAGGGCTTATTTGGTAAGATTATATTTTCCTTATTCAGTGTTGTTGGAATCTGTGAAGCTGGATAAGAATTAAAATTATTTCAAGCTATAAAAACATATTTCTCAAAGTTTAGTGGAAGTACGAGTTTTAGTTCCCAGATAAAGGTAAATTCAAGAAATAGTTATATAATATTTTCAAATACTACAATGTCTGCACAAACAGTAGGCTTCACATCCTATATATACAATATGAAAGAAAAGCACATCAAACCTATGTTAAGTACATGTTTGACGGAAATACGGCTTTATAAATAAAATTCTAAGTTTTTCCCATTCCGTCACGTTAGCAGTGAGTCCCGTATACAGAGTGTTTCTTTGGGAATAAGAAATATTCCAACCATGGCAACATTCGAATATGAAGCTCCTCGCGAAAATCACAAATGGAACTGAAGAGTTCGGAGCGCCTTACCGGCTTTTTGTCTGACGCAGGGTCTTATCAAATTTAATGAATTATCGGTAAACTGGAGCAAGACCTAGAAAGTATGTGGCGTTCTCACTAAAAAAATTATATTTCAAAAAAATTGGCTTACGACCAAAATTTTTTTATGCGAATCGAGTTCATTCAACATGTTCTAATATCCCACCAAGCCGTTTCCCCCAGGGTAGTCCGGAACACCGTCATCCGCACTTTGATCAGAATTCGATCAAACACCTGTCATTTTTCAAAATCGCTTTACGCCCAAAATTTTTTCACGGTTTAACAATTTCTTACATAACATTCTGAAAATCACATCATCTGAAGTGATTTGGCAACGTTTTGGCACACGCCCACAATTCGTTCCATCTTTCAACACAGACATTGACAACCTTCGGCCTTCTGTCAAAGGGTTCATCTCACTCATCATTCCATGACCACCATTTTGTGCAATCATCAAGTGGCTTCACGATGTAATGCTCTAATGTTTTCAAATAATTTTTAATCTGTTTTTAACTTGTTCTTTTCATATTTTATATAATTTTGACCATTGTACCATCTATCCAGCTCTCACCATGTTACTGGACGTTTCCCTTATCCTATACGTAAACAACAATTAGCAACATCCTCACATACTACTGTAAGTTGAGTCAATTTAAATTCATTTTACACTTTTGTTGCTACTGTAAATCATTGTAATTGCAGCTCCTGATGATGATGGCAAAGTCCATTGAAAGCTAGAGAGAATTAAAAAAGTATAAAGAGTCCTCTTTGCTTAAATTTTGTCGAAGTACCCAACAAAAGGCGGAAGCTTTAATTTTTATATATATATATATAATATATCTTTTTTTTTGGAGACAAACCACGAGATAATGCCATGTCCACTCAAGGGCACTTGAGTATGTTTGTCTTATGCGATTAACCCAAAAACTGCATTTTTCCATTATAATTTTCACGAAATAATAACTTTTTCGCGTTACTCACAACATTGGGGATGTTTTTGGGGACGGGGGGATAGACTTCAATGACACATAAGAAGAAATAAAATAAACTATATTACGTGAAAACTGCATTGATTTACGCACATTTAAAGCCAAAAAACGTGGTTGTACGTTTTCGATCGCGCTCGATCGATCGGTTCTTCAGCCACATTATAAAGTTAAATTTTTCAATAATGTAAATCGATAAACAATTGAGCTAAATACGGGGCTTTTTAGCAATATTGAATAAATGTTTATAATTATTGCAATAAGAATTGTAAACGGCTACAAATTTGTGAGAATGAGGGCATCATTGGTGTTGATATGTGTGGCAAATTTCAGTCGGATCGGTTTAATAGTTTATGTAAAAAGTTAATTGTTTATCCAAGAGACGAATTATTTAAACAACTGTTCTTGTCGAAGATATGGACCTAGAACATTTTACAAAAGTGAAATGGATTTTTGAAGGTTTCAGCTTAAAGAATTGATGCAAAAAATTAATTATTTTTTTCAACATTGTTGTTGAAAATGATGTTAGAAAAATAGCCATTTATATAGTTATAAACATTTAAAATAACATCGTAATTTTTCAATATAATTTATTTCAACAAGTTGATCTGGATAGGTGGTTGAAAAACGCATATTTTAAAAAACGATCAATAGGATCCAAAATATTTTTTTTTAAATTCGTATCTCCTTCGTTTACAAACATTAATACTCGAAATTTTCACAGATTTTAATCAAAGATCTTCATTTTATGATGCAATTTATAATTACTATTAGTTCAGAGGTCTTAAGAATCAGCCACCTAAAGTGAAGGTACTCGCGTGAGGTGGTGGGGGAATCAGCTTTAACTCGATTTATTTTTTGAAATTGAGTCTTCAAATCGGACCGCGTTGTAAAATTTTGCATACTCTCGGCTTCTTAGCAACGTAGAACCTTCTTTTTTAATCTGGGGTAACTCGTCGAAATAATGACATCTGGCACATTTTCATTTTCTTGGAAAATCGGGAAATCCCGTTGTATTCTTCAAAATTAAATTAATAAGAAATAATAATAAATCGACAATAAATCATTTATTTTTACTGTCACTCTAATAAAATAACTTATATTTTACAATCAAATTGTTTAAACAATTCATAATTCAGTTAGTTGGTATACTCTGACAAATTGTAAAAATATTGATTCACGTTTGTCTTTCTATTTTATTTATTTTATTTGCATTTTTTGTGTTATAATAATATTATATAGTGTATATTTTAATAATATATTATTATAAAATAAACGGACAATATATTTAATTTGAATTCGTTCCAAAGAAGGTTCAAATTCACTTGTATCGAAAATAACCATTACAGGTATATGGTATGGAAAATAACCATTAGAACAGTTTTTGAAGGAGAGTAAAAAAATGTAAAAGGAGAAAAAGTACCACGTATAATTTAAATTTAAATTCAATTTGATTAATTTAATTTTAATGAAAGTAAATTATTTATTGTTAATTTATTATTTTTTCATATTAATTTAATTTTGAAGAATATAATTTTCCCGAGATTTCCCGATTTTCCACGAAAATCAAAATATGCTAAATGTCATTATGTATTTCGACGAGTTACCCCCAAATTAAAAAAAAGGTTCTACGTTGCTTAGAAGCCGAAATAATGCAACATCTTAAATCGAGCAGACCTGATTCCCTCACCACCTCAAGCGGAAATACTTACGCTAGTACCTTCTCTTTAAGTGGCTATTTCTTAAAGACCTTCGAACTAATAGTAAAATTATAAATTGGATCATAAAATTAAGATTCTTGATTAGAATCTGTGAAAATTCCCAGTCTTTTAATGTTTATAAGCTGAAACCTTCAAGAATCCATTTCACTTTTTTAAAATATTCTAGGACCATATTTTAGGCAAGAACAGCTCTTTAATAATTCGTCTCTAGGACAAACAATTATCTTTTTACATAAACTATTAAACCGATTCAGCTGAAATTTAGCACACTTATTATGACCAATGATGCCTCACAAATTTTTAGCCATTTGCAATTGTTATTGCAATAGTTATAAACATTTATTCAATATTGCTGAAAAGCCCCGTATTTAGCTTAATTGTTTATCGATTTTACCTCTTAAAAAACAAAATTAAAGGTCTTCTTATTCTCTGAAATACCCAGTTTACCGATTATTTATAAAATTTCATTTGAAAATTATACAATCAGAATACTGAATTTGGGGCTTTTCACATTTTTATAAAAAACAACGCATATCTGGCTGTATTTTTTTATGTATTTGTCATTAGAAAGACCCCCCTCCATTTAAAACTTCTGATATCTACTATTTTTTTTTCAAAATCTTTTTTTGTCTAGCCTGGACGATAAAGGGCCGAGTCCGCATTAAAATAGACAGTTTAAGTGTTTTTATTAAATTATTTTATATGTACCATTTCTGAATTAACTAAATTGATTAAAGAGGTTAATAAAACAGGTTTATGAGTTGAATTATACCATTTACTTAATGTCTTGCTCAATTTATTATCCTTGAAAAACAAGATGTGACGGAAGACATGACTGAACACCAGGCTAAATACTGTTTTTAGCTTGTCACCATGAAAACGGGCATCAGGTGTGGTCATATTAAATTTTGTTTTTATGAGGCTATCTTAGGATCATAGTCGTAAAGTCTATCTTGGTTCATGTCGAACAATCCAATAACATAGCGTTGCAGACACTACAGGAGCTAACCTCACGTGCAATTTTTCGCAATATGGTTTTGTTGGATGCAGTTTTTCACCAAACAAGGTTTGTGCAGGGTTACGACGATTTAAATCAAATCATTTAAATCAGTTGATTATTTCAATTTTAATGGTGATTTGAATCATATTATAAGTTGCTGTAATAACAAGTCGCCGAATCAAATAACTGAAATAGCTCAAAAAAGAAAGAAAGTTTATTTAAAACTGAGGGTTTAGATACATTGTGTAAGTTTAGAAACATAACTAATCCTCAGCAGTTCACCGTACATATTGATAAATTAAGAAAACTTTCATTTTTAAATCTAGTCCTTAACAAACGTACATTATACATCGTGTGCGAAAACCTGCAGTTAGCCTCGGTTTTCGGCCAACTTTTTTGCTATTAGTCGGATCTTTTTACGTGTGATCTCATTTTGTATGTATCATAAATTTCTTAAAATCTCATATGAAAAGTTTTTTCGTCCCTGCCTACACTTTCGATTGAATCCCAAAAAACACGTTTTCTCATTCTTTGTTGTTGAATAAAAAGTTTTCCCACAAAAATTGGTGTACCCATTTTATGCGTCCGTGTTTTGAATACCCTCTTGAACAACTTGCTGCATTAAAACCAGACATTGAGGAACGATTTTTGCAAATAGAAGAAAAGAAAAACTAAACATTTTTGAAAGAAATTTAGTTGACGATGACTATCAGTTTTTAAAGAGCCTTTTGTTATATTTAAAACGCTTACCTCCATCAAGGAAACTAATTGTGAGATCTCAATTACAACAGGTACTAATTGATGATGAAAAGAACGCTTCAGTTCGATTAGCAACAGAATCCCTGTGTCAGGATTATGTGTCTTTGGCCAGCACTAATTCAACTTGAAAGTACCTTGGTTAGGGAAAATCTTCCCTTCTGGACCCCAGTTTTCTTTGCCAACATTTTTTCAAACTTACGATCCGTGCTAATATATGAATTTTTTCTATGCATATATTATAATAAATTATAGCTTAGTTATTTTGTGTTTTAATAATTTTTTTTTTGTTATTATGAATTATGTTTACTTACCTTAAAGTTAAAGCTAGCCGTTCCGTAGGACTGATATTGTTTCGAAAATTATATTTAGTAATATTTGGTCAAACTGTCCTTCACTGCTTCCAGTATATAGATAAACCTATCTTTTCTCATTCGGAAATAGATAAAAAATTGTTCCTCATTTTCGCTTAGATCATGGATTCCCAAAGTGGTCTGTATCGACCCCTAGGGGTCTATGACAACCTGCAAGGGGTCTACGTCAGCAAAAAAAAATTTGGGGGTCCATGAAATGAATAGGGGGTCCACGATAGTGGATCTCAACACATACACTGATAGTACCTATTTACTTACATCATACTATCTTATAATATCAAAACATATACATTATTTATAAAAGCACCTATGAAGTAAAAAATTTATTATATATGTTTATAAAATTGTGTAAGTTGTAGGATGTTGGTATTCGCTTTGTGGTCGCAATACATTTTGAACTTGTCAAAACCTGAGAGTCGCAGTCTCAGAGCTTCGCTACCTTGCACTGACTTGTTCAATTCGTCACTCTATAAATACGAATGTGGGACAAATACGTTTATTCGTTTCCTGAATCTTGAAAAGGAAAGTGCTAAGAAAATATTTAAAAAAATATAAACAGATAGTATATCACACAAATTATAGTGAGTCAGTGTTATTTTGTTTGAGAGTGCTGGAGAAAAGTAAGTACATTATTTTTTATTAAATTTTAGTTTTGTACTCGTAGATAGCAAAGATAGATAAATTACGCCAATCATGTCTTTAGTTATTAGTAGTTAAATATTCAATCAGGCAAAATTACACGAGTACTCCTCAATAGTTTCTTTTTGAAAGTTTTAGCAATCGGTAATATAATTACAGTGCAATCTCCGTAATTCGAGCTAATTGTTGCCAGAAGATGTTCGAATTATGGAATGTTTTCGGAAAAATCAAAAAATATTTTTAATATACAGCTGCTGGATTTTCTGTCTTATTTAAATAATTTAATTTTGCCCACAGATGACTGATGCCATGTCCGAATCTAAAAAGAAATGTAGACAGTACAGTGTTGATTATTTGAAATTTGGCTTCATTCCATCATTGCCGGACAAACAATCGCCTATGTGCCTTTTATGCAACAAAGTTTTGGGCAATGACGCTATGAAACCATCTAAACTGCAAGATCATCTGAGAAGATGCCACCCTGATAAAACAGAGAAATATTTGAAATACTTTCAAACACTCAAAGATAAATTTCAGAAGAGACCTACACTGGACAGAATGTTCGCTTCGACGTCACAAATAAATGATGACGGTTTGCGGGCGTCTTACAATATCTCGTTACTTATAGCAACATCCGGAAAGCCGCATACTATCGGAGAGAAGTTACTTTTGCCAGCCGTTGAAGAGGTTTTAAAAACTGTTTTACACAAAAGTGCATCTGATATCATTAAAAGAATTCCCTTAAGCAACAATACTGTTGAAAGATGTATTGATGAAATGAGTTCTGATATTGAAAGCTTCTTATGTAATTATTTGCAAACGACCCATTTCTCTATACAACTGGACGAGTCAACTTTACCTGATAATGCAGCATTATTATTGGCATATGTTCGTTTTATTATGAATCAAGAAATCTACGAAGAACTGCTCTTCGCAAGAACTTTGATAACCGACACTTAAGGTGAATCAATCTTTCATGTTTTGAAGGATTTCTTCATTGAAAAAGCAATTCCTTTATCAAATATAATATCAGTAGCTACAGATGGAGCACCTGCCATGGTTGGACGTTATCGAGGATTTATAAGCTATTTAAAACAAAATGTGTCAGGGGTGATAGCAATACATTGCGTCATCCATCGACAACATTTAGTTGCTAAAAATTTGAGTGTTAGATTGCATGAATCACTTCATTTAGTCATTGATGCAGTAAACCGAATCCGAAGCAACGCGTTGAATACGTGGTTATTTGCGCAGTTGTGTGAAGAAAACGACGAACACTTTCATCAATTACTGCTTCACACAGAAGTACGCTGGCTGTCGAAAGGCTTATGTTTGACAAGATTTCTTGCACTTTTTGAGACCATTTTAGAATTTCTGGATTCTAAAGAAAAAATTTTAAAAGAAAATTTAATGAAGAGGAAAACAGACATCGCCTATTTAACAGATTTGTTTACAAAATTTAATATGGTTAATTTGCAATTACAAGGCGACAGTTTAAATTTGATTAAAACAAAGTCCATCTTATCAGCGTTTCTTGCCAGAGTTAAACTAATGAAGCAAAATATTGGACGGGGCGAATTTTCTCTGTTCCCCAATTTGTCACAGACAAGCTGCCAGGAAGACGACGTTTCAACTCACGTTCAACATTTAAATGCCCTCTATTCAGATTTGGAATCTATGTTTGAGGATATTTTGACTATGGTAATACCACCGTGGATAATTAATCCATATGGTGACATAGAAGAAACGAATGTCATAATACAAGAGGAACTGACTGAACTAAGTACAAATGAGGAACTTAAGGTTCAGTTTAAAAACGGATATCAGCAATTCTGGCTGCAAAACAACATACCCGTTACTTATCCCGTATTATGGAATATAGCGAGGAAATTTTTTATTTCCTTTCCATCGTCATACCTAGTGGAACCCTTACAAAATTGCCCGCATTGATTTTTTTAAAGAACCTCCCTTTATAGATTTTTTTTTTAAATTATTCTGAAAATCCAAGGTTAGGTACACACTAAAATTCGTTAATTTTGTGCCTATTTTTAGATAACTTAAACGTATAAGAAGCGGAATTTAATCAAACTTACAGTGAAATTATTGTAGAACATACGTTTATGTTATAATTAATAAACGAACTCGCTTATTGTACTATTTTAAGTAAAAAACTTTTTTTTTATTAGTTTTCACTTTTTTATTTTATCCATCTTATTTTTTTTCAATGCGGGCACTTATTCCCAATGCGGGCACTTATTGGTCAGACACCTGTTTATTTAATGTTACGTATATTTTACATAACAGATACAAAATTTTATGGGGTCTACCCAACATGGAAAAACATGGCAAGGGGTCTACGACACAAAAAAGTTTGGGGAACTCTGGCTTAGATCATTCCAAATATGCTGAAATTTATCAAACTCGTTTCGTTTCCTCAGTAGTTCCTTCACCCATGTTTTTCTCTTCTTTTTCGTAGTCTGCGCATTTTCTAATAAAGATCACCATCCAACATTTTGTTTTCTCAGACCGTTCTGTTTGCAATTCGCTTATTTTTTAACGCAGCCAGTGTGCGAAGAATTGACGCACGTACGAGCCCCTTCCCACTTCAGTTGACCCAACTATTGAAATCTTAGTTTTTTTCTTATCAAACACAAATAATTAAAATGTAGCAGGTTTAAAATATTAACAATGAATATTTTGATAATATATGGTAGGAAACACCAACTTTATCACTCCCTAATCAAATTTGCAGCATAAAAATAACACAAGTTGCAATTACAGCATATCAACCTATTTTCATTTCAATGCAAAATAAGTCTATAATGCATAGGTGGCTGTGAACAATAAAAGCCATGACAATTGTTTTTATTAATCACAGCTGTCAGAATACGTTTAAAATAGTTTTGGGTAGTTAAGGTTTTCAAAATGGGTAGAGGAAAGGTTATTAGTGAGAAAATTCGGTTACTGATAATAAAATTTTTTAATTCTCAGAAATTGCAACTTTGTTAGACTTATCGCAGTACAGTGAGAGAAATATTGTTAGAAGCCACTATTAACTCCACTGCAAAAGAAAAATCGGCTTAGATGGACTAAAGAACATAGACAATGGACACCTCAACAATGGTGTGCAATACAATGGAGTGATTAGGCCCGATTCGAAGTTTGTGTTGGTGACAGTTGCAGTAGAGTTATTCGCAAAAAAAATGAAGCATTCCATGTTGACTGTCTGAAGAGAAAAGTGAAATTTCCAGCATCCATTATGGCCTGGGGCAGTATGTCCATCAAAAGAAGTAGAAAAACTTCATTTTATTGATGGAAATGTGGATACAAACAAATATTTGGCAATTTTAGAAGAATTGCTTCTACCAGTGATGTAAGAATGTTTGACATCCGGCCAAGATTTTGTGTTTCAGTAAGATGGTGCAGTGTGCCATACCTCAAAAAAGGCTATAAAATGGATGGAAGAAAATAATGTACCACTTTTGAAATGGGTTTCTAGCAGTCCAGATCTGTCACCTATTGAAACTTTGTGGCACGAGATGAAAAAGGTTCTACGACAAGATCCTGCTCGTACAATCACCGAACTGAGCCAAAAGCTTCAAGAAATATGGGATTGTTTTACACCAAATTTTTGCCAAAACTTGTTTAACACTATGCCCCAAAGAATTTCAGCCGTAAAAAAATAAAGGTGATGTTACCCAATGGTAATCTTACAATTGTTGCTTTGTTAACTTCGCGCATTTATTCGCACATTGTTTATTTGTTAAGATGTTCTATTAGCTATAGGTCTAAGTGATTTCAAATATGTATTTTTTACGACTAGAGAGTATCTAAAATGTTTTTGAGAAAATAAATTGTTTTAGAAGTAAATAGTTTCGTCATATTTAGTTTATAAAGGCATATTTTGGTATAAATCTTGAAGTGGGCCAACTGAAGTGGGAAGGGGCTCGTATATCCAAGATTGAATTTCGGAAGTATTCGCGCGTTTTTGTATTCGCGCGTTCACGCTTCGACTGTGAGAGAAGCCTTGCGTCAACTGATCATTATAGACTTGTTCCACCCTTGAGTCTTGGTATCGAATCCAGAATCAACCGGTTATCATTTGGTACGTTTTTCTATGCATGCGGTGACTGATCAATATTCCAGAATTTTTTCTGAGCTTGAAGGTAGTAGAGGATTTTGGGATCGTTTTTGTAACCAGGAAGTGACAGATGGCCCCTTCGTCACTACTCATCGTCATGAAAGCTGGAGAATATCAATAAATTATCTTTAAATAGAAAATACACAGGCTAAGAGCACGTATACAGTTTGGTTGGAGCTAAGTTTTATTGCGCAGGTCAGTTATTTTGATTCCCCTTTCAATGTAGGAACCGAGTTTACTCTTACAAAACCGTTCCGGAACGATCCCAACATTGGTTGGAACAAAATGCAGAACTTTCCCCTTACGATACAGACTATGTTGGAACGATTTTTACTAAATGCGCATTTGCGTCACCGTTATAGAATGGCAGGGGTATTATGTTAAAAACCTAAACAACTTAAAAAATACGGCGAAATGTTATCTTGCAGACTAGGTAGTTTTTAGTGTTCAAATAGTTCACGCTTGCTCGCTATGATCGCTGACATTTAAGCAACACGTACAAGGATAAAACGAGTTCACTAGTGTATAACACGTTGTGCTAAGTGAACATTTTGTACAAAAATCTACGTTATGTGACAAAAAAACCGACGAAATGTCACTTTTCAAGATACGGAATACCGGCACGGGTATTATGTAAACAACCTATAAAACGGCAAAAAAACTATAAAATGTCATATTGCAGACTAGGAAGTTTTTAGGGTGCTAATAATCATTCCACGTTTGCTCACTAGGATCGTTGTGAGCCTCCATCTATGGAGGAATGACTTAACTACATGCATTGTTGGTTGCATATGTTTTATGAAGCCGAGTAGTCTGTAGTTTTCATCTCTGCGAAGAAAGTTGGTTGAATATCGAGATCGCATCTGGATGAGTATATGTATTGGTCTGCAATTAGTGATACCTATTTGCTGTGTGAGAAAATCATTACTAAATATGCTGCCAATGAAGTATTTATATCTATTAGCTGTGCCCGACGGGTTATTTATATGTTGTCCTTCCTGAAGGCAAGTTATGTTCAAAGTTATAAATTACGATTTTTTACATTTTTTTGTGTTTTCAAAAACTTTGAGGACTATTACGGGAAATCGTCACAGCGCCCGCGTTGTGTGCAATTAAGTAGCATCACAGAAAAATTAGGAATGACGTTTGAAACGCTTGTCTGTGCCATGGTTTGTGTTCGACTTGTTAATTCCAAGAGGCATAAAGCTTGAGATCCTGCCCTGAGCATTCAGACTTCAGCTACACCTACAACACTGTGTGCCTCTTTCCATGAATTTTCATATTTTGGTGGCACGCTGCGCTATGTCAAATTAGCGTAACAAATTAACAAAGTCAGCGTATTCCTCATTTATTTCCGCGAAAAAAACTCGTCATAAATCTGAGTTAAAAACAGGAACCGAAGCGACCCGCAAGCCCTTTTGCTCTACATCATTAACGGTCGGCAGGGGTATTACGTATCTTGAAAAGTTACATTATGGCAAATTTTTTGACATTATATGGATTTTTTTGTGAGATTATGTAGGTTTTTCTACAAGATGTCAGTTTAGCTGTTGTACACTTGATGTGAACTGTTCCATAAACTTCATGATGCTTCAGCTATCAATGTTTGGCAGTGCTTAGGTGCATAGTGAGGATTTATGTGACAATCTGTGTTGATGATAATTCCATTGTCTCAAATACACTTAGTTGCGATGTATGCAAAGTCAAAAATTATCTGCGCATCCGCTTTTTATTAACCTGGACATTACATATGAAAATTTGAATAAAGAGAGCGAAAAGAAAATCGCTGGTAAATTAAAACAGGTGAGAAAATATGGTAAATACAGGAATATTTATGAAACGTAAATGAGTCATTACATTTCACAGTAATTTTTATTTTGAATCATTTTATAGAAATTTATTTTTTTATCTAGACAGTAAGATGACATTTTGTTAGTTTTTTGACGATTTATGAGTTTTTCACGTAATAACCCTGCAGGACGAGAGATCATTTCTACGTTGGCCCTTTGGCGTAAATATTGAAATTAGCTGGGGAAACGAGCCAATTTGCCCGCACCCTGCTGAAAGCTATATCGCGGTTAGTTACAGCTTATAATCAGCTAAAATTGCTAGCTGCTGCGAAATGCCGAGGAACAGTGCAAGAGGCAGATGGAATCCCTACTGATGCTGCTCAACGTTAATAATGGCCAGAGGTAGCAGCAGACGATCGATTATATTATATATTATAGGGACCAGAAGGTTGACAATCAGGGTCTCGCTTTGAAGGTAATATCTTGGTTTACCGCGTAGAATTAGAGATAATCTATTTCTTCAACAGACTGCTTGGAGTATCCTTAATAATTTTCCTCTGATTTGTAATCTTGTGGGCTTTTACTGCCATAGTGAAACACGTTAATTCTTTTATTGATAAATTTATTGTGTTCAATCTTTGTCGCTAGGTACTGAGAGGTAGTTGCTCTGCTTACCGCAGCATTTCTGGTGATCTGCACTTATATGATTTGCAATACCTAACATCTGCTAACAGTTTCTAATAACAATATTTATACAGTGTGTTCGTACCATACTACACCTCCCCGGATATTCAAAAGAATTTTCTTTCTAATGAAATGAAAATTCTTCTTCCTCGTTGAGAATGTTTTATGACAAGATGAAAAAATATATTTATACATATATAAATTTGTAGATTAGTACACTTGTTTACATATCCGGTGAGATTCAAATTTGGCTGACGTCGTAATGTGTTCGAGAGAGAAGCGCTGTAAGCTTGCGATATGTATGTTAGAAAGAGACAGAAGCGCCTCGTTGCCTAGCAACCCAAGTACCAAGTCACGGAAGCGTACACGTTTGGTTTTCAGTGTATGGAATGTATTTCTTAATTGCTATGAAATATACGATGAAAATGAAAATAACTATAAGAAATAAGTAGGAGAGAGAGAGAGCAACAGGGAGAGAGAGAAGGCTAGATAGAGAGAGATAAAGAGAGAGAAAGAAAGATAAACAGAGAGAGATGAAGAGAGAGAAAGAAACAGAAAGGGAGAGAGAGATAAAGTAAAAGAATAGAGTCGTTTAGAATATACGAAAGGAAAGTAGGACCCTTTAGGGCCGTATCGGTAGACGTTCCTACAATTGTAGGACGCCTTTATGGCCTCCTTATTTGCATAGCTTTCCACCCTTCCGTGTCAGCGCTCTATGTTGAGGTTAGGTGAAAAATATCTACTTGCATCAAATTCTTCATGCTTTTGATCTAAATCATCTGTTATATAGCCTGGAAAGAAAAAATAAGAGAGCGCTGACGATGTCACGGAACAGTAGACATCTAAAAATGTCCCAGCCTTTCTGAAAGAGAGGAAAGACTATGAAAATCAAGGAGGCCATAAAGGCGGCCTACAATTGTAGGAACGACTGACGATATGGTCTTAAAACACTTTACCATGTACCAATATTTAGTTTCTATAACCTTGATTTCGTATTATGATTATGAATAATAGCATTCCATCCTATTTTTATGAATTACTATCTCCTTTTTGTCCTTCCAATGTTTACATTACGAGATATGTCAACTAAATATGGACCCGAAAAACATGGACTTGTTTTATCCCCAGTTTCATTCTTAACTACAATTCTGTCCCGTTTTTATAAGCTATAGGATTTGCTGTCTTGTCATATGTCACTTTTCTGTCCTGCTTCCATTGATTAAATTTGTCCTAAAAACACAGCGCCAAGCATCCGAATCCTGTATGTGTCGGCTTTTACTCTCATA
This sequence comes from Acanthoscelides obtectus, assembly GCA_963669975.1. NCBI lineage: Eukaryota > Metazoa > Arthropoda > Insecta > Coleoptera > Chrysomelidae > Acanthoscelides > Acanthoscelides obtectus. Next base: position 92,729,097 of record CAVLJG010000004.1, read on the forward strand.
GTGAAACACCTTAACTCGTTTATTGTCAATTTTGTTCTCTTCACTCTTTGTTGCGAGGTAGTTGCTCTGTTTATCGCAGCATTTCCGTTGACTTAGGTATATTATTTACAATACTAACATTTGCTAACAGTTTCTAATAACAATACGTATATAGTGTATTCGTACTATACCGCAGATTGTTTAATGGTGTGTATAGAGATGACTGAAAAACAATCCATTATCCATTTCTTTTGTGCCGAAGAATGAATTTTTTCCTTCAATCGTAACTCGTTAATAAATAATAGTACAACTCTGAAGTTATGTGTGGATATTCAAGTTTTATAGTTTGTTGAATTGAGTGGGTGAAGGGTGATTATTTTTTTATAACTTTTTCCTTCAAAAGATCTTTGCTTTTTTTGAAAACTCAATTTGCTGTAAAATGAGCTCAGATCAAATCTGCTTGATCCCATCTTACTTCCTACGCCACTGGTGAGGAATTATTGTAATCGCGCCTAATTTGGATGTTATATGACAAGTACATAAAACAATCATGTCACCCATTTCCATCGGTCTGTCTGTCGATTGGTGGTGGAGATACAGGCAAAGGACGAATGAAGTAAAAATCGTTGAACTTTTTTTTTGCTGATTGAGAAATTTTTATGAAGGTTGAAAATAGGAGGTGTGAGGTTGTATGGGGTGGGGTAGGGTATATCTCAATTTTTTGGCCATAGTATAATCATAAGCTGGGGTTGGACCCCAGTAATTCTGCGCACCTATTATACGTATTTCACACATCATAGATTCTCTCTCACATTTGCCCTTATAACGTTGACTGAGAGAGAAATATCCTCGATACGCGTCTATGTCTGAGTAAATTGGTGTCAAAGTCTCCCTCACAAGTGTCGTTCTGTTACTGATACTGAAGTATTTTAGAAAACGTGGAAAACGTTTCATTTCGGCAGAAATACCGAAAAAGAGATAGGCTCGGCAACACTGCTACCACGCTTCACACTGCCGAGTTTGACGAGTGTTTTTAGTGAGCGGCAGCGTTGCCAGATTCTTCGCGAGAATTAATCGTACCAGCACGTCGAAATTATCATACACAGTATCGTAGGTACCAGGATTCATGTTTGGATAGGAGAAATAGCGGGGAGGGGGCGGTGAGCGCAGCAGCCTATTGATGTCAATTGGAGAACGTGCGGAAGGGGCAGGCGTAACACTACTTCGATAATTATAATGAATTGTAATTTGAGAGCGCGGCGGGGGACGGGTGCGCAGTGCGGGTATGCTGCTCACCGACCCTGGCGGTGACAATTGACAAGCGGGGGAGAATCTACCCCCACCGTCAGCTCTTCAATTGAGATGTATGAACGTAATTGTTTGTTTCATTTAATATATTTCAACATAGTAAAACAATCTTATTCGCAAAGTTATCGTAGACTTAGCTAGTATCGTACATCGTATAGTGCTTGAAATTATCGTATGGCTGGCAACGGTGTCGCGCGTTGAGGTATGGAGGAAGGGGCGACGTTGCCAGATGGAGGTACAATCCTCGAGGCGGGGAAACGATGTCTATGGACTAATTGTATGGACATGTTTGACTGGCTGGATCCGTTTAATTTCTGTTTTACATGTTCGTAGCTATCTTTTTTCTCAGAGGGTATAACTTGTGCCGGACATAATCATTTAAGAATTGATGAGAGCGTTGCGTGGGAAGTGTAGACTCAACATACTTAACGCCATTTTTTTTGGGGAGGCATCAAGGGTCATAGCTAGAGAAGGGATGATGTACAGCAGAAATACTGACATTTGGATCTTCGATCTGGGAAAACCTGTATTAATATTGTAGATTGAGGATGACCGACTGACGAGTGCAGATAATACCGATTAGGTAACTTGTTTTTGCAACTCTTTTTATTCAATCAATGTACAATCAACATGGGTTTTTGAGGAGACCGAAGATACCAAAATCAGCTTTTTGAAATTTGCCACGCCTCATTTTTCTAAATAAGTGGAAATGCTGGTGTGATTCTTTTCCCTTTTTTTAAAATTAATAAATGAACTAATGAATAAATCACTATAAAGGAAGTCCAAAGGTCAGCCAATGCAAAACAGCTATCTAATGGCGTGCAAATTTAGGCTCGAAGCGGAGAGTAGGGGCGGTTAAGAGCTCTAGTGACTTAAGACGGATTAAGCCACAACTCCCCAAGGTGTTAATCGGAACTTGTTTTGCCTGACCATCCAGACAAAAGAAAAGAATCTCACAGTAATGACAACACCTAATTAATTGTACACAGAGAATAAAACAAGATATAAAAAATCATAATATATTAAAACATCAAACATCGCAAATGGTCCACCACTGGAGTGCAAGTTAAAAGAAAGCACATTATCAAAAACTACCGCTCAATAAAATTATTTGATAAGTACCCCGCGAAACGTTTACCATGGTAGAAGCTTTACAGATATTTTAGCACCTAAACCTGAACTTATCTGGGTTGAGGTCTACTTCTAGTTACAGCTAGGCGCAGCCGAGATGTTCTCAGCTCACAAATGCTCAGGTCAAAGAAAAAAACGGTGGCCAGTAGTGGAAACGTCACAAGGTTGCTTGTCTCGTCTTCCAAAATTTACGATATAACAAAAAAAACCTAGGGAGAAAGACTGCTCAAAAATCTACTCTGTGAGGCAAAACTACTCATTGAAAACACTCAAACTTAAAGAAAAACCATGTACATTTTTTTTGCTAGTATAGCAAAGGTGAACAAAATGTACCACAGTGATATACCCTCAGTTTGTCCCTTGTTTTAAAATGAAGTTATACTCAAAAATCAAAATCATGATCAACGTAATGTAATGCCTAATAGAAGGTACCATGTAGGCATTGCCCCATATTTGAACACGTAAAATGCCAAACAAAATCAAGTACACTCGTAAGAATTTCAGTCAGCAATAATCAATATATAAATGATATCTATAAAATAGTTAATCAAAATGATATTTTAACTGTTCACATCAGGGTTGGGTGGCTTCCGGCTATATCAGCTGCAAAACTGCTACAAACAAAGCTGGAGGAGTGTGTGGTGGTACTCCGCAATGCCTTTTCACTAAAAGGAAGCAGATATTGAACAAACTTTCTTCAGTACATGCACGACGGTATGAAAAAAACCTTACCGCTGAAGATTAAAATCCCATAAGAGAATGGACGGGGTAGCACCCAAACCAAAACAAGTCAACCTAAGGTACAAAATTAAGGGGTACTACTCCACAAACTGGTGTTCGGCACCTAATATCCCAGAATTTGAAGGTTAAACAAATGGCGCTCACACCACAATCTCAGGAGGAAAGTGACTGATACGAAACACCTAACTTTATAAAGTAAGATTCAGTGAGTGGCCTTGAAGGTATGTTCGATAGGAAACCAAATAACGGAGAAAAACCACACTTTTTTTTTCAACACAATACTGAATCACTAAGAAAGAAAGATATAATACGTATGAAATTATACAATCAATAAACTATGAAATTTACCAAAAGAAAATCATTGAATAGGGTTTGGCCTAGGAATGGGCACTCTACCTTTAATAAAGTGAAATTCAAAATAGTAAAAAAACTGTTACGTGATTTTGGCACGTGACAAATTTCTTCAATCCAATAGAAACTACTGATACAACTAAAGTCATGCCCTACAAGATAGCGATAATAATTAATTCTGTACGCCTCGTAACCCGTCAATAACTATACATTTTACGGAATATTCAGCGCACCACAGCAATCCCGCAATCCTAACCCTAACAAGAAATTTTCCTGTATGACGCTCACTGCACATGCATATATCCTGTGTGCGCTGTACCAGCTTCGATTCCTGCGGTCTGCAGCTGCGAAACATTGCCAGAAACTCTCGAAAATCTGCCGGAAAGTGTTCGCGCAGTTCGGTTTCGGCATGGTTCGCCTCGGTGCCGGCGGACTGGCACTGATTGATTGTTGTTCGGCACCATTAATAACAGTGTCGCTACCACCGGCGCGGCGCAACGGCCCGAGTTATGGATATATACGATGACAGATCCTTTTTGGCAATGGCGGTGAGGGTGTGAAAGACGTTGCGCTGCGAAAGCATACATACAGGGTGTTTCAGTTTATTGTTGCATAACTTTAAGATTCAATAGAACTTTTAAAATTAATGCATAAAGTCTATATGGACCTCGGTTGGCCGCGTGGGTCAGAGTGTCGTGCTACTGATCAGCCGGCCGGCCGGGCCGCGAGTTCGAATCTCGCCTTCGCCATGGATGTTGTGACGTGGTGTGTTTGTCCATAATTAGATATATTCTATATACCAACCTAGTTTCTGGCTGCATGGCTTAGACCTAAAGCAAAAAAAAAAAAAAAAAAAAAAATGCATAACTTTAAGATTCGATAGAACTTTCAAAATTAATGCATAAAGTCTATATAAACATGGGTCGAAAAATGCGTGGCTTCCGAAATACAGGGTGTTCAAATTTACTTTCTAAAATAGTTTTTTTTTTTTAAAATATTTCGAACAATATTTGATGTATAACAGTGGTATACAAGTGTTTTTTGGTACGACAAAACGAACCATGGGCATAGTTTTACTGTAGCCGCTATAGGGCGCTCTCTACTGTACCTGTAGTATATTAAAATGACCGAAAAATTTTTCTTAGTGCAGTTTTTTGCTTTTTGAATAAAAAATCTGATTCTTCGCACTTTTCAACATAAAAAAGCTCTCCTGTGAGTTTTCGTTATAGTTAGCCGTTTTTGAGATATTTCGATTTTTAAGGTTCGATGCATTTTTAATTATTTATGGGAAAATAATATTTTTTTTGCATTTTTGATTTGGGCATTACAAGTAATTAAGATGATCGTTTAGATTGGATTTTTAAACACAGCAATAATTCCTAACTCCAAATAAACACAAAAAAAAAACAGAATATTAATTTGTTTAATTTTCCAATATTATTTTTTACAAATTAAATTAATTATTTACAACTAAAATGCTATTGGATAGTTAGGACAAACATACAAAATCTAAAGTAGTTGCTCGAAATGTAAACCCAATTGTTCAATACACAATTCACATCTACGAATGATCGAACGTGGTATAGCATTATTCAAATAAGGCCTTATCTCATCATATGCATTCCTGATTCTGTCTAATAGCATATCTTTTATGGTTACGGGACTCTGGTACACTTTTTCTTTTAGAAATCCCTACACAAAGAAATCTAATGGATTTAGGTCATGGGATCGTGGAGGCCAGGCGACTGGTCCTCCACGGCCGATCCATCTTTCTGGATAATTTTCGGCCAGCCAGTTTCTAACTATTCGCGAATAATGAGCTGGACAACCATCAAGCTGGAACCAGGCCAATCTTCCTAAATCTAACATAACATCATCCCACATATTTGCATGTTCAGCTTTTAAAAATTCCAAGAAGGTCGCAGCATTTAACCTTGCAGGCAAAAGGTAGGGTCCAAATAGTCGATTACGGTAGATACCAATCCACACGTTCACACTAAATTCATGCTGAAAATTTCTTTTCCGAACTGCATGCGGATTTTCATGCGACCAAATATGTTGATTATGAAAATTTACCACTCCACGTCTAGTGAAGCATGACTCATCAGTCCATAAAACGTTACATAAAAACTCCCTATTATTATCAGGTCTATCAAGAATTCACTGACAAAATGTGATTCTTCGTTCTCCGTCCCCTGGCTGTAGTCCTTGCACAGGTTGCAAATGGTAAGGACGTCTATGGACATTTCTAAGAACACGGTGAACATGGCTTGCTGAAATTCCCAAGGCACCAGAAACTCTCCTAACACTTGTGGTCGGATCTCTATCAAACTCACGCAGAATCATACGGGTAAATCTGCGCTGACGAACACTTATGTTTTGATCGCTTTGGAGATTTCCAAAACCATTTTCAATTATTTGGCGATGCACTCTTACAAATACTGAGCGAGTTGGATGTCGTCTGTTTGGAAATCTTCGTGCGTATTCTCTGGCTGCTTCTGCTGCGTTTCCATTTACAAAGCCATACACAAAATGAATATCCGCTAACTCTTGATTGAAGAATAAAAATGACATTTTTATCAAACTTACAAAAAAAGCAGGTAAAAGAGACTAAATTTCGTGCATTCACAATTGCAAAAAAACGTTTCAGGTTTCAACAGACAACAAAACTAACTGTCAACTAATTGACGTTTAACCTTATTCTGCATTCAATTTCAAAAATATTTGCAGGCTCAGCCTACTTCTAAAAATTATCGAGATACTGACTTTTTTACGTTATTTTATCATAAATAATTAAAAATGCATCGAACCTTAAAAATCGAAATATCTCAAAAATGGCTAACTATAACGAAAATTCACAAGAGAGCTTTTTTATGCTGAAAAGTGCGAAGAATCAGTTTTTTATTCAAAAAGCAAAAAATTGCACTAAGAAAAATTTTTCGGTCATTTTTTAATACACTGCAGTTCAGTAGAGAGCGCTCTCTAGCGGCTACAGTAAAACTATGCCCATGGTTCGTTTTGTCGTACCAAAAAACCCTTGTATACCAATTTTCACTGTTATACATCAAATATTGATCGATATATTTAAAAAAAACTATTTTAGAAAGTAAATTTAAACACCCTGTATTTCGGAAGCCACGCATTTTTCGACCCATGTTTATATACACTTTATGCATTAATTTTGAAAGTTCTATCGAATCTTAAAGTTATGCAACAATAAACTGAAACACCCTGTATATGCCATGTACATCGGGAAATATCATGTCACCGATTTCCGTCGGTCTGTCTGTCCGCTTATAACTTGAGTAATGCTCGGATTTCGATGCAATTTTCACACAATATACTAGGTACGGTAGGTTTGAAAAATTTCCGACCTAACAAAGATACAAGACATTTTTTCTGAGTTTTTTTTATTTTTCAACATACTCTCCTTGTAACTCTACACACTTCTCTCAGCGATGCTCCCATCTCTGTAACCCGTCCAAATAGTACTCGGCGTTTTTCTCTGCAAAATAATTGTTTACGAAGGTGATTGCTTCTTCATTTGCCGAAAATCTCTGTCCTCCGAGCGCAATTTGTAGATGATAGCACAAAAAGTCGCTTGGGGCTAGATCTGGTGAGTAAGGTGGATGGTCAAGCAGTCCAAACCGTAATTCGTGTGGTTTGAGGTGCGTTGTCAAGTAATGATGCGTAGTATGCTCCTGTAATGGTTCTTCATTTTTGAAGATAATCGATTAAAATGAATAAACATCATAAACAAAGGAAATTCTACATATAGAGCAATGACGAAAAATGACAGTCTCTCGATTATAAAACCGATACATTGGACCCTTTAATACAAAGAGTCCATGCGAGAAAGCCCTGAACAGTCCGTAAACAACATAAAAAAAACAATAAAGAGGCAAATGAAAAAGCGGTGAAACAAAAAGGCAAAAACGAAGAAAGAACCCCCTGGATCTGGCAACGGACGCGAAGAACAAATCTATACAACTTGTCAGCGAGTAGGAATGTAAAAACGATATTTTTGTTCACATAAACGCTGCTAAAGTAGCTGGTGATTCTGTAACAACGTTTTTGTCAGTTGTGAGAATGTTTTTGACGATGAGCTTTTAACTGAAGTATTCCATAAGTGAACCGCCACGTAAGCAAACGATCGTCGCAAGGAACCCGTTCTATGCCTAGGTACGATAAAATTGAGATTATTACTGCTCCTCTGGGGACGAGGCAAAGGCACAAATCTTTCTCTTAAATAGGGCGGTTGACCTGTTTTTATAACCCTATAGATAAAAGCATACATGTGATATTTTCTTCGATTCATCATGTTTAATATGTTGTAGTTATTCTGATATGGTTTCGATATGGAATTCCAAACCCAAATCTCATGCAACTATTTTGAACTTTTTGTATGCATTTTTTGGTTCGCGATGATAGCAAATCACCATAAACGACATCTCCATAGTCGAAAAATGATAAAATTAATGTAGTACACAAATAATATTTTTGTTTGGCTGATAAATGTTTTTTTTAATTTGTTTATATTTCTTAGTCGCATGTAAGCTAAATTTGTTCTGTTTTTTATATGACTGACGAAGCCAAGTGAGCTATCAAATATAATGCCTATATTTTTTGTCTCCTGAACTATGGGGATTCTGTCATTGTTAATAGAAATTACTAAGTTTTGTTCAAAATGTTTACTTGCGATTTTGAGGGGTTTAGTTTAAGATTGTGATGCTTTACAAATCTGTCAATACTTTGGAGATCTGAATTTAGTTGTTGTTGTGCAATATGGATTGTGGTTTTATTGAAAGGGAGATGTATTTGTGAGTCATCTGCATATTGTTTTATCTTTGCGAATTTTACCGATTTGACCATGTCAGATATGTAGATTGAAAATAGCAAAGGAGATAAATTGAACCTTGAGGACTCCTCTTTTTATAGGTTTAAAATCGGTTTGGTAAATAGCGGAATCATTTGCTAACATAACACAGTTTGAACGGTTGCTTAAGTATGTTTTTATTATATTTACGGAGCTCTGCGAAAACCCCTGGTAATGTAACTTAGCTAGTAACATTTCATGATTCAGAGTGTCGAACGCTTTACTAAAATCGAGAAGAACCATGCACGTACTATTTTTTTTTGTTCTTGATGGTGTCTGATATCATCCAAGATATTAACTAACGATGTACTTGTGCTAAAGTTTTTCCTAAAACCGGATTGATATCGTTTGTGTCACAAAAAAAATCTAATTTGATTATAAATATGCCTTTCTAATATTTTGGATGTAGCGGGTGACAAACACGTTCGCTTGGCATGTTCATAACCTCTGCTATCCGTCTCACTTTGATTCGGTGGATGTCTAGCACCATTTGGTGTACTTTGCCGATGTTTTCATCGGTAGTTGCATTTTTTCGGCGTCCCGAACGTTCATCGTCTCCCAAGCTCTTACGGCCACGTTTTAATTCAGCTGCCCAAAATTTCACTGTTGTAAATGATGGTGCAGAGTCCCCATACACAGAATCCAACTCATCTTTGATTTTTGCCTTTCAAAAACAAATATTTAATGACAGCTCGATACTCGATTTTCACAAAAACACTCACATCAACTCACTTACATAACAACTGCTCTCCAAAATGACTGAAACTATGGTGAGTAACTTTTAACAGATGAACAACGAAATTCACTAGCTTTTATTTCCGAGTGCTGCCGTCTTCGCGTTGAGGTCGGAAACTATATAAAGTTTTGTAGATCTTGAAAATCGGTGAAGTTTCGGCGAAACACGAAAAAAAAAATGAAACTGCTCAAACTTCTTTTTTTTACGCTTCAGACGATCCTGATCATTTTCGGAAAAGTTTGTGTAGGGGTTACGGTTTGAAGGGGGTGGGGGTTGTAATTTTACGCACGTATTAGGCATATTTCACTCATCATATCCCCGTACATTTACCCTTAAAACTTAGAAGTACCTCCTAGAGTCGGGTGTCGATATGTGCGACATCGCTCCCCAATGGACAAGCCTCGTCGTGGGTAGTCGAATATCACAGTCGGCAATCGCTTCCGCACTGCTGTGGCTTGCGTGCACTGGACATGGTGAAGGCGAATATCGTCATTCACGCGAGATTGGTCGTCGCAACGATCATGTGGGCCTACAGCAATTCCTTTCAGGAGGAAGAGAAAGGGCAGTTAATTTTTTGTTATAGTACATGTTCGTAGGTAACTTTCTTCTCAAAGGGGCTAACTTGTGCTAAAGAATTTTTTACGAACTGATGACAGGGGAGCGTGGAAAGTACAGAGTCACCTTACTTGACTCTATTTTTTGTAGTATGTCTAACACCGGTGTGAAGTGAGCAGCCATTTTCTAAAAGGTTTTTAAGAGTATCTAAAACAAGTATGGGGGAATGACTATATCAGTAACTACTAATAATAGGTCACGTTTGAGTTCATACAACCACCAAAAGGGGTGAACACAACCCCAAAGTGTCAAAATCGGGATAAATAGTACTTGCTAGTAATACACAAAAACGGCCCTATTGCCATTTCCGTACGCGATTTCTGTGTTGGTGGTTAACCACCTCAAGTGTAAGTTTTTCTAAAACAGTCGCGACCATGAAATATTTTAGCTAAAAATCTGGTATTCTTATCTCCTTACTATATACTATATCTATAATATACTAAGATCAAAAAATTTTCAAATACCCTTCCCCCTGCAGCCCTCCACCCCCAAATCAATTCCTACAAATTTTTTTCTGAAATTTGTCAGGACTATCTAAAATCGGGATAGACAACGTGGAAAATCACGATCATGAATATTTCATATAGCAAAAAGTACGTGCTAGTAATACAAAAAACCGCCCTATGGCTATTTCTTTGTGCGATTTCTGTAGCAGTGGTTAACCATCCTCAAGTGTAGGTTATAGGTAAATCGTGTTCATGTATTATTCCCAACAGGAAATATTTTTGCTAGGCATAGTGCCAAAATCGGGATAGACGACATGTGAAATATCGCGATCATGAATAATTCATATTGCAAAAAGTACTTACTAGTAATACACAAAAACAGCCCTGTTGGCATTTTCTTACGATAAATTGGTAGAGATGGGTAACCACACCCAAGTGTGATGCTCTTCTAAAGAAATTATTATAACGGATTATTCCTACCAGGTAACATTTTAGCTAGGAATAGCTAAAAATTTACAGTATCCTTATCTTGTTACCCCATTTTCGAAGGGGTGAAAAACAACCCGAAAGTGCCAAAATAGGGATAGACATATGGAAAATCGTCGACATGCATCTCTCGTGTCGGCGACATTGACCAATATGGAATATATGGAGCAATTAACAAACAATGTTACCGAAACAATTTCCGCATTTTATTGAAATTGTTATAGATTGCTCCATTAATTGCTCTACATTGATCCATGTGTTGGCGAGCAATAATTGTTCAAAAAATTGCCCGTGTAAGCGCACCTTTAGATATTAACATTCGATTAGGAAATGGAACGATGGAACGTAGAAAGAGAGCCATAAAAATATAAAGTTTTGCCTCCCAGTATCTTTTTTGTTCCACTCTACAGCATGTCCATTATTGCAGTCAACCACGGTGTCAAACATTCCATCAAGTTGTCTCTGTGATGGAATCAATTTAGTAACAAGTTTGATCGGATTTTATAACGCTTTCTTGAATTGAGTTATGGGGATACTTGAGGCCGTAGTAATATTGAACATTTCTTTGCATAACTAATATTCCTAATATTCCCTCCATATAGCATTTTAGATCCAATTCAACTTTTTCATACTAATGAGGAAAGTTTGCACATTTTTTTGTGAGAGGAAGCAGGTGTTGTAAAAAATCCATTTCTCGTACGATCTGTTGGATGCCGCTTAGAATATTTGATGTGCGAATAGTTGCAAAAATGGCGAGAGTGACATCAAAACCATTGAATGAAAATATGGTAAATGTGCCTACAGAAATAAGCAGCAATTTGGAAAAAAGTTCTGGGGGAAGGGACTGGGGCAGCTTTTGTGTCGTCAATTGACGATTTCTGCGTCTTCTGCATCAGAGTGAGAGTGGGGGTTAACATTTCACAAGTGTCTTGTGCCCCAAAGGCCCCCCTCCCTGAATACGCCAGTGAGATAAACATTCCTCAAATTGAACTTATCTGTCATCCTTTGCGTTGATCGCCAATAGTACCAAAAACAAATTAATGTGGGTACCCAAAGGACCCACCATCCTAGAGGTATATTATATAGGAAATGGTATTATTGTGATAAAGATTTAATTCTGTTTTGAAAGTAGATAAAAAATAAAAGTTATCAGATTAATGTACATTCCCATGCGTGCCCTTTTTTATCATTAGATTATGTACGCTATGCATAGTGCAGAACACTGACTTTGGCATTTGGTACAATAATATTTCATATCCGGGGTAAGTTTGTCTCTATGAGAACATTTGAACAATAATGTGACATCAAGTACACTTTTAAAAGAAGCCGATCAATTGAGACCAGCCATTAGTCATATTTCTGGTCACCGAGTCCGAATGAGGGAGTATCAAATATTTACAGGACCAGGTCTGTAACTTATCAACAGATGGCAGCTTGAGGCATTGCCTGCTATATAAATCAGCTGATAACCTGAAAAGTAGTGTTCGAAGTTTCGTCATCGCTTTTGTTTTACAAGAATTTTATTTAGTTTTTGTGCTTGCTTGATTTTCTCTGTCGGCGTTTTTATCATGAACCAAAGTTTGGACTTTCTTCACGATTGAAATGTCGGAAAATTTGAGAACAACTCATCGCTTCATCACCAGCATCTGAAGCATATCTATTGTTTCTCTAGGCGATTTTCCATGTTTCACGCAAAATATTCGCTCCCAAAACAAATTTCTTGTTAAACAAAAACGATAATTTATATAGTAGACAAAGTCTCGAGCTGCCATCTGTTGGTGAGTTTCAGGGCTAGTCCGGAAACTTTTTGATTCTCCTTTTTCAACGTAGATTTAAAATTCTTGCGAAGAGGAGAAACATAGCTATTAAAAGTTCTCATTGACGACATTTCATCTATGATAAGTTTTTGGACGCCGAAATACAGTATATGGTTGGTTATCTTTAGGTAGAATACGTTGATCAATTGTTCAGTTTTACAGTTTGACATTTCTACAAGGCTTAGGCTGGGCGCTAAAAAAGCCCACCGTACATTCCGTTTCCAAGATACTCCAGGAACACTGACCTTCATTCGATATCAAAACCTTAAAACCCTCCATAAAATACATGAGGTATTAGTCAGCTATATCCTCCTTCTAAGGACTCGAAATAAATAATGTGGAATTTTTTCTCGCCTTGCCCCTTTTTTATATCCGCCTCGGATGGTAAAGCCTGACCGGAATACGTCAAACAAAGCCAACTATGTTCGTTCCGGGGACTATGCAGGGTGCTGGAGAACACACCCCGGTCAGGAAAGGGTGGAACACCGGTATCAAAAAAATTGGCGGAAAACACGCATGAAAAAACGTATTTCTCCAACAAGATTGTTCCAATCATAGTGTATACAATCCTGTGCAGCATCGCTACCCCATAGAAAGATTGTTAATTTTTTTGGTGAATTTCTATCCCCTTGATAGCTCGACACATGCTGTGAGATGCTGCACGTGCAATCGTGTACAGGTCTAACGCTCTGTAGTCACCGCGGGGTAGGGAAAACCCGTTAACGCCCTGATCCCATAACGCCATTCGCCGTTACCGCGAAGGACCTAATTCCCGAATTCGTGATCACGTCACGCACTTTCACGGTATTTGGTTGCAGTCATGTTTCGTGAATTGGGAATATCAGTTACTAAATTACATTTTGTGAAATATCTGCCACCACTCCTCCATTATGATATAATGGGGTGTCGTACAGGGTGCAAGATGGGCCGAATTGAATCACAGCATATTACACCATATTCAAATACTATTTATGCAATCATCCCGCTATTATATACTAAGTGACATATAAATCCGAACACCCAGTTTAAATGGTTTTATTTTAATAAAAGTTGGTGAATGTATTTATCTTACTGCAAATAACAAGTGAAAAAATGTTCAGCCTTATCAGTTGGACATTCCGGTTTTTATACTGCTTCTTTTTAATTCACTAACGCTCTAAAAATGAATATTTCAGCCGCAGTAAAGAATCAACGTTGGGGGATTTTGGTTCTTGATATCCTTTACGATCGGTTACGATGCCTAGAGTACGGAGACCTGTACGATTTCGTCAACTTAGTGAGTTTGATAGGGGCCGTATAGTGGGACCAACTTAGTGAGTTTGATAGGGGCCGTATAGTGGGACTCCGGGAAGCTGGACTTTCTTTTCGGGCAATTGCAGTTAGAGTGCAAAGAAGTGTAGACACTGTGGTTAGGTGTTGTCAGGCATGGCTTCGAGAAGGCCGTACGCAAAGAGCAAGGGGCACTGGACGCCGCTGTAGAACAACAGACCGTGAAGATCGCCGCCTAAGATTATTGGCCTTAAGTGACCGTTTCTCCACTACCAGGTCCATTGCAAATGAATGGTTTGCAGAACACGGAAGACCTATTGGCATGCGAAGTGTTTACCGACGAATGAGAAGTTTTGGCTTGTTTTCATACCGGCCACACTGGGTCCCCCCTTTAACTCGAGAACACCGACGTAATCGCCTTGAGTGGTGCAGACAACGGTCACTCTGGGATCAGGAATGGAACAGTATTGTCTTTAGTGACGAGTCTCGATTTTGTTTAGGCATGCACGATGGTCGTGCCAGGGTTAGAAGGCGACGTGGTGAAAGGAGGAATCCACAGTTTTTTGTTGAAAGACATGTTCATCACACTGTTGGAGTTATGGTTTGGGGTGCTATAGCTTATGGTTCCAGGTCACCTTTAATCTTCATCAGAGGTAACATGAACGCGCAGCGTTATATCCACGAAGTTCTAGAACCCCATCTTTTACCCTATCTTGACACCTGGCAGATCCAACTTTCCAACAAGATAATGCCCGACCACATGTTGCAAGAGTCACAATAGACTTCTTTCAATATAATGATGTCACATTGTTACCATGGCCACCAAGATCTCCCGACTTATCCCCAATTGAGCACGTGTGGGATATGATGGGTAGGAGATTGCTCAATTTGCAACGTCCTCCTCAGACTCTAGAAGCACTTCGAGAGGAGTTGGTGGTTGCCTGGAATGAGATACCACAGGAGGACATTGACCACCTGATCAGAAGCATGCCTAGGCGCGTTGGAGAATGCGTAGCATATCAGAGTGCATCCACATATTATTAAAGGTCAAAGGGCTTTAAAGCAGTGCAATCATTTTGAAATTTTTATCATTTACTTATTCTGCTTCATTAAGTACTTATACAAAATTTTATTAAAATAAAACTATTTAAACTGGGTGTTCGGATTTATATGTCACTTAGTATATTAACGTGATCGAGAGCAGTCTTGTTTGTTTGAATGAAGCTATAAGATTAGTTTTAGGCAGTTAAACAAGAAATCAGATACCCAAAAAATATCAAAAGGTTTTAATACTCCCAAATAATAGCTCCAGAAAATTATACCCCCCAAAGATTCCCCGAAATGTACAAAACCTCCTGGGGGAACATCACTCAATGTGGCAACACTGTTGACGCATTGTTTCACGATCTCTTTTTTAGCAATGTGAGACAAACAACAGCCAAACAACAATTTTACCTAGCGTTACTCAATTAGGCCATGACATAACATACAGACAAATCGCCAGTATTGATCCGTGCAAGATAGATAATATAAGAATGTAAATAGTATTTAAATATCGACTAATATATATTTTGAGTCTACTCGTCCCATCTGGCAACCCTGTATGGCACCTGTTATCGCTATCTTGAGGTATAATGGAGGCCTAAATGGATCGACCAGCGCCACCCTTTGTGTGAAAACCCTCCAACTGTCGTCTAAAAGCGTATCTAGCCTTTATATCAGGAGAACCTTCACAATAAAAAAACAACCCCAAAAATTGACGCCTGACTGAGGGCGCAGGGATCGGAGTGTACCAGCTGCTGCGCATACTCAGAATGTCTGAGGTTAGGGAAAAGTTTAATCTCAAACTATCAACTTGGGCTAATATCACAGTTTGATACTAAATTGAGGATCGTGAGCACCAATCAAGAAGATTGAAAATTAGTAGTTAGTTTGATGCTGAAAATAAATGGAATTCGTGGTAAAATTGGTTCCGTATACAGGGTGTTCATTTGAAAACTTCCCACCACGGATTTATCGAAAACCACTGATGTTTGATTTTTTAAAATCAGTCGGATCGTTTTTGAAAAAATTAAAAAAATCTTTATTTGTTCAGATAGAAAACAAAAACACACGAAAATATCATTTTTTATTTCAATAAGTGTTCAAAATGTTGCCCGTTAGGGTTAGCCAAATCAACAATTCGTTAATAATTGAAAACGGAAACTTCCAACATAAACAGCAATTCGGAAGATTAGACGTGGCAATTCAATTCAATTCAATTCAATTCAATGGACTTTATTGTAACACATACATAATTATGTATCCTTACAAATGGCGAAGTCTGGCCAATGGCCATTTATACTTAACCATAAATGTCATGTCAATGCTTATTACTACCTTAAAACTAAAATAAAAAACTGAAAAAGAAAAGGAAAAATAAGAATAATAGTAAAAGCAGAATTAATAAATATGTCATAATGCGTACGATTAGAACAAAAAACATAATAAGTACGATTCAAAGAGCTAAGAGCTCAATAAGTAGTTCTTATATTTTTTTTTAGAAAAGTTGCTAATGAAACATTGTCCGAAAGAGTTGATCAATTTCACCGCATTATACGTAAAAGACCGTTGAAAAATGGCTGTCCTATGTTGTGGCATTGTCAGGAGATTAATGTTGCGCGTATTCAAATTGTGAATTAAATTCCTACGAACAAGCTTTTGCATAAGATAAACCGGAACAGCAGTTTTTAATATTTTTACGACAAATGTAACAAAGTTGTATTTGAAAAGATCAGAAATTTTCAACCAATTCATTGAAGATATTGAGTGAGAAACATGACCGTACCTTCTTAAATTGTTTATGTAACGACTACATGAGTTTTGAATTTTTTGCAGTCCGTATTTTGTGATTTCATCCAGACATGGATAATAAACTATGTTGCAGTAAGCGATTTTACTGAGTATGAGTGACTCACATAACATTTTCTTAATTTTTCTATTTAAAACAGATTTACTTGCATATAGAAGCCTGAGTCTAAAATAACTAGACTTACACACATAGCCAACATGCTCCTGAAATCTGAAATCTTCATCCAAGTACAAACCAAAATTTTTTGCAGAATGGGAAAATATTAGGATATGTACTATGATTTAGTGATAAATTTAACTTTGATTTGAGGAAAGTACGTTTTTTCTTGGAGCAAAAAAGTATAGCTGTCGATTTCGATGCGTTTAGACGTAAATTATGTTTTGCAGCATATGTGCATAAGTATTGCAGATCTTGATTGATAAGGTTGTTAGCTAAATGGTAGTTGTTCGGACAGAAATTATGAAAAACCTGCATACCATCAGCATATGATTGACTAGAACAATGTTGAAGGGTGTTGGAAATGTCAAAGGTGTATATAAGGAATAAAAGTGGACCTAATATGGATCCCTGAGGCACGCCGGAACAAATCGGCCTTTTGTCTGAAAGGTTATTTTGTTTGACGACATATTGATGTCGTTCATTTAAATAGCAATCTATCCATTCCAAAACCAAGTCGTCACACCTAATGTATTTACATTTAGAAACTAACAGCTTATGATTGAGGGTGTCAAAAGCTTTGCTGAAATCTAATAAGACTACTGCAGTTGCTTCTTGCCTATCCGCCGCTGTTAGTACATCGTCACAAACCCGTGCCAAAGCGGTAGTGGTACTGTGACCCTTTCTAAAGCCTGATTGATTTAATGGCAAAATGCTGCGTTCGAGTAAATACTCAGTCAACTGCATATAAACTATTTTTTCTAGAATTTTTGATAGAGCTGACAGCAAGCTAATAGGTCGGAGATCACCAGGAACCTGGGGATTGGGAATCTTTGGAAGAGATTGCACTAATGCTTCCTGCAAGAACCAAATAACAACCCGAATTTTTTTCCGCATTCTTTTCAACACAGATATCCTGAATGAAATGTATTTTTATTGTTACACCTGTTTAATTATTTGTTACTAATGGAAAGAAAGAATATAATTTGCTGTCATTTACCTTTGTGACATTGTTGGGATAGTGAAAATTAATTTATTGATTCAGATTTTACTTCCAAAATGGTTTACATACTAGACCAGGGCTGTCCAACTTAATGTGGCCCAAGGGCCACTTCAAAAAAAAAATAATGCAGTTTGGAGGGCCGCATTATAAAATCTTTCTATACAACATTATTACTGAGTTTTAATAGGTATACGCATATTCGGTATTTGAGAGTAATTTATACTTGTGATGTATACATGACACGTGAAGCGGGCCGCACGAAAGGAGTTCGCGGGCCGCATGAATAAAGTACAATTGAGTAGCCCCAGTATTATAAATATATATTGATATACAGAACTTCAGAGGTCGCCAGTTTTATATATTTTCAGCACCATACTAATCTAGTTTTGAATTCTCTTGGTTGGTGCTCGCCGCCCTTAATCGTGAAATATCCCGCGTAATGCCCTAAAAGCTAATAAACTAGCTGCAAAATTACAGGTTTTACTAATAACTTCTGTTTTCATAGTAGACCATGCGTTTCGCGGGTGATTTTTCTTAACTTTATGAAAACAGAAGTTATTCGCAAAATGTGTAAGCTGCCTCTAGCTATTGTAATTATCCTAATATGAGGATTCTACGTGTGAGATAGTGTTGTGCAACTTGGATATTTTCAAGTATCCGATAGTATCCGATGATTAAAATGAATGTATCCGATCTTTTGTATTGGATAGTGTGGATACTGTGGATCACAAAATGTGGATTTTAAGTATAGGATGAAAAATATTAGTTTTGCTAATATTAAGTTTTTTTTTTTTGTTAAAAATTGTTTTTCTAGCTATTTTATTGCTGTTTATTATAAAGATTAAGGAGTATAAAAAATATCATCTAATTTATAATGCAACCACACTGCACTTTTTTTGCTGTGCAAAGATGAAATTATTTTAAAAAATCACACATAAAAAAATTCCTGCGAGCTCAACACAGGCAGACACAGACGTATTCACTATTTACTTTTTGAATTGCGGTTTTTGCTATATCATACCATCAAGTTCATACTCTTGACAGCTGACAATGAATTTTTTTGGTGATTCACTCATTTCATGGGCTGATGCGTACACAGGCAAAGTCCATCTTTTGTTTCTTACACGTAATAGACAATTAAAAGATAATAATTAAAGTATCCGTTTTGCATATGCAGAAACCTGTAATATACTTTCAAATATTTTTAGATTTCGTCGTTAGATGGCGGGCAAAATGAAGTATCCATGGTATCCAAACCAAAAAAAAACGAATATCTGATCCTACGATTTTATATAAGTATCGGATACTTTCTATCGGATACCAATATTTTGCACATCACTAGTGTGAGATTACACGGTCTTAATATAGCATCAAAAGAAGATAGGATTGTAGTCTTTCATATCTTGGTTAGGAATCCCATCAGGCTCATCCTTATCGGTTAAATCTGCTGGAGCTCCTATAAAATACACGTTTAGTTTCACAAGTTTTGTTTCTTAAGACGTGTCTTTTTCTAAAACATTGAAACAAATTTTAATCCATAAATCTCATCGGACTTTGGACAAAAAATTGAGTTTTCACCAGCCTTTAGATCAGCAGGAATTCCAAACGATTAAAATGTTACTGTTCCCCCTCGTTAAACAATTCATCACCGTACAACGGGACACAGTATCAATTTCCAACAGATTTCCGAATATTCACACTATGGATTCACATGAAATAAACAAACATAGTTGAGTGAATGTCAGAATTGCTACGTTTTTACAAAAATCCGCCAGATCACAGTTAATTAATTAATGGAAAGGCTTGGTTCAAAGAACGGTGGAATGCTTTATATCCCCCCAAAAAATACCAAAGTAAAAAGCTTCCAAATTTGCTGGAAAATCCTCCAACCTGGCATACCTGCCAAAGCACCACTCCGTGCGTCAGGATTCGGAGTGTTTCTTATAGCACGAACAGCCGTTATCGTAGGTTGTTGCATTGATGTGTAGTATTTTATAGGGTATGTTCCAGTTCCTATTCCGATGTCGATGGCGCGGCACTCGTGATTCAATACGCGAAAGCACGTCCAATTATCGTTAATTAGGATCAAGTCGAGATTTTCGCGTCGATTCCACGCCCGCCGCCGTTTCGGATTTGCTCTCTCTTCCAACTTTACCACTTGCCGCGTTTTGATTGGAACGTTATGCTGGAAGAATCATTTATTATGAAGTAATTAGGCTGTTGAAAATATCAAATGAGTAAAGAGAAAATAGGACTTCACTAGACGGAATCCTAGCTTGGGGCATGGCATTGAAAAATGAGTGCAGTGAGTTCTCGAGGATTCCACCACCACGCAAGAGTTCAAAGTTAGTTCTTTGTTTATGTCAAGCTTTCGAAAATGTGTGTTTCCTTCTTCAGGACGTACTAGAAAGAGTATTGTATTACAATATCGATGAATAAACATGGGATTCCAAAAAAACTCCATAGAAAAAAATTACAAGTGGTCAAATCGGGAGAGTGGACCGGCCACCTCAAATCGCCCCTAATTGAGAGGAGGCGCTCTCGAAACAGTCGTCCATGCTCGTGAAGAGTGTGCCGTCTTGTTGTAACCAAATGTCCCCTAAGTCCAACTCGTTTAGCCTTGGAAAAAATCCTGTTACGTATTTACATACCGGTCCGAAATCACTGTCACTGCGAATTCATTTTCCAAAAATAATCAGGGACCAATAATTCCAGTTGAGGAAATTACACCCCACACTCTGACTTTAGGCGAATACAAAGGTCTTTGAACCAAATTGAAATTGAAATTTTCACATAGAAATAAGAGAAACATTTTAATTATGAAGTAGTAACAGTATTGAAGGATTGTTATGAAAAATAATGTTAAATGTGAAGGAACTATTGTTATAGGTGGTCGACTGTAGCGGAACAGATACAGTACTTTATTTAAACATGACGTCAATTAGGTTCATAAAAGATCAAGTGCAGCGCAATTTAAATCGTGTGAGAGAAAAGTCAGTTACGAACAAGTACAATAGGGAAATTAAACGGATCAGATAAGTCAAACATGCCTATACAATTATTACAAAGACGTTTTTTCCTTGACCTACCGGCAGTTACCGACCATCTGACAACGTTGTCTCTTTCCACATCAGCGGATTTGGGCGGCATAGCTGGAGCGGGTTATCGCTCACTTCGTGCAATTTTCATGTATATGTTTTCGGGGCTGCATCAGTTCGGATAGATTAGTCAGCCGTACCGGTTCGCCGGGCCATGAGATATAGCACAAGTACACGGATCGGAAAAAATGCTCTAGGTTCTAAAGGCAAATGTACGGGGCAATCTGTAATGCGTGAAATATGGTTAATATATTGTGTAGTATAGAATTATCAGGGAAGAAATACTTATGAAACAAATATGAATGATTCAGCAGTAACGGACAGTTTCGGGACTCATTCGCACTGACGGGTTGTCGGCCATATGGGTCCTCTACACTTATGTCAACGGGCTTTGCTCGACAGAGCTCTAGTTAATGATGCTCCCGCCTCCCATCCTAACTCTGTCCAACTTTGTACATCCGGAACTTGTCGGTATGAGCGCCCCTTTGTTTGCAGATTGCCGCAATTGTGGAACATTCTACTTGAATAGGCGTTTCCCAGTTCCGCTAACCTTCGGCGGTTGAATAATCGGACTAACAAGGTGTCTCTAAGCTCCCTATAGAAGTCTCGGTGCCCCGGTATTTAGGTTTTTGCCTTCACGGCTTCAATAGAAAGTCCTCGTTGAAGAACAGTACCAAAGCTTCGAAAATAAAGATTGACAATCTCTGAAAATTAGGGAAGGTACACAAGGAATCCTTGAAGGTTATTCTGTTTAATTTTGGATGACGATCTGCCGGTCTTTTCAGGCACCATCTCATGAGATTCTAATTGCTCACATCGCTGTCAAAATTTAGGGTTATTCACAAAAATCTAATATCCGCTAGCGTCCTTCACGAGCTTCTACCTGTATAGATGAAACATCAAAACACTTTTTTAGATAAATCGTTGCGTTATCTTTTTGTAAACTTTAAGCATCCGAAATATTTCCATTTTAATTTTATTTTGTGGCCTTATTCCCAATCGGAAGTTTTCTATATGTTTCTTTCTAAAAAAAATTCCGTATGAGAAAGAAAAATCTATGCATGACAAGCCGGAATACATTGTGATATCATATGGATAAGATGTGAATGTTTTAAAATAATAATAATAATAATAAAATGTCTTTATTAGGCACATTATATAAACTACAACATAATGTGACCTCTACGTAGGCGAAGTCTAGCTCTTGGCTACTCTACTTAACCTACCCAAATAATAAATTGAAATACTTAATCAAAGGAAACTTTGACAAGCAGCAAAAGACGCTTCAAAACAATGAGCTTGATAGCTTCCTGACATACATAATATATACACACATATATTACGTAAAAATAAAATAAAATATAAGAATTAAAAACTAACTTTTCCACGATTACTACAATGACAAATACATCTGTTTCACATGCTTACGAAATTGTTTACTGGCCAATCCTTTATATTGTCATCTAATTCGTTATAAATCAGGATAGCATTGTAAGTGTATGAACTACGAAATAAAGTTGTTTTATACATAGGGATCTGTAGTCTTTTTTTGTGTCTGAAATCAATGTCTGAATTATTTCGTCTGAAAACAAATTTCTCATAAAGATACAAGGGGGATCGAGAAGATATGATCTTATGTGTAAACACTGCTATATGGTACTTGCAAGCATTTTCTATACACATCCAACCAAGCTGAAATCTATTTAAGGAAACATGATCATACTTCTTGAGATTAAATACAAATCGACAACAAGTATTTTGGAGTTTTTGGAGTCTTGCTTTTGTGATAGAATCAAGACAATGATAGAACACAGTGCTACAGTAAAATAAGCTTGGAAATATAATAGCCTCACATAACTTTTTTCTAACTTTAAAATTCAAAATAGAGCGATTGACATAAAAACACTTCAAAGTTGCATACATTTTTTTTTAAG